>JAUNZO010004764.1:0-97412 GCA_031894775.1 Chloris gayana
TATTGCGTAATTGTTTGTATTTTAGGGGAGGTATTTCCGAGCTAAACTTTCGATTCCGAACCGATATTGATATAGTTCAGCCCGATGGATCCGTTTCGATATTCCGAGGCAGTCTCCAATATCGTATCATTTCTGATTTGGATTCCAAAAAGAAATACGAAATTGAAAATGATTTAGTAAAAGTTCGGATTATTTCCGACTATTTTCATCCGAAATTGGCTAGCAACAAGCCAACAACACCAAAACTTGCTATTTTACCCGAACTTCGAACATTTTGGTTGGCCCGTTCTAGGCCCATTATCAGCCAGCTGGTTTTTTTTCATGTTGGGCTGCAATGGGCTCCGGCCAGGGGGCATGGGGTAGTGACTGGGAATGCGTCCTCCGCAGCGGCGGGCAGCTTCATCCACCGCCGGCCGTCGCCCGTCGAGGCGTCTTCATGATTTGTAGGCACGACGGACGGCGGACGGCCCTCCATGCCCTAGGCGCGCGGGAGTATATATTGCCATAATCTGGGGTAGCGTCGGCGGAGGCGGGGAGGCGTATCTCAACGAGGGCGGATGAACCATGGTGCAGGACGTTGCCGCCGGCGAGGAGGATGGCGGTCGAGCGGCTCGCTGTTGGGGCGTGTTCTGGGTGGTATTATCTTCCTCTTGTTAATGTTTTGATTTGCTCCACTCTCTAATGGCGGAGGGTTGGCCACGCCAGGGCCTAGGCTGATTGCGATGGGTTTATTCTTGATTTCACACTAGTCTTGTGACTAGCGCTATCTATAGAATCTCGATTGTCCAGTGGATTCGTTTCTCGAAAAAATTAGTTCTATTGCATTTTCTATTGTAGCAATCCGGCTAATTTTTGCTATGAGTAGTGTTCTTCCTCTTTGACATTGGGGGAAATAGGTTAAACGCGGCACAGTTGTCCTGGTGTCACTTGTCCATGTAGCTTTTCTAAACATTGCCTGTGCAGTGGAGACGTTTTTGACATGCTAAACAAACTATTTATATAATCGTGGAAGTTTGAAGGTGGTTTTTGTTGGTGATACACTTGAAAGCCTGCCAAGTAACTACATTATATCTCTACTGTTTGTTTTAGCCATGCCAGCAGCTGTAGCCCATGGATTAGCATAATGTAGCACAGCAACTGCAAATTGATTATTAGCTCGAGATGAATGTACCTGTGTATCTTTTTCTCATACAAACAAACAACCTTTCCATCAAAGGAACAAACTGATGCAAACTATCATTCTTCAGTCCTATATGCAAATTGCTTGTTCTGTGGCAAGCCATACAAGGCAGAACCCATCCCATTATGTAGCTCATCCTGAGGGCCAATCTGGATGCAGGATTCAACATAATAACTATTTAGCATGCTTTTTGTATGATTAGCATACACGTATTCCTGAGGAGCCAAACAATCGATCTTTTTATAAAACTAGGTACGACACACGGAATGTCTTAAGATCTACTACTGATCATTTTTGTTATCCAAATGGATCGTGTTGCCTATATCCAGACTTTTGAATGATGAATGTAAGATGCTCCTATACTTGCTTTTTGTTTCTTGTTTTCTCTCAGCTTATTTATGACCTTTACACAAAAAAAAAACTTATTTATGACCTGCCAATCAGTAGGGATGCAGTAATGCAGCCAAAGGTTAGACAAAATTCTCCACTTAAACAGATAATCTAATTATCCGCAAATAGCTGTCTGATGTTTTATATGGTCACTACAGTCGGGGTTTAGAGAAGACTATCATCTAGTGCTTGAATGGGAGACAACTAGAGGAGGATGGAGATAATTTACAGTTAAACTAGATTAAGCCAAGATTTTCGGTTAACATGATTCAAGCTTGGAACAAGGACCTTGACAGCTAATAAGTCATTGCTCAACGGAACAAAGTGATATAACATGTCATACTAGCATGATCAGTCTCCAAGTGATATGATATTAGACCTTATTACATCAGCATGTGGAAGTGGTGAGGTAGAAAAGACAAACAAAGAAGCTGCAAGACAGTGACACAGCAGATGTACTTCATACGTTTGTCTAAAAGCCACGCTTCTGTGACTCAGGAAGATTATCATTGTTCTTATCTTCGTCCGGGGGACATCATCATCCTTTTGCTGCTCTGTTCCAGATCCTTGCAGTGGGACATCAGTACTCTTCGTCACATTGTCTTGCGGTGATGTAGTGGGCCTGTTTTCTTGTATTTGCTGCTGTCCCATACTCTTCTCAGGGGATGAAGGTTTTACTTCTCTGGATGTTTCCATGCTACGGGAATTTGTTTTCTCATTTATTCCCATGCCATCATTTGAGGTTTCAGGTTTGTTCTTACCAGATTGTATCTGCAGCGCGGATGGTGCATCAGTTGTTGTTGCTTGACCTTTTGTGTTGTTATTGTTATTAGCATTTGCTATGTAATCCTCCTCTTTGTGCTTGTCAGTTTTAGCATTTGGTGCTACATCATCACCTTGCATCATCCTGCTGGCCTCAGCCTGACCATATTCCTTTGACTTCATTTGTGAAGACTCTGAAGAAGATTCTTCAGCACTCTTCAGAACTCGTCCACTGGGCTTCTCATTAGTTGCTGCTGTGTTAGTCTTACTAGATTCAGCAATTTCAGTCTTCGCATCCCTTGTATAAGATAAAGGTACTTCTGGAGATTGGGCTGACATTTTGCCTGATTGAATTCATGTAAGACTATCATCATCCAAGAGCCGGCACATTCTAGAGTAGCTTACCAAGGTCACAGATGAATAGATAACTTCTCTTAAGGAATCATATTCCCAAAAAGGAAGTTTGTTAGATTTAGACTATGTTAAAAAAAATCTACTTGAACCTAATTTGTGCGATAAGAGTCCTAAGAATCGCATGCAACATGAGGAACAACTTTACAAGTGCGTGAAATCATAAAGTGTCAATATAGCAACATAATTTCAATATTTATTCAGATTGGTCATTTTCTTTTCAGTACCTGATGCTGTAGGAAGTGTGGCGGGAATCAGTGTCCTTCCTGGTGTAGTAGGGAGCGTGCCTCTTGAATCACCAGGAGGAGATTTGACTCTCTCCTTCGTATTAGTGTCAATGGTACCTCCATGGGAAACTGTAGGCCTGTTCTGTTCACCAGAAGATGGTGCTTGCACTGGTGCAGCTGTTGCTGCCTTGGTGGACTCATCAGTAGTCATGCCTCTTAAGGCAGGGCTGATTCCTTTGATTGATTCTGTTGTTTGTTGGGAACGTGGTTCTGCTGCTCTTTTTTCAACAACAAGTTTTTTTGTTGTATCACCATGAGAAGATGGTGCTGCCTTGGTTGACTCATTGGCAGCAATGCCTTGTAAGGTAGGTTCTACTTCATTAAGTGTGTCTGTTGTTTGTTGGGGACTTTGTTCTGCTGCTCTTTTGTCAGCAACAGGTTTCTCGGTTGTGTCACCACTAGTATCTTGAACATCCAGGATCCCTCCTTGGCCAGCTGATCCTTGCTTCACACGGGCATCAGTTTGGTTTTTTGGTGCTGCACCTTCTGTTGTTCCAGTGTTCACACCTGCTGTTTTGGCCAACCTGTGAGTGCTAAGGCCAGGAGGTACTTGTTGATCAAATGGTGGTTTATCTGCTCCAGTGGTAGTCATCCTTTGTTTTGGTGGTAAGATGTCACTCATTTCTTGACCAGTGCTTGGAGCATAAGGAACTTGCATTGTTGATTTATTTTCTCTGTCATGTATGGCCGAATGTTTCCTGGGGTCAGCAGGTATATCCTCCTGTTTGGAAGGGTATTGAGAATCTTCAATGTCTGGATTAAACACTGCCCGAAGCCTCTTAGTCGAGAATCTATCAACATCATCAATGACATCCTGTGCATCACCTTTGGAAGGAGAAGAGGCAGTGGGTACAGCACTTTTCAGTTTTTGATTGGGCCGCGGGCCAACAAAAGTGTCCGTACCTCTCTGTTCCGAAGGCTTCATGTAAGGAGTTTGTGGTGTTTGTGTGTCAGATGTGGTGTATGTCGATGGGATTGGCTTTTCATCCTGAGGACTAACACCAGTAGTTGTTTTCTCAATTTCACCGTCTCGAGAGATTTTGTGGGAGTCCTGTGAACTGGGCTTAGCAAGGGAGCCTGTCTCATTTCTACGGCTGCTGGCCTTGAAGAAATCAGAAGGGTGGGGGCTATCAGATGCTTCTTCAGGTGATCTTTGGCTTGTTTTTCTTGGAGGCGAGTCAGTTTTGGAGCTGGGCTTGTCGTCTGCAGTTTGCTGATGCGTCTTGGCAGAGCTAGGAGTGGAGGGAGGGGTAAAGAAGGTACTTTTAGGTGTTCTTTTAGTGGTAGATTCTGTCTGTCTTGAGGGTGGTGGTTGTTTCTCAGTGGTTGTAAAGAAGTCACCTTGATTTGTTTCGTTAGATGAAAAAGGCTTCTGGTCAGAGGTAGTTCCACGATCTTGTGGACCTGGTTGGATGGAGGCTGAGACGGTACCAATGGTGGGAGGTACAACCAGCACCGTCTGTGCCTTTGTACCCTCGTGTTGCCTAGGGTCTATGCGAATGTCGCGGCCATCAAACGTTGCTGAAGTTGCTGTTAGCCATTGCTGCTTCTGCTTCTCCTCATGTTCTTGCTGCTTCTCAAGTTCATGTTGCTCCTCAACAGTTTTCATGTCCCTCAGAACCTGCTGCCAGGAGTCCCGAGCAGAGATCTTGCTCCACCACCTCTGCACGTTCTTCCTGGAGTCATACAGGTAGGCAAACCTGTTAGATGTGATGACGTGGTGGGTTCCTGGGAGGTGAACAAGATCAGCTAGGGTGAATTTGTTCCCGGCCAGAAACTCAGTCTCGCCAAGCCTCTGCTCGTAGACTTCCAGGACTTCTTCCAGCTTCCTCATCTCTTGGTTGATTCCTTCATGTTCATTATGGTCTTCATACTGTGGTGGAAAGGCAAGGTGGCAGAACAGTGCCCTGCTAGGAGGGTCAAATGCATGCTCCTCATGCCGTAGCCATTGTTCAATGGAAGCCCTCTCGAGGACATCCTTTCCCAGGAGGAAAGGATACCCTTGATGCTCATAGGTTTCTGCTATATAGCGGCAGATTGCTCTTGAATCTGTAGTTTATGGTAACATGTTAGTTCTACATTTTCTATCTTAAAGTAATAACCTAGCAAAAATTAAAGCTACCTTACTTTGCTTCCAAACTGAATGCCAAATTCGTTGTGTATAGAAAAGGAGCACCATTTTTTTTGACACCATGGAAGTCTAAAGTTTATATGTATTCCTTCTCTCTTACTCCCACCAGACATCCATTTAATAGTTTAAAATATTAGACGACCCTAATTATAAGATTTGAAGGCCTGTCACATATTATGGTTTGAACTTTCAACCCCTAACACTCGCTCATTATTCTTTACAGCAATATATGCTAAAACCTGGTCTTTATATGTCCTTAGGCTCAAGCAGTTAGTATATACTCACTACTCCAGATAATCTCTTCTGTACAAATTATCTAAATAAATTGTTTTTTACGGTTTCTGAATATTAGTTAAGTATTTACTTTAAATGAAAATGTGAAAATACATATTTGAATGCATGTATTGGAATATACTCAATATAATCTTTATTCATGGTAGATATGCTGACCTAATGTCCTAATTACTATTTTATATGATTTGAATGGTACCAAGGGCTGCCTTATAGTATGTTCTTTTCAGCCTAAATATGGAAACAAAATAGAATTTAACAACTTAAACGTATCTTGTTGCTTGTTTGATTAATAGCCATATATATGGCCAAATTTGCTGCAGGACATCGCGACTTTGTGAAATTAGCTGAGGGACACTGAAAAAAGTCATATTAGCTGACGGACACTACCGAAATGTGGTAATTAGCTGCTAGACACTATAACATAGGAAAAGAGCTTTTCTATTTTTTTTATCTTGATGCACATGTCACATGATGACTTGAAATTTTGCATGAGTATGTATTGTTGCATTCTCTAACTATGTGTTTTTTCTCACAATTTTTTTTTACAGTTTGCATAACTTTTCAACTTGAAGAATATTTATTTTTCAGATTAAGCTATGCAAACTGTCAAAACAATTATGAGGAAAAACACATAGATAGAGAATGCAACAATACATACTTATGCAAAATTTGAAATTGTCGTATGCCATGTGCATCGAGATAAAAATTTTAGAAAAAACCCGTTTCCTATGTTATAGTGTCAAGCAGCTAATTACCACATTTCGATAGTGTCCGCTAGCTCATATGACTTTTTTCAGTGTCCCTCAGCTAATTTCACAAAGTCGCGATGTCCTGCAGCAAATTTGGCCTTATAGTTTTTTATTGGCGTTCTGCATTGGAATACGATTCACTTGTAGTGATTTATTCAGTTTTACCTGACCCTTATTGCTTTCTCTGAAGGTTCATAATCATGAAGCAGCTCACTGCTTTCACTAATCACAATGTGACTAAACTACTGAATTTATTTTCGAAACAGCATGTTTCTGTAACAATGAAACTAATAAGGACTCATGGACTGCACAACAAAGAATTATGAAGGTTTAATTACACGGGTAGCTAGCTGCTTTACCTTGCAGAAATACAGGTCCATCGTAGAATGGAACCGGAGCACTCCTAGATGCCTGTACAGATAGAAGAAAAAAGGTGCAAACATGAGATGAAGCCAAGATGTAGGAGCGAAACAGAATGTTTCTTAACCTCCTTGTTGCAAGCAATATATACACTGATTACCTGGAGGCTGAGTAGGTCCTTATAGGAGGCTCTGATGGTTTCAAACTTGACATCTTTTTCATACAGGCATGCGAGTACCCTTGACACATCGGGTAGGATCCTGGATTTCTCATGGTACACATTCACAACAGGTGGCCCTGTCCCGGTAGCAAGCCCCGCCATGAATGGAGTTGCTCAGGCTTGGTGGTTGAAGAAACGAGGGTGACGGTGTGTAAGCATGGTGACCCATCTGTCATTGATTTAATATTAGAAGGTTTTATGCATGCCTGGCTGAAGAAGCAAAGAGAAGATGCTTAAAGCTGCAGCCTGGGGAGAAAACAATTGTGGTAATCTACTAGGGTGATAAGCAGGACTAGAAATAAAGAAAAGGGTAAAAGGAAAAGGGACAAAGGAGTTGGAAAGGAAAAGGCAAAGTGACCCGAATCTGGAGGATTTGGATTGCGGATGATTTTTGTTAAGTATTTGTAACACGGGATTAAAACCCAGAACGATAAGATTTTTAATTCTATTGAGGTTGCATGTTTAAAGGACTAAAGGGAAAGAAGTGTCTTTTCTGACAAATTGCGTCATTGGCTGCGACCTATCAGCTTTATTCATTCCTTACCCCATTGATCAAAGGAGATGCAAACTGTTGGTACGGAAGCATACAAGTTCTGCTTAAGAAGGCAAGTTTAGTACCATAGATATATTCTTACTCTGATAGCGGGAGGATTCCGCGCCCGCTCCGTTTTTTGGGCGATGTGGATGTCGTCCGCACCCGCCACGCCACGCTGTTTTCCGGTAGGCGTGGCGGCCGACCGCTACGCCACGTCGCTGCTTCTCCTCGTGGGCCGTGGGTCTCCGGCACGTCACGGGGAGGCCCGAGTAGCCCGATGCGGGTGGTGAAATGGATGGATTCCCCTTCTCGCGGATACAGGTGCTCGCGGCGGCGGATCTATGGTGTCGGCGGCGATGGCGGCGTGCGTGCGAGAGGAAGAGCACGGGGAAGCGGCGTGAGGAGGGGTGAGGGTGGCGTCGCCGATGAGGGGGGAGACGGACCCGGAGGAGAGGGAGAGTGGCGCCGGCGCCGGAGGAGATGGCGGCGGCGCTCTCGCGCGCATCGGGGAGAGCGCGAGGGCTTGGCGGTGCCCGCAAGAGAAGAGGGTGGCGGCGCCAACCGGGAGACGGAGGGGGTGGCGCGCGGGGAGCGGCCGGCGGTGGTGCGAGCTCGGGTGGGGGCGGCGCGTTGGGAGCGATCGGGGTGAGGGCGACGCGTTGGGAGCGATTGGGGCGGTGCGAGCTCGGGTGTGGGGGCGGTGGCGCCTAGTGGGTGGGGACCGGGGCGGCTAGGGTTAGGCGCCCCTTATGTACGGGCCGCCCCCTCGGATTGGGTGCACCTTTTCTACAATATGGCCGGTCCAACTACTTTTTTACCGTAAAATACTCTAAATATTTATAATTTTGTGGTGTAATTTTTTAGTTGTTTAAATTACTTTGCATATGAAACTCGAAAAATTATGAACACAAATATTGAAATCTCCTAAAAAACTGGAAGTAATCGATATCTTTCATCTGGAACATATATATTTAATTTCTTTTGTTTTTATTGTTTGTAACTAATAGTATTTATGAAATAGTATTTATGAAATAGTGAAATATGACATAAGATAGACCGGAAATATTTAATAATCTTCTATTACTCACTCCATGGACGCGGCGGAGCGGTCTGCTGTACTAGTATAGTACTATAACCTACTATTATGTCAACCTGCATACCAGACAGACATGATCGGTGATGGACATCATGGATGCCCCTCTGGAGTGCTTTGCACGAAAGGGATGATACGACATCTTGCAACGCATGAAAAGGGATGACGGATAATGTTAAAATAATCTGCATGAGCAATATTAAAATAATTGCATATTATTGAAGTATAGTGAATTGTCTTACTCTTACAATATCTTTTAGACTAAACTTATTGGTGCATACCAACTCTATCTATAACTTGGCTTTTGTCCACTGTATTTTCTCCTATATCTGGGCTTCGAAACAACTCTGCTTATTTTACGGTTGATATGAATGGTTTAAAGTACAACCTAGATCTTTTCAAAAAATCTAGGGTGTTGCACATCATTGTATTAAGAAGAGTATATATTGTTATAGATGACAAGAGACAATCACTATCCACATGGTCCACCAAATATCTCACACGGTATATCATCGCAACAAAGATCATAATTTCCCTACATGACAACTAAAAAAAACCAGAACCTGGTACATGTGGAATTACCCGTGCTCTAAACTACCTAGATCATCAGTCGTCCTCGTTTGGTTGCCAAAGGGGTGCACATTCCTTTCTTGCCATCGGGCTGAGCTGCTCCGAAGATTATTTTCATGAAAATCCACGTACTTATACAGGATTTTCGAATCCAGCCTTGACCACAACAAAAGTACACGGTGCCACGCGCCGTGAGCATGATGTGAGAGTTGAAACCTTTGTTTTCCCTGTCTTGTTGGAGAGATTGTAGACTCTCGAACATGAGGGGCACTACTCATAGGTGGCGAGGCCATGGTTGTGGGTATAGGGTATGTGGTCCATCGGCATGCCAAAGCGAACAGCTTCACCTTGAGAAGTTCCCAGAGTTTCCACACCCTCTGAATCCGATGAACCCCCTGTTGCACCCTTGCCTGCGATTGCGCCGTATATGCTCCCCATTTGCTGCTCGAAGCACATGTAATGGTCCACAGACTACTTTGGCAGGTGATACCCGAAACATGTACTAAGTCCAAGATGTGCGCGCGCCAACAGTGTGGTTTAACGTTCCAGATTAGCGATCCGTCGTTTTCTGCTTCTCCTGCACGCATTCCAGCGCAAGTATATCGCAGTTATGATATTAGAGAGGCTGCAAGTTGTGTGGTCCTGGATTGCAAAGTGAACAGCCAGCATGAAAGGAAGTGCTTCAGCTTGTAACAACTATCAAGGCAAAGATTAGTGATGCACTCGCTTTCGAAGAGTAAAGCTCTTATTGCATGTGAAGCTTCATGGCTCAAGAAACAAATCGTAAACCTACATTTCCACTCTTTTGGTAGCCTGCATTAACGAATCATTTTTGCATTTCCAGTTTCCACTCTTGATGGGCTCGTAATATTTTTTCTACTATGTAAAAACAAATGAGAGAGAGAGAGAGAGAGAGAGAGAGAGACCACAATATGGACAAAAGAAATTAATTGTAGTTTTAAATGGAGTTTTTCTTTCAAATTGTTGCATAGCGGGGTCTAGGCCATCGATGTGGCACACGAGTGAGACGAGCCCTGGCGCGGTGGTGCCTGGTGAAGCAATCCCATATTCCCATTTATCATATTTCTTTCATATGACTTCCTTCTGTTTTCAACATGGAAGATCGGGCTTGTTAGGGGCTGTTCGTTTTCTAGGCCTAAAGAGCTAAAATGTGCTAATGGACTAAACTTTAGCACCTAGTCAACGAACATGTGTGCTAAAAGGTGCTAAATTTTAGCACTAAGTGCTAAAAGGGGCCTAAATTTTAGCACCAAACTTGGTGCTAAAATGAGCTAAAGTCCCCTACCTTCCCCACTTGGACAACACCTACCCCTCCTTTTTGTCTCTCTCCTCACACTGCAGGGGTAATGGAGTCATTTTGTAAAGGGGATATTAAACTTTAGCACCGAAAACGAACATCCTATTGCTAAAATTTTAGTGCTAAATTTTAGCAGGACTAAACTTTTAGCAGCTAAAATTTTAGCACTAGAGGAAACAAACAGGCCCTTAGCCTCAGTAGCATCCTCTGGTCCCGGCCCAGTGGGAGTAAATTTTGTAAGCTAAAGTAAAAAAATCACTTGCTAATTCTCCTGGCCGTTACGGATGGTAGATGTTTTGAGGGGACGTTATGGATGGTAGATGGGACCTCGTGTAATAAGCCGGCTATGGCTTGTAAGTTGTAACTCAAGCAACGGTTAAAGGTCTGAACCATGCATAGAGGGTGACATCCATGTATAGGGGGCAAATTTTTCGTGTCCTTTCTCAGTTATGTTTCTTGTATTTTTGCTCTGCCAACCGAACTGAGTTTTGTTTTATATAACTTCTACACTAAAACAAAAAGAAAGTTAGTTACATATATACTACATCGTACTAAATCTATATATTTCTTAAATAAAAATTATTTTATTTTCTTAGCAAAAAAATAGTTTATTTTCTTCTCAAAAAACACTTTATTTTCTTTGCAAAAAATAGTTTATTTTACAGTACAGAATTCGGGCTCAAAATACATCACACACTTTGATAAAAAAAATATCCATATCAATTGCATCTATCAACCCATGATAACATTTATCTATCAGAATTTTTATGGATCCAGATGCTCATTGTTGTAGAACCCGTGCTGATATAGTATCACAACCCTAGCGTTGAAGGGGTTCCAAACCAACACTAGCTAAGGATTTATTGTTGTCATTGAATCACATATAACCATATAGAAAGTAGTGGTTCTGCATACAGAAACACCGAGGCGCAACGAGTCATACTAGCGTGGCGTTGGAGTGCGCAACACCTCTCAGTCCAACCTATACCTACAAATAAAACGTCGTCTAGGCCCATCATCACGATCGAACAAATGACTAGATAAGGCGAGTGGAGACGAACGCACAACAGAGTGGGGTGGTGGAGCACGGTGGTGGGGCAGGCGAGTCCAACTCCGGCGAAGCTAGTAGTAGAGCGTGGTGGCTGGGTGGGTGGTAAACGTGGATGCGAGGGTTCCACTACATTGCTGGTGGTGGTTTTATCGCTAGCGGTGGAGGCTGTGGTAGAGTGCGGCGGTTCTTATTGTTGGTGGACTTATGGCTACGCGTTACCGTGGATGGTGGTGGCGGTGGAGTCCCATTCTCTAACGACCTTGGAAGGTTTCGGAGGAGCATGAGTTGACTCGGTGGTGCGACGATCTATGCCGCTGGAGCAGTGGGCGGCATGCTAGTTTGGCGGTGGGGGAGCACGTCGGAGGGACACTCGTTAGGATATCATATGGACCGATAGATAACTTGGAGATGGGTTGATGCTGGCCTGGATTCAAGCAATGCATGGCAGCAAGAAATAGATATATGAAAGCAAAACAATGAGGAAGACGCCTTGGACAAGAACAAAAACAATGGTGGCCGGTGTTTGCTTGAGGCAAGCTTTTGCTCAATTTTTTTCCTTTCTTCCTCCTTTTGATTTGTACCCCAAACCTTTGAGTAGCTTTTGGAACCTTCTAATCTGTACCAGGCCATTGACATCTGGTATCGGAGCCAGCAAACCCAACGAGCCTCCCACCACCACCCCATATCTTGCACTAGCTCGCACTAAAGATGTTGTGTGAGAGGGAGCAGTTCCTCCTCGATTTGCTCTCGACGATGCTGGATCAAAAGTTTGGTAACCTCCACTTGAGGATGAGGGAGGGTACAGAGGCTCTAGCCCATGACCTATATATGAGCTCGTCGGTGTCCGCAACCACCATCTCATCACCTACATCACCCTAAATGTTTCCTGCCTCCAATGCACCTCCAAAACGAGTCTTGTTTCCCTCACCGCCAACTTCAAGGGCCCATTATTGATCCTTTTGAATCTCGAGCTTGACCACAGCTGTTTGATCTTGACACCACAATGAGAAAGTTGTGGAAGAGTTTCAAACAACACAATTTCTGCCCGTTGGTTCTAGGCCGAGAGAATCAGCATCGTCCACAACTTCTCCGACCCCGATAGCCTCCTAGTAGGTTATGCTCGATGTCTTCATGGCAAACACTAAGCATCAATCAACGTTGCAAAGTGTTTAACGTCGATCCCTAACTACAACATTCGTGCTCTTATGGCGGCTACCACTCCTTCAACACATTTAGCACCGCTCCAACCTACGTCAAACTATTTGCATGTCCATGATGTTGTCCAAAAGCTCCCTTGGCCGACGATTGGGAGCAGTGAGGATGACTACATTCCGGCATCACCGACCATTGCCTCGACACCATCACAAGCTTCCTTAACTCTTGCTTCGGCCAAGGAGCCTTTTCTCCAACACTATAGTCCCCTGGTCTATGCCTACCAAGTGTTTGATGTTGGGTCATCGAGGCAACCTGGTTGTTTCGGTACATGCAGGTACTATGGTCCCTGCATCAAAGTCATATGCAACCACTCACGTGTCTAGCATCTAATGGCTTCGAGCTCCACCGATTGGGGCGTCCATGTTGCATTCCAGTTTTGCAGATTCCCGCGCACACCAGGTGCCTTAGGTAATGCCTGTCGGTCCTCTTGTTTTCTTTGTGGTAGGTAATGAGTCTATGGGCAATAGTTTTGGCTATATTTTTTTTTGCTTCCACTATAAGGAATGGGCGAAGCTACAGGTGGCTTAAGCCTCCGTGGCTACTCCACATTAAAGTAACTGGTAGGTAATGAAGGACGATAGATTGTTAAGGGGTTGCAAGTTTATAGTCAACCCTTCCCTGTTAATGTGATTGATTTGAAAAATTCTAAGGTGTTGATTTGATCATCTCAATCCGATACAACTAAAGGAAAGAATGTCATTATTGGAGATAAAAGGCCTAATACTTCTAATGACAAAATTCTAGCAAGAGAAGTGGTTCTTGAGAAGAAACAGGATGGAAAGGAGTCTTTGAACATCACATTGAGGTCCTCTATATTTGAGTGGCAACCAAGTAATTAGATTTCAACAACAAATTTTGGACAACAAAGGGAAAAGGAAAAACCGGTCATACCAGTCAGACCGCTTTAATGTAGTGGAGACAAAAAACTTACAAGCCTAAAAGCCAAGAAGTAGATAGATGGAAGACCAATGAGGATAGTTGTTAGAAAAGGAAAGAAACATCAAAGTAGGTCTGAAAGGCTATTTGACAAGTATTCCAAGCAAAAGACTCATTATCCGGATCGACCACTAAAAAAAAGACCAAGATCACCTCAAAGGAAAGAAAGATCAGAATTACCACATCGAGAGTTTGCTCCTCTAAGGTCGGAGATATATTTTGTGCATCCTCCTAGCGAGTCAAGTTCATCAATGCTATGGGTCCTGTTGCAAATTACCCGTTATATCCATTGTGGTATCCTTGTCAAGGTATGTGGGTGTCATATCCACCAGTGCAAGATCCATCATTTCATCCTGGCTGGGGGCACCGCAAAGATCAGTATAGATTATCAAGACCAGCACGTGACTGATTGGGTCCTTGCCAATCAGATCCCAATATTTTGATATAGGCCCAACTTACCCCTTAAACCGGCCGGACCGATTGCATCAACTAGCAGATCTGGTTTACTCGGATGGATTCAACACATCCACAGAATAGTAGCATTGGATCATGTGTGAGGTTGAAGTGCCCATGTTTCTTGAAAAGGGTTCAGATAGAATAACATCGAGGTATGTGATTAAAATTGGATCTAATGAGGTAGAAATCAAGGGTCACTTCAAAAGACCGATTATTATTAATACTCCTGTAAATTCTCATATCGGTTGGCAAATTAGCCATAACGGTTTGCACAACCCTTGTTGTTGATAGTGCTATTGTTGACCATCCTTCTTATTCGACATCTTCTCTGGAGCCAATGTTTTTTTCTTATCTTCCGATTATTATCTTATTAGTGAGGAGGGGGAGAAGGATGTTGCTCAAAGTACTATGTTTGAGAAGCCCAAAGAATCGGGGAACCACCTAAAAGCATTATACATTAGGGGGCACATTAATGGTTCACGAATTTCTCGAATGCTCGCTAATGGAGGTGCCATTGTGAATTTGATGCCATACACGTTGTACAAGAAATTAGGCAAATGTGATGATGTGCTGATCAAGACCAATATGACTATCAATGGTGTAGAAGGGAAACATATTGCTGCTAAGGGAGTTGCTTCGGTGGAGCTTACTATTGGGAACAAGACATTGTCAATCACTTTCTTTGTCGCCAAAGTAGAACATAACTATAATGTTATTTTAGGACATGATTGGATACATGCAAATGGGTGTGTGCTATCTAGTTTACATCCGTTCTTAATTCGGTGGGTCGGTGATGATGTTGAGGTAGTTCGAGCGAATGCAGCGGGATGTGTTGCTATGGCCGATTCTTCTATCTAGGCTCATGATGGTAATATGTGCTTAAAAGATTTAGATTTTTCAGAACATGATTTTCTTAGTGTTTCTAATGATGGCTTTGTAGCTATCATTGTAAAGCCTGTTGAACATCAGCTAAACCACATATCTTAATTTTAGATGGCATCAAAGTTTGGGTGGTTGCAACGAGAGGGTGGAGCAATATCGAGCATAAATGAACGATTTGTGTGAAGCTGTTGAAGAAGAGGATTTAGTTAAGTTAAGACAAAAGTTTACATTGCGCGATCCTTTAGAAGAGGTAGATATTAGAGATGGTTCTGTTGCAAGGCCGCCGACTTTTGTAAACTAGAATCCGAGAGCCGATTATAAGGCTAGGTTAATCGAGCTTTTGAAAGTGTATGTTGATTGTTTTTTAAGGAAAGCAGGAGGTGAAGACCCCCTACTGGAACTCATTTTTATTAATTTTTGTATGTACAACAGAGAGTATGTACAAGAAGGAGAAAAAGGAAAAAAAGAAAAAAACTAGCTAAACAACACTAAGGTGCAAGAGAGGCTAAATCAAGAAAAAGAATCAAGCCAAGCTTGGAGAAGGGTCTTCACATGTCCTTTGCCCTTGATTATCATCAGATTTAATTCATATGTTTATTCGTTCTTCCAGTTCATCGGAGAAGCCCTATGTGCATAAAAGATAATCTTGTTTCGTGTTTCTAGATGGTCCAGCAGCTCGGGATGATGATTTCTTATATATTGGTGAGTGTTTCATAGTGATTCCTTGACGGACCCTGTCAATCATCTCAATGGAGTTGTCACTGTTCAAATTTACAAATATCCAGCACGGTTGTGAGAATGGACAAAAGAAGAATAGGTGACCCAACGTTTCTTCACCTTTAGTTGAGCTTAGGACACAAGTGTAGTAATCAAGATGGTGATTCTTCCATCTCATCAGGTTTGTAGTGTTTAGGTGGTCTTGTATCTCGTCAACCAAAAAAAGAATTTATGATGTCCTCTGCAAGTTATTTTCTAAAGCTAAGTGAAAGGTGCTGGAGCTATTGTTGTTCCTTTTAAAGGCTTGTAAGCTAGTATTGAAGAAAAGTTGTTATTGCCCCGGATATAAGTCCATTTTGTCGAAATCTAAAGCATTTTGGTGGATGTCTGTCTAATAGTCTCAAACTAATTTAACTACCCTGAAGCTATCATTGATATGGGGATTGCTTTCTACTGTGTTGGTATAAATTGTGTCTATTGATGTCTTTTCATTCCTAGCAAATATGTAAAGATTTGGGAATTTAGCCTAGGGTTTCCAATATTGTCCAGAATGCCACATATTTCCTTTCCCCTACCTCACATCTTGCTATGACTTTGTACTCTTTCTATAGACAAAAGATGTTCTTCTACCAAAATGATCCAACAGGTCTTTTGCATTTAGGAGGTTTGCCATAATAATAATGCCATGTGAGGTTGACCTAAGGAATATTGTGTCTCGTTAAAAAATTCATGTAAGAATTTCATTCTCGGTGCCTTGCTTTGTACTTTAAGGTCTAATATGCCTAGGCCACCTTCTTCTTTCTATATTGTAACATTTTTCTAGGCTACCGGGCATCCCGCCTTTTTGTTTATGTCTCCATCGTTCCATAAACTATGTTCCTATACTTGTCCACTTGGTCTATAATGGGTGCTGTCACTTTAACTATGGAGAGGAAGTGCATTAGTAATGAAGTGATCAAGGAGTTCACTAGTAATAATTTTCCATGATATGTGAGCATGTTTGTGATACCTAATAGTTTCTCCCAATTCTTGTCACTAGAGGCAAGCATTTTGTTACTATCAGCCTGGTGGTTCCCGGGGTAATGCTAAGTATGTGAAGGGCATAGAGCCCACTGAGCATCCCGTGGTATTTGCCAAGTGTAAAGTATTCTCCTTTGAAACATTAATTGGCACTGAGTGATTTCTGATAATTGACTTTTAGTCCAGTTGAGTCGGAAAAGGTCCTAAGAAGTCCTTTTTTGTAGAAGAGTTGCATAGCATCTGCTGGCATTATAAGCAAGGTGTCATCAACATACTATATAGATGAATAATCACGAGGGAAGGAAGGGCCTAAAGGATGTTTTAAAACCCAAGGAGAGCTACTTCATTTATCATTGATGGTAAAAGATCTACAACAAGAACAAATAATAAAGGTGGAAGGGGATATCCTTGCATGACACCCCTCTTGCAATGAACCATTTTTCCCGACACTCCATTCAGTCGGGGCCGGCTTTGTATTTTTGAAGGCCCTAAGGCAGGCTCAATTATTGGGGCCCTTACGGCTGTGTAACTACATATTTTGAAGCCATCAAACATGTATATACGATGCTAAGAAAATAAACATTGAGACATAATCTAAATTGTCTTCTGTCATCATACTTTTGGAGAGGGAGAGTTCAGCAATGCCAAATGAGACCTGTCAACATTCATCTAACACTAACAAATGAGAGATTTTTAGTGGTGAGCATCAACCACATAAACATTCTCTGCCACTAATTTGAATTTTAGTGGAGGGTGCCTCCTGGGAGGGAGGATTTGAAAAATTACCGTCCACTTAATCATACTTTTGCAAATTCCCCTACCACCTACCACTTCTCCCTATGTGCCCCCTTGGATCAAGATCATGTTGCCCAGATTGAAGTTCTCATAGGAACCTGGTTCTCATAGGATACCTTGCCTTTTTGTAGTCAAGGGAATCAGATAAGTTATTGTTTAACCTTCAATTTCATGTACTTAAGGGAATATATATATATATATAGGGTAATTACATTCTACTCTCGGGTGTAGTTACTCCCACGTTCAAAAAACCACCTTGGGTATGTGTACATACCCATTTATCATTTTGAGTATGTACACATACCTAAAACAAGAATTTTCAAAATGATAACCATGAAAAAAATTGTGTGAAATATTATATCTATGCACCTTGTTATATATTGAATTTCCTACATATAGAAAGGAGTATGTACATATACTTGATTTAACCTTTAATAAAAATGGAGTATGCATACATACCACTTTTAAAATTCAAGTATGTGTACATACTTTATTTAGAAATCTCAAGTATGAAAAAATCCCCTCTAATTTGTGAGATACACACATGGGAGTAATTACACCTGGGAGTAGAAAAAACGCTTTCTATATATAATATATATATATATATATATATATATATATATATATATATAAGCTATTTAGTACCCAGGCCACGTTTTGTTCATCCGACCTGACTCCGTCCAATTGATCCAGCCGACTAGTCCACCTATATAGCATGCACAGATAGGAAATGCATGCATGTTGTGATTTCATTCCTATTCAATGTCGTGGTTCTCCTTATTTCATTGTTTATATTCTCTCAGATACCTCATCTCTCTTCTCTCGTTTTATTATGCTACAAACCTAATGCAACGAATCGGTGGTGCAGAAGAGGCTCGAAGATCAAAATGTTTTGGGCGATTCTAATTAATTTGCTGCCTCACAGATGCGTCGATGTACGCATTACTGCAGGATGCAAGAGGCAAGTCGATTAACATTGCTGACGGATGCTCTATGTGCCATCAACAAGGTAAGCCTAGGCGTTCTGCTGTGTGCTCTTTTGTCATCCTTTTTTTCCTTGCATCTTGAATAAGATTTACAGATGTCCCTCCATCGATCCATCTAATTCATTTTAGGGAAGAATCGACGGACATGCCGGCTGCTAATCCCGGTAGCGTTACGGGACGTTTTCTCTTGAATTGTCACGAGTTGTGCTCATCCCGGCATGCACTCCTGGTCAAGATTCTCCACCCCACGGGCTCAACACAGGCGAAGCAAATCACATGTATCTTGAAGAGTTTGGACAGCACCGCCAAGTTTGGAAAGGTACGTATATCTACTCCCCCCCCCCCCAATCACATGTATCTTGAAGAGTTTGGACAGCACCGCCAAGTTTGGAAAGGTACGTATATCTACTCCCCCCCCCCCATCATCTCCTTTTTTTTTTAGTTTTAAATTAACTCAGTCGTAGGTTCCGATCTATCTTCCTTATTTTCCTATTGTGCAGATGCAGGACTTCTACATGACTTGTGCGCTATTGGATGGGAAGCTGAAAGGACCTGTGTGCAGCTTAGTTAGAATAAACAATGTTTTTGTTTCCCCGAATGTTCTTGCACTGAAAATCCATTCATTGACAAGGCTTGTGCCAATGAACCCATGTTAATATATATATAGGGAAACACATTTTGGCCTAACTAGTTTGGGAATAGTCAGAATGTAAACAGGTGTTGTCAAATTAATTATTGTTTGTTTCTTTAGATTTTGTAGCTCGTAATCTCTCCTCTATCCTAATCTACAGGAACCTTGATAGAGATCTATGCATATCTGCATTAAGCCATTTGCGAAGCCATTTCTGCCGCAAAACCACGATGAAGTTAAATGTACACTACAGTTTTGATGTGAAGTCCTAGTATGAGTTCATTTACATTGTAAAATGCTTATACTCTTTCTATTAAGGGACAATGTCAAAAACAATTAAAGAGTGTGCAGTAGTTAAAGCACTGAAGCATATATTATATCTTTAATATTGAAAGTAACACTTTTGAGTATAAAACTCCTCGTTTTGGAAAGTAACTTGAAATTATAAATGGTGATGTCGGTGTTCGAACCACCGGCTAGTAGAATTTTGTTCCGGGGTGCGCTTTTTAGGCCGAATGGTACACAAGGAAAGACACGAGAGGTTTAGACTGGTTCGGGAAAGCTGCCTACGTCCAGTTGGGGTGTTGTCGCGGCACTCGTGTTCCTTGCGTCAAGTAAGCAATGGCGTACGGAGGAGGTGGGAGAGGTGTGCTCCAAGTCCCCGGCTGTGTGTGTG
This sequence comes from Chloris gayana, assembly GCA_031894775.1. Taxonomy (NCBI): domain Eukaryota; kingdom Viridiplantae; phylum Streptophyta; class Magnoliopsida; order Poales; family Poaceae; genus Chloris; species Chloris gayana. The sequence goes on from JAUNZO010004764.1 coordinate 19,666, forward strand.
AGTGAGGTGTCCTGTAATCGTGTCCGTGATCGTGACCGTGTCTAGGGAGTGAGGGACTCTCCCCCTTTATAGCTGCAGGGGTTGAGCTCGAGTCACATGAGAGAGAGAGAGAGAGAGAGAGAGAGAGAGAGAGTTGCCGCGGACTTATCCAGAGCTTGTGTTGTCCCGTCGGTTCCAGTTCCCGACGTATGCTCGAGTGCCTTGACCGAGCCGTCGCGCCGTTCCCGTAGCTCGTCGTGTCGGGGATGGAGTGTTCCGCATCCGGCGGAGTCATGGGCGGCGTCATGGCGGAGTGGTTGGAGGGGACATGCCATACCGGTCCTTCCTTGTCGGGCGCATTGATGGCGGGTCCGAGATCGAGGTCACAAGTGCGGCCCGTCGAGCTTCGAGTTCGTTGGTGGAGGTCGCGCCGGACGGAGGACGGGGGCCGTACCGTCGTACGTCGGATGATGATGGCGAAGCCCCGAGTCTCCGGTCCACGCCAACTCCGTCGAGGCTACAAGGATGGCACGTCCCATCGGCGTGGCCCGACGGGAGCAGGTAGCGGTGGCGGGAGGGATGGAGCATGAGTCGGCGTCAATGATTGCCGAGGGCGCCCACGTGGGTGACAAGGCAGGTAGAGTTAATGCGGCTGGTGGTCGAGTTCGGAGGTCGAGCGGGACGAGACGCTCTCGAGTCCAGTGGGCACGGTCGCGTGTGGCGAAACCTCCTCGAGCTTGACGGGCAAGGTCGTGCGAGGCGGAGCTCTCCCGGGCTTGGCGAGGCAAGATCGAGCTTGTCACTTCTTGACTTGTCCCTCTCGTGGTGGCCGTACGGGAGTGGGCCTAGCCTTGACCGTTGACGTGGTTTTGTGTTCTAGGGGCTGAACGTTCGTTAAGTGGGTCCCGAGGATGCCACGTAGTGACGCTAATCTTTCTCCCCGACGGTAGCTCCCGAACCCCGGGTGAGTCGTGGAGTCACTTGCGGGATCTGCAGAAGTCGCGGGAGTCGCCTTTGTGTTTTGAGGGCGATGTTTATCCGTCGGATGCGCGCGAGCGCGTCCGGTGGACAGTAGCCCCGAGCTAGAGGATAAGGCGAAGACTTATGCTTTGGCTGATTTGCGCGCGAGTGATTTGCGGCCCCGCCGTTGGACCTCGTGTTTGCGATGCCATCCCCGAGCGCCTGCGCGGTGCGGGTGGCTGGTCGAGGAGTGGTTCATCTTGGTCGATTTCCCTGTCCGCGTCGCGTTTGTGCGACGGAGGGTAGAGCAGATCCACGATTTCCCCGGGAAGGCCGACACGTGGGGCTCGGTGAGCTCCATAACGAGAAAAGTTCGAGCGAAGTCGCGATTTCCCGTCGAAGGGATTCCGTCGAGCCCGGCTGGGGACGACTTCGTTAACCCACATTGTCATCCTCGGTTGGGACCCGAGACCGTTTGATAAGTCTCGAGGGCTCGATGTCTCTCTACGGTGAGATTTTTCGAGGTCGACGTGGACTCGAACGCGTTTGGTCGATGCCCGTTGCACTTGCGCGCGTGGGTCTCGGTCGCTAGGTGGACCCATCGTTAACACTCCCGGCTCAATCTTAGGTGCTCGAGGCGACCGTTGAACCCTTTCGGTCGGGCCAGCCTTCGAACCTAGGCTGGATGGGGCCGTCGAGGCGCTTGTCGGCCCCTTATCCCCGCTTACCTTCGAGGTCAAGCCTCGGGTCGGTCGAGCTTCAAGGTCGATCGGTTGACCTTGGAGCTGGTAGGTAGGAGGTTGACAGGCCTCATCGGGATGCGGGCCTTTCCTCACCCGTGTCGAGTGTGAAAAGATTCGAATCGAATGGAGAGATAGAGTGGTGTGGAAGTTTTACCGTCCTTTCGTCCATATTCTAGAAATCGAGGCACGATCTTATCTTTCGCCGACGCGTAGTGGTGGGGCCGACACGGTGAAGATGCCGTTTTCCCCTCGGTCGTGGTGGGCCCCCGCAGTAAGTACGGGTAGTGGGGCGGCGTGCTTGGAGATCTCCCTTCCGCCCTCGCTCCGTCGTCGTGTAGCCCCCGAGCCTCCTCATCCGCACTTCGCCATGTCAACCTGGACCCGCTCGACGACGACGAAGGCTCACCTTGAAGGGTTGGTGTCCCGGAGGAGAGATGGTGGCTGCTGCCCGGCAACGAGGCGCGCCCGTAGCCTCCGGCGAGCTACGTGGTCTCCTTCGTCCACTTCCACGAGCGTGGCGAGGGAACGCCGGGGAGCGACTTCTTCGTTGCCATGCTGTTCCAGTGCAAGCTGGAGCTCCACCACCCGAACCCTAACGGCATTCAGCGGTTGAGCACTTTCGTGGCTCTCGCGGGGCTTCCTCGGCATTGAGCCCAAACTCGAGCCGTGAAAGTACTATTTCAACATAAACCTGTACCGAGGCGGAACTCCGCCGGCGAGGAGGTTCCCGCGCATGTTAGCTACGCGGGGATCGTCATGAAGAGGAACAAGGGGAAGAACTACATCCCGGTGACCACCACCTCGTCGAACCGGGGGTGGCACCCGAAGTGGTTTTACTTGCGCCAAGACCCGGCGCATCCGTTCCCGGCCTTCGAGGGTCGGGTCTTCGAGGAAGCTCCGAAGGAGTGGAAGTGGGGCTGCTCGCGTACCCATCGGAGCTAGATCGACTTGATGGTCGAGGCAATCCGGCACTCGAGCCGGTTCGACCTCGACGCGACGATCATCGTGGGGTCATACCACAAACGGCGATTCGCGTCGTTGATGCGACTCTCGATGCTGATGTATCAGGTCTCGATCAGCGATCGCGTGGTTCCGGACACGGTGATGGCGCTGCAGTAGCTTGCCGACGATGCCGTCGCCCACCATGTCGAGGCGCCCTGGGCTCGTCCGCGCGGCCCCGGCCCGTTGCGGGGGCCCCGAAGATGAGGCTGCATCCCCAAGCGGTCGACGTGGTGAGTTGTCTTGAATTTCCTCATTTCGACCTTATTCGTGTCGGGCAATGTTTGCTTATCCCCCTTTTCCTCGCGATCCGCTCGGATATCGCTCCCCGGCGGTTTGAAGCTTCGAAGAGCCGGCGAGAGGGAGGTGAACCGTCTACGGACCGAGGAGGAGAAGGCCGAGAGGAAGGCGACGAAGGACTTGGCCGTGCGGCTCAAGATGGAGAAGGCGGCTCGGGACGTCGAGCGCCGGAGGAAGAAGGACGAGTACGAGGCGGCGGGGTTGAACCCCTTCACGCCCTCAACCGCCTCCACCGTCATCGCCACGCGACTCCGACGAGGACGGCGGAGCCAACGGATATGGATCCGACGGGGAGAACCCATACGTCCGCTCCCGCCGCGCCGTCACCTTGGCTCTCGCGACCTCCGCTTCGCCTCCCTCGACCTTCGCGGTTGGGAGATGGAAGCGGACCTCGACCTCCAGGGTCGAGACGAGCTCCCGGGTCGAGGAGTTGTCTCTTGTGGAGGGGACGGGGGCCAGCGACGAGCCACCGCCAGGGCCGGCGGTAGTGGACCTCACGGAGCCCGCCCCGTTGGATCCTGCCGCCGACGCGAGGGAGACAGCGGAGATGACTGCCGAGCTCGTCGTTGGCGACCCGGGCCTATATCGTTCGCCGTTGGCGCTAGGAGACGGCGTGGCCGATGTCGTAGATCTGCGAGGTCTTTCCTCCGCGGACCCACGGAGGAGCGCGCGCTCGTCCCCGAGCCTCCGGTGTCCGGCGAGCAAGGTCGACATGCGGACGCGCATGTCGATGTCTTTAAACTTGCTGCGGCCGGCGAGCCGGTCCTTTGACACGCGGACGCGCGTGTCGATGTCCTTGAACCTGCTGTGTCCGGCGTTGGGTATGCCGCGGAGCCTCCCGTCGACCTTGGCGCTTAGTCGGCCGAACCAATCACGGAGGAGGTGCGGGAGGCGGTTGATCCGGCTGCCTCGGCTAGGAAACGCATCCGCGAGGGCGGATCCGGTGACGGCGGGCCGGCGCCCAAGCGTCTTGCGCCAGCAAGGAGGAAGGCCCCGTCCACGACTCTCCGAAAGTCGCCGACCTCCTCGGCGGCGCAAGCGGCAAGGATGAGGGACGTCGCCGCGGGGAAGGAGATCGCGGTGATGACGGCGGCTGGTGGGGTCGTAGTTCCGGTGAGTCCGGTTGGCGGCACCGAGCCGTCACCGGAGCTCGAGGTGGAGGCATTCGTAGCGGGGCTCGTGCCGGGGCGCGCGAGTTCCTTTCCGGCTTGAAGTCGGGGCGGGCAGGCTCGCACGTTGGGATGGCCGGGCTCGTTCCGGCCCGGGAGGCGGCGGAGCGCGAGGCAGCAGAGACGCACCACGCGAAGGAGGCGGCCTTGGCCAAGGCCGAGGAGGCCGATTCGGTGGCGAGAGAAGGTCAAGGAGGTGCTCCGGACGGAGCGTGAGCCGAGGCGGAAGGTCGAGGCCGCGACCGAGGCTTCCCATCGGACCGTGTCCAACTACCTCAAGGAGCTGCAGGAGCAGCGGGCCGAAAAGGAAGGTAAGGGTTTCAAATTTCCTTACATTGACCTTCCGCGAGGCTTCGTCGCGTTCTTTGATTCCTCGAATTCGAACCTATGACGTCAAGCTGTTCTCGTCGATGCGAGGCTTGGAGCGAGAGGCTTGCCGCAGCGAAGCGTCCCGCAGGGAGCTCGATGCCGTCCCGGGATGGGCCTTCACGGAGGTTGAAGTCGAGCGGCGCGTCGACGTCGACCTGCCGGAGCAAGTCGGCGCAGGTGATTCAAGGAGCAAGACGCTCCAGGTGTACGCTCAACCTTCATGGTGCTGGCTTCACACTATCGGGACCTCGAGTTCGAGGCCGTCGGCTCCGGCTTTGTCCCTGGCTTCACCGGCGCTGAGCTAGAGGCGTTGCGGACCGAGACTCGTGCCCATGCCGACACCTTCGCTGCGAAGCTCGAGGAGGAGCCCCTCCCCAAGATGAAGATTAGGGCATTAGTCATTTTATTTGTTTTGTTATGAACAATGGGGCGTCGTTCCCCTCGCTTGTAAATAACTTTTAAGTTTTTACCTTCGTTCCGCCCTCGACCTATCGAGGTCGCGTTCTCCGCTAGTTTTTAATTTCGACTTAAATTTGTTTTGGCCCTTTCATTTATCTCGCCAACTCGCAAAGTTCGAGTCCTCGAGCCTCGTTAGATTTAGTCGTTCCGGTGAGCGTCCGCTAGGACCACCGGGGTGCTCGAGCTTCAGCCTTCCGACCGGTTAGACCGTGAATCCATTTGCTCGTGGCTTACTTTGTTCGTAGTTGTGGTTCGAATCCAAGGCCAAAAAGACTTAGCAAATTTCGTTCGCAAAAAGAGCTAAGTAGCACGCGTGTTAGCGATTTTTGTTTTAAAAATCGTTGGTATTGCCCGCCTTCCAAGCACCCGAGTGAGGGTCGACCTCGCTGCGGAGGTCGAGGATCACCGTACCGAGCGGGCAATCGTTGAAAGTAAAGGAACTAAAACAAGTTTAAGGGTAGAATTTGCGTAATCGTGCGATGTTCCAGTGCGTTGGTCAGCTCTCGACCTTCCACCGTCTTGAGCTTGTAGGAGCCAGGTCGGATGACGCGTGCGACGATGTAGGGTCCTTCCCACGGTGGAGAGAGCTTGTGGCAGTCCTTGCTGCTTTGCACTCGCATAACTCCATGTCTCCGACATTGAAGCCTCAACTCTTGACGTTGCGATCGTGGTATTGTCGGAGCGTCCGTTGGTACTTGGCGGAGTGTAGATGCGCAGCATCGCGCGCTTCCTCGAGCTGGTCGGCGGCGTCCTCGAGCACTCGTTTCGTTCCCTTGCTCGTCGAAGGCGCAAACTCCGAGAGCGCCGTAGTCGAGGTCGGTCGTCAAGATTGCTTCCGAGCCGTAGACCATGAAGAACGGCGTGTAGCCGATCACCGGCTCGGAGTCGTTCGGAGACTCTAGAGAACGACCGGCAACTCGTTGCCCATCGACCGCCGAAGCACTTCGGACGGTCGTAGATGCGGGGCTTGAGCCCTCGTAGGATCATACCGTTGGCTTGCTCGACTTGACCGTTGGTCTCGGGGTGAGCTACAGCTGCCCATCCACTCGAATGTGGTAGTCGTCGCAGAATTTGAGGATTTTCTTCCCCGTAAACTGCGTACCATTGTCGGTGATTATCGAGTTGGGGACACCGAACCGATGAATGATGTCGAGGAAGAACTCGATCGCTTCTTTAGACCGGATTTTGCTGATAGCTCGAGCTTCGATCCACTTGGTGAACTTGTCGATTGCCACGAGCAAGTGAGTGCAGCCCCGGGTGCTTTCTTTAGTGGCCCGACCAAGTCCGGACCCCGGCACCGCGAAGGGCCGGGTGATGGGTATGGTTTGGAGAGCTTGAGCGGGCTGGTGTGTTTGTCGGGCGTAGAACTAGCAACCTTTACAAGTGCGCACAACGTGAGTCGTATCGGCCACCGCGGTTGGCCGATAAAAGCCTTGTCGTAAGGCGTTGCCCATAAGGGTCCGTGGCACCGCGTGATGTCCACGGACACCGCGTGAATGTCGTCGAGGAGCATTACACCCTCCTCGATGGTGATGCAGCGCTGCAAGATCCTGGAAGCACTGCACTATAGAGCTCACCATCGACTAGAACGAAAGACTTGGAGCGCCGATGCGGGCGTCTTGCTTCGGTCCGGTCGGCCGGGATCTTGCCGTGGAGAAGGAACTCGATGTACTGCGCTCTCCGGTCGGGCGGTGGTGCCACGTTGCCGCCGAGGCATCGATTTCCATAATCTCTCCGCCCGTTAACGGAGGATCAGCCCTCGAGCCCTCGCCCGGGCTCGAGTGTTCCGCAGGGTCGAGGTTGGGACTCGGAACAGCCCCCGAGCCCGCTTTGATTGGCCCTCCATCGTTCTTGGGAGGGTCGGGAGGTCGGACAGACGGTTGGAACTGGTCATTGGCGAAGATACCCGGCGGGGTCGATTCCCGACCGGACGCCATCTTGTCTAACGAGTCTGCCGCCTTGTTAAATTGTCGTGGAATGTGTTTAAGCTCGAGGCCATCGAACTTTTCCTCGAGCTTCCGCACTTCCTAGTGATAGAGCATCGGCGTGTCGTTCCGACAGCTTGACTCCTTCATCACCCGATCGATGACGAGCTAAGAGTCCCCGCGGACCTCGAGTCGTCCGATTCGGAGCTCGATAGCGATTTTGAGGCCATTGACGAGAGCCTCATACTCCGATCTAGATGCTGATTTGCCATCGTCTTCCTCTCGATTCTGAAGAAACGCCGGACGATAGACTGGTTGAAGATCCTAAGACCGGTGATACCTGTACTTCCAGCGGTCCTGCTGTTTAGATTTTGTATTAGGGCCAACTTACTTTTGTAATCGAACATCTTGATCATCATGCTATTTAGATTTCTTTTCTATATGAATACTGGTTTCACTATCATACTTATTAACTTCTTTGCCCAAGACATGATGGTTATTTCATCTGAAACTAACTATGATTAAATTCTGGCTCTAATCAGCAGAGATTCATAGTTATAGCTTACTTTAACAAGATCACGTATTCTTAGGAAAAAAGTTAAGATTTCACAAACTGCTCTCACTGCAGCCTTACATTCAATATTCATAAGAAAGATGCAACTCTGACATTCAATGGTCAAGAGTTGTGCTGGGATGTCAATTCTTCGCGGACAGTCTTAAACCGAAAAGAAACAGATCGCTCTCAATACAGCGAGTCTACCGACTATATAACTGGTCTTATTATTCAGGAATAGCACAATATCACAACAGCCCCCTGGCTCGATAATTTAATGCAAAATTAAAATATTGAGACACAAAAGCAAACACATTTTCATTAGACAAAATTACTTTATTATAATACGAAGCTGCTCAATGTTCCAAGAATTTGGAATTTCTTCTTCCTCCAAGGTCATAAGCCTATAAGCCCCTGGTCCGGAAACCGATTTCACCGAGAAAAGGTCCTTCCCGCACCGGTGACAACTTATGCCTGTTTTTGTTAGATCGAATCTTCCGAAGAACCAAGTCTCCTACTTGGAATTCCCGTGTTCGAACATTACGATCATGATAACGACGCAATCCCCGATGATACTTTGATGCTTGAATCAAAGCTTGATCCCTCAATTCTTCCGCAACAATCAATTCAACTTGGCGCTGATCTTCATATTTCTTTTCATCATAATACCGTACTCGAGCAGTACACCATATTCACTTCGTAGGTAACATGGCTTCAGCATCCATACACCAAAGAGAAAGGAGATTGCCCCGTAGCCCTACTAACATTAGTACGTAATCCCCAAAGTACCCGGGGCAATTCCTTAACCCATTTTCCTGCGTACGGCTTCAAACGGTCGAAAATTCTAAGTTTAAGACCGGTCAAAATCATTCCATTAGCTCGTTCCGCTTGTCCGTTGCTTTGTGGATGTGATACCGACGCATATTATATCTTAATTCCCAAACTTTCAGCATAATCCTTGAAAAATTCTGAAGTAAATTGAGGCCCATTATCAGTAATGATACCGTGCAGGACTCCAAAATGCACGAATATGTTTTGCAGAAACTTGATCGCTCGGGCCGTAGTCATACTAGTAACAGACTTCAGCCTGAATCCATTTAGAGAACTTATCTTCTGCCACAAAAATATGCGTGAATCCTCTTGGCGCCCTTTTAAAAGGTCCAACTATATCCAGCCCCTAAGTAGAAAAAGGCCAAGTCATTGGAATTAATTACAACTCGTGAGCTGGAGCATGAGGTCGTTCGGCGAAGAATTGACATCCCGGACAACTCTTGACCATTCTCTACCATCATCCGCCGCTGTAGGCCAGTAGAATCCTTGTCTAAATACCTTCCCAACTAGAGTCTTTGAAGAAGCATGATTTCCACAAATTCCCTTGTGCACGTCTTCAAGCAATTGAATGCCATCGAAACAGATACACATTTCATCGTAATATTAACTCCACGCTTATATAACTCTCCTTCGAGAATTAAATAACTTCGTGCTCGAACCTCCAGTCTTTGCTTCTCCACTTTATCTTCTCGAGTTTTACCAGATCGAAGATAATCAAGGTACGGGGTACGCCAATCGAATCAATAATCATAACATTAAGTGGCCGAATATCGTCAACATTGATTCCGCTCACTGTCTTACCTCGTAAGACCACGTCTTCGACTGGTCCTTCAAGACTACTTTCTCCTCCCGATTCTTCAAGACTACTTCATCCACAATCTCTGTAATAGTAGCCTTACGCTCCACTTTTATAGATGGTTTATCCAAGTACTTGAAGGAAAACACCGGGTGGAACTACTTGTCTTGAAGACCCTAGTCCGGCTAACTCATCCGCAACAGAATTATTCCGCGCAGTACATGAGAAAATCGCAAACCATCAAATTTGTCTTCAAGTTTTCTAACCTCCTGTCGATAGGCGATCATATGATCATCATGAGCATCCCACACCTTGTTAACTTGACTTATCACCAACATTGAATCACCATATATATCCAATCGTCCGACTCCTAACAAAATAGCTACTCGAAGCCCATGAAGCAAAGCTTCATACTCCGCAAGTATTATTTGAAGCTCGAAATGCATTTGTAATACATATCCGAGTGGTTTCTTCCGTGGGGTGAGTAGTACAACCCCAGCCCCCGTGCTTGAAAGCTGCAGGGACCCATCAAAGAACATCTCCCAATACTCCAACGTTTGAATCCCTGCGGGATTTGTACCTCCAACCATTCTGTTATGAAATCGGCTAAAGCCTGTCGCTTAATAGCGGTCCGCAAAGAAAACGTAATCTCATATTGGCCAAGTTCTATAGCCCACTTAGCAACATGACCCACTGCCTCTTGGTTCCGCACAATATCTCCAATAGCGAACCTAGTCTTAACTTCAATGGGGTGCGCTTGGAAATAATGTTTTAACTTTCGAGAAGTTATCACTACTGCATATATTAATTTCTGTAATTGGAGATATCGCATCCGTGATTCAAGTAAGAACTTCACTTACAAAATATACCGGATGCTGCACCAATTGCAGATGTCCCTCTTCCTTCCGATCGACCGCCAAAACCATGCTCACCACATGGGTTGTTGCTGAAATATACAACCGAATGATCTCATCCGCTCTGGAGGTACCAATACCGGAGGATTGCTAAGGTATTCCTTGAGTTGATCAAGTGCAGCCTGCGCCTCATCTGTCCACTCAAACTTATCTTGCTTCTTAAGCAACTTGAAGAACAGAAGTCCACGAACCCCCAGTCTTGAAATGAAATGGCTAAGAGCCGTCATACTACCCGTCGCCTTCCGAACATCCTTCAAGCAACTCGGAGGTTTCATATCGATGATTGTCTAGATTTTTTCTGGATTAGCTTTAATGCCTCGCCATGACACTAGGTAACCCAAGTAATTTCCCGAGCGAACTCCAAATACACATTTTCCAGGGTTGAGCTTCATGGAAAAATTCCGCAGATTATCGAAGGTCTCTCGCCAGTCGAGAGAAGATCCTCGGTTTTCTAAGATTTTACCACTATATCATCAACGTAAGCTTCTGCGTTCCTTCCCAATTGCGAATCCAAGCAACGTTGTATACCACGCTGATATGTAGCTCCGGCATTCTTTAATCCAAAAGGCATAGTCGTATAGTAGTATGCTCCAAAGGGGGTGATAAACGCGGTCTTTATTTGATCTTCAACTCTTAGCGGTATTTGATGATATCCTGAGTAAGCATGAAGAAAACAAAGACGCTCGCAGCCAGCGGTCGAATCAACAACTTGGTCAATTCGAGGTAGCGCGAAAGGGTCTTTGGGGCAAGCTTTGTTGAGATCAGTATAATCGACACACATTCTTAATTCTTTAGTATTCTTTTTCGGTACAAGAACCGGATTGGCAAGCCAATCTGGATGATACACCTCCCTAATAAACTTAGCTGCTAATAACCTAGTTATTTCCTTCTTAATAGCTTCCTTGCGGTCTTGAGCAAATCTCCTGAGCTTCTGTTTGATCGGCTTCGCATCGGGACGCACCAACGAGTGCGTGCTCAATCTTCTCCCTAGGAACACCCGGCATGCCGAAGGCTGCCATGCAAAGAGATCCCTATTTTCCTGGAGGAAAAGAATGAGCGCGCTTTCCTATTTATCCCCCAAGTCAGCCCCTATATGGGTGACCTTGGAGGGGTCCGACTCATCAAGCTGAATAGTCTTGGAAACCACCGCATCGCCTTTCAATTTCTCCTTTGCGACCTTCTTGATCGGAACTTCATCGTCCAGCCTTGCCCGGACTTCTAGAGCCTCAGCTACTTCTCTCGATTTCCCGACGTTCATTCTCCGAATTGGCCCGAGAGGCCAACTCAATGCTATGTACTTCACAAGCATAAGCGGTCTTGATGTCGCCTCGAACGACAAAACCCCATTTGGTCCTGGCATCTTCAACGACCAAGTATTGGTAATTCGGGATGGCCATAAACTTTGCCAAAGCTGGTCTTCCAAGTATTGCATGATACGCTGAATCAATATCGGCTACCCGGAAGATAATATTCTCCCTCCTGTAGTTCTCCTTCGTCCCAAAGGTCACCGGCAGAGAAATCTGCCCCAAAGGATAGCTATTCCGCCCGGATATTATACCATGAAACGACGAAACGCTGCGCTCCAAATCAGCTACGGAGAGGCCAAGCTCCGGCAGAGTTTTGGCAAACAAGATATCCAAGCAACTTCCTCCATCAATGAAAGTCCTCTTCAATCGCACCTTGTGAACTATGGGAGCCAAGATGAGTGGATATTTACCAGCTTTTGGCAATATCTCAGGATGATCAGCTCGCTAAAAGTAATGGGCACCTCGGACCACCGTAGGTATTCGAGCGTGGCGGGAGCGACGGCATTAACCTTTCGAAACGCCAACTTTTGCTTTCTCTTCGACTCGTAAGCGTCCGGGCCTCCATAAATCATGTTCACCTCTCGAGCCGGTTCTTGAAAACCTTCATCATCCTCATTATCATCGTGCTCTTTATCCTTGCCCTTGTCATCTCTCTCGGTTCCGATGAGCAGACCGAGGCGCAAACTTTAAGGCAAACCGAGCGAACGGCCTTAACAGAAGCACTCCTTGGCTTTATGATTCCCATTATGAATCATGCAAGGGCCCTCTAGAAGTATTTCGAACGACAATCGTTCTCTTGGACCTCTCTTAGGAGGTGTCGGCCGGTCTCCTCTATGAGATCGGTCGACAACCGCAACAAGGTGATCCGCCTTGCGCTTGTTGTTGTTCCTGGATCCGGATCGGTTGCCTTGGTCATGCTTCGGTTCCTTCCCTTTGTTCCCGCGCAAATTGACCACGTTTGATTCTCTAGCAGCATAATCATCTGCTATCTTGAAGCACTCGACGCCGTCATGGTAAGGTTTCGATTGCGCCTTCCAATCTTGTGAACTAAGGCTTCACTTCGGACGCCAGCTTGAAACGCCGCAATTACTTGCTGATCCGGAACATTGGGGATTAAGGCTTTCTTGTTGCAGAAAGGCCCGATGAAGTCCGTAAGAGGTTCGTCGAGCTTCGCTTCAGCCTGTTGAGGTCGAAGTAATACCCTGGCTTCTCACAAGTCGCTTGGAAATTCTCTACGAACTTTTTGGTGAGGTCGCCCCAAGAAGAGATAGATTTCTCGGGTAGGGACTGCAACCACAAGCGTCCAGCCTGCTCCATGCACATGGGAAGGTAATTAGCTAGCACAAATGTATCTCCTCCTGCTGACCGGATGGCGGTGGTGTACATGCGTAGCCACTCAGCAGGAGGTGCTTTACCATCATACTTATCAATGGCCCCGGATTAAATCCCCGGGGTATTTACAAATGCGTAAATCTCGCGTGAAAGCGGGAATCACGGAGTACTCGTCATCTTCCAGACCGGTCCGGACCGGTGAAGGGGATCGTCGACGAGGGTAATGCCGGTAGTTGCAATCTCTATCATCATCGGAGTAGTCATAGTATCGATCTTCTTGATACCTATCTCCGATCCATCCCGACGATCGTTGTTGGCCGGTTGTGCGGTCTGCGAAGGGGGAGGCGGAGGCGGAGGCGGAGGCGCCGCTTGGCGATCATTATTGTCACGTCGAGGCTCCCCGTCTCTGTCTCTCGTTGTCGCGTCCCTTCGATCCCTGGTATCACGGCGATCATCTCGTCTCGGCCGGTCATCTCGATGAACATGTCGGTTGCCTTGTCCTCGCTGGTCATTGCGCGGAGGATTTCCACCGGGGGCGGCGCCGAAGCAGCCGGTCCACGCCGAGGCGAATTAGTCACGTGCGGGCGAGGCGGGACAGGGTCCCGCGGATGATTATCCACATGACCGGTACGACGCCTCTCATCTTCTTCGTGTCTCCGACGTTCTTCCGTTCTCTCTGCATGGCGATCGATGAGGACGTTACGAGCGTCACGGTTACCATTAAGCGGTACGCGCAAATCTTGGTCCGGAGCTCGTCCATGTGCATCCGCGATCGGGGTGTGTCGAGGCCCAAGCCTTCCTCCAGAGGAAGCTCCTTCGGACCGGGCTCTCGTAGGCCGCTCCGAGCAAGAACGCGAGCGGCTTGAAGATTCCGACCTGTCATGAACGAGTTGATTTGTTTGTAGAGCAGCCGCATCTACCAAATTCAAAGCGCGTTGCAACCCCGGTGTTGCATTAAAGACTTCTTCCGGTATTGTCTCAAGGGTTTGTTTCACTCCCACAATGTTGTGAATCGGCGACGTGAAGACCCGAGCGCCATTTAATTCCACTTCCATAGAGCTCAAATCCAAAGCTCGCTCGAAGAACGATGTCGCCTTCCACTACGACATCCACATCGGCTGTTATATCCTAGGGACGTTTCTTCCGGGTCTCTAGACTGGTCTAGCGGTGGGCCCGTGGCCGGGGAGCGGTCGCGGGAATGCTTCCTCCGGCCTGACCGGTACCAGCAGCATTTGCGGGCGGATTCGCGACCGAAGGTTGTGGAGGTTGTTCATCTCTATCTCGTTTCTTCCGTTTCACGACGACGATGATCGGATTCGTCTCTCGCCATCCTTGCTTCTTCTTCAGCAGCTTCCTCGGGATTGAGTTGGCGAATAACCGGTCCTGTCATGAGCACTTGGAAGAAGACCGGAGGTTCTTCCTCGAAGTCATTAACAAACTCGCAAGAGCGGCTTATTATTACGGATCGGGCACCAATCCGAGATGCGGGCGGTCCGATTGTTCGCGCTAAAGCTGCGTCGGATCCGCAAAGTTCTAAGCCGGAGGTGCCAACCGTGGCAGGTGATCGCGCTTCGAAGCTGCGGCCCGGCTACGAGTTGGATTCATCAAAAGCAGTTTTCCGACGGAATCAGCTTCAAAGTCGAGGGAACCGAAGCGGATCTTGCAGCCGGGAACGAAGTCGACGACGAACGGAGAGGCCATCGAACTCGCTAGGAACTCGCCGGGACCCCTACCGGCGCGCCAAATGTCGAGTCTTAAACTCGGCACTAGTACTACCCGGTCCCTCACGAGCGTGGAATTTGATGGTGCAACACACGAAACACACAGGAACACGAGATTTTAGACAGGTTCGGGCCCCTCGAATTGAGAGTAATACCCTACGTCCCGTATGTTATGTATTGCCTTTAGCGGATTGCTAATTGCAAGATCTCGGATAGCTTTCAGGAGGTCTCTGCTCCGCCTTATATATCCGGGGAGCTAGGTTACATGCAGAGTCCTAGTCGATTACACGGATTACATATATGGAAGTTCTATCTCTAGCTTTCCTTGTTGATTCGAGTCCTAACAGACTACAAATTACTCCTTTACTTGCTTCTCAAGTTATCATACGCCGGTCTTGATACCCGCCTCATCTCCATACCGGTATATGGAACCCTTTGTTATTCCGGACCGGTCGGGACCGATCTGCTGGCTATCTCCATCATCTTTATCTTCATTGATTTGTTACCGTGTCTTTGCGCATCCATTCCTTTATCATTTGTATACCCATAAGGCAAGTATACGACAGCAGGTTCCGCGGCGAAGACGTCACGGTGCTCGAGCTTGACGGAGCGTCGGCCGGGCGAACGTCGGAGCTCGGGAATATCATCGGGCATCCCTCCGCTTGGGGATAACCCTCGCCTTCCTCGTCACCGGCATCCCCCTCGACTCCGGCGTTCTCCTCGTGCTCGGGCCGGGGGCGCCCCTTCCTCCCCTGCTGCATGACGAATTTCTTCATCAACAAAGAGTCCTTCATTAGGTGCTTGACGGGGAACTTGTGGTTGGGGCACGGTCCGTTCCACCTCTTCTCGAAGTGGTTCGGCGGGTCTTTGTTGGGCTGCTTGGCGCCCTTTTTCTCGGTCATGGCCACCACAGGACCGTCGTTCGACCGCGATTTGTTCTTCTTGTTGGACTTGGAGCCGGAGGGGCCTCCGCCGGCGTTGCCGTCAGCCCGCTTGCCTGTCCCCTTCTCGGGGGTATCGCGGTGAAGGAGGGCTCCAACCGCCTCTTCGCCCGAAGCGTGCCTCGTGGCGATGTCGATGATCTCCCGAGGTGTTCGCGACCACCTACGCCCCAGCTCGTGAACGAGAGCCTCGAAGTTTGTTCCGGAGAGGAACACGCCCATGACGTCCGCGTCGACGACGTGGGGAAGCTCGTTGCAGCCCGGGAAAAGCGTCGAATGTAATCCCGGAGCGGCTCGTTCGGCTTTTGCCGACGGTTCTTCAACTCCTAGGGCTTGCCCGAGCGGGCACACGTAGCCCGGAAGTTGCCCACGAATACCTCTCGCAGGTCCGTCCATGAATGTATCTTGTTCGCGGGGAGATGCTCTAGCCAAGTCCGGCCGAGTCGGCGAGATACGATGTTGACGTCAAAGTCGCCAATACACCGTTGTCCGGAGAGTCCACCGAAACCCCGGCTGAAGCAGGGCCCCGTGCTCCCAACGGACCGGCTCGGCTCGCCGATTCTCGTGTGCGCTGGTGCGTGCGCGATGGTTTTCCTGCAAACCAACAAAGACAATAAAAAGTGTAAAATTCCGGGTCATCGGCCTAGATAGACCGATGTGCAGCCGTGGCCGATTCTAGCGTAAGATAGACAGAATCGGCCATCGACGGGGAACAGCACGGCCCATCCATTTATGTATTAAATGCCAGGCAAGCGAACCGTGATACAAATGATACGAAATCGGCCGACGCTATAAAATGCGATCGGTGGCTAGCAGCCGATTTCGTCGGTGAACAATCAAATCATTAAGACTTTGCAGGGATGCATTATCGAATAAAGTATAAACAAGGTAATTATTAATGGGATGTAATTAATTTGATAGCAAAAAGATGGTTTAATCGTCAAATCGGAGTAATAAATCGGCCGATCGGGCATCCGGCCGATTCTCGCCATCGATTATAACAGTGAGTTATTAGATCTATCTAGATGTATAATGATGATCAACGAAATCATACTAATAACTCAGGTTCAAAGGCAGTTTTAACAGATTCGGTACTAATTGCACATAAAAAACCGGCTAATGAACGTGATAAACAATCGGCTAAACACTCCGAAAGAACAAGTAAGACAAATACAACCACGCAGATCCCGATCGACCAGCCGCTCCAACAGACAAGTCAACCGATGGTACGCGATCGGACCAGATCTAACGGCCGCGCACGCCCGCCGATTCAGGACAAGCACAATCATAAACGCCTTAGCTATGAAAGTAGATTTACACCCTAGCCAATCGGCTGCATGCGCCTAGGACAAGTCAACTATCGCAAAGGCAAACACAGGACACGTCAACCGAGTCCGCACAGCTCGAATCGGCCAAGATGTAAAAGAATTCTCATAGCGGCTATCGTGACTCGGATGACCAGATCCGAGCCAATCGGCGTTGCGAGCAAAGGCTGGAACGGAGAGGCAGGACAAGTCAAACTACCTCCACCACGAGCCCGGACCAGGTCGACTTGACTCATCCCGACCGATACTCACTACGACGATCAAGAACAGATCCGGTCGCCGGATAACTAGTAATTAAGCCATCTAATTACGAACAATGCGCCGAGAACTAGACAACATAATTACCTTATCAAGCCAACGTATCGTCGACCGGAGCCCCGAGGATCCCGCGCGAAAACAGTAGATACTTGACAGAAAATTAGGGTTTGGCGATGCGCCGAAAGTTGTATTGGATGTGAATCGAGTTTACATGTTACACCCGAGTACATATTTATACCCGGCACAAAGAATCCTAATCGGACCCTCTTCGGGCCGATTTCCTAACCGACTAGGATCTTTTTCCAAAATTAAACTATTATTTCTAATTTTATAACGTGGGCCAGGCCCATCAATATTATGCTCTTCTCGTTGGCATCCGCGCACGATTCCCGGGAGGGACGCGCCTCTTACTCGTCCATGCGGCCGTCGGCCTTCGGCCCACCGGCCCTCTTTTGACCTATAGTCGCCGACAATGGGTCCCTTGGTCAAAAACCGGCGTCAACATACAGTGGCAGGTTTCGAATGTTGGCCAGGTCATCATTCGCGCCACCTGCCCGATAGGCAAGGCGATAATCCTCCAACCGAGAGGGAGGGATTTGACTCCCCGCATACTTGGCAACCGTCGTAGGGGGACGGAAACGCGGCGGGAAGGTCGCATCCCGAATGGCGGAACTAAAAACCCTAGGCCTCGAGGGGTCAAGACTCCGGCTCCGATCTTGCTCGACGTCGTACCGGCCTCCACGTCGAGGGTGGCGGACGTGCTGCTGGCCCACGTCGCCGTGGGTGCGTCGTCGCGCGTTGACGGTTGAACACGCATCGCGCGCCTCGCCGATGCGAGAATGCACCGATTGCCTGGCCTCGGGTTGGCCTGGCTGCACGGCTTGCCGCACGGATGCATGCGTCGAGCATCCCGCCCGGTCCCGAGAGGCGTGGTGACCGGTGCCGGCACGCTGGTTCGACAACGCAGCGCGCCGCCGTGAACTCTCCGCGTGCTGCTCCGCCGCCTTGGCGAGGAGCGCGGCCATCTCCCTCCGCACACGCTATGCTTCCGGAGTTGGCTGCAAGGGAAGGGTTTGAAGCAATGCCGCTGCCACGGCGACATTCTCGCCCAGCACGAGGAAAATGCTGGGTCGCAGCACCATCATTGTTGGCAATTTGCTGGTTAACACGGCGAGCTCTCTGCCGTGCGTTGCACTCCGCGTAGTGGCGCTGCTGCTCCAGCTCCCGTTCCAGCGCTGCCGCTTCCTCCGCGAGGTTGCGGCGGGCTTCCTCCGGCTCTAGTCTCCTGGCCCGGAGGCGAGCTTGCAAGTCGTCACCGCCCGGTGGCATGGCCTGTGCGCGTTGCGCTGCTGGCATCCCCGGAGCACCGGGTTCCGGGGCAGCTGGTCGCCCGTCGCTTTGCGCACCCGCTCCTGCAGCGTGCACCATGTTGCACTCGCGGGCGGGGCCGTGATTCTCATCACTGCTTCCCTGGTCCGAGTCTTCCTCCTCCTCTGCGTCGAGGAGCTCAAAGAAAGACTCGGAAGGATGGATGACCGTCCCGATGAATTCTCCTACCGTGGGGCTTGCTGGCCCCGGGGAGCGCTTAACCGGCACCGCGGCTGCATGAAAGCACAGCCTGGTGGCGCGCTCGCGGCTACTTGCTGCCGCGGGACCGTCGCCTCAATAGCGACGCGGGTGGCCACGAGAGGCCAATGGTGCTGGCGGCTCGACGCGCACCAGGGTCCGCTCGACGGTAGCGATGAAATCCGGGCTCCCAAAACACACTCGTGGTGCCGGGGGCGCGAAGGAGAGCTCGGAGCTAGCCATCCGTGCCATGGGAGAGGAGAAAACGGCGAAAACACGCAACAGCCCCGACCCGGCCCGCCAACCGTTGGTGTTCGAACCACCGGCTAGTAGAGTTTTGTTCCGTGGGTGCGCGTTTTAGGCCGGATGGTACACAAGGGAAGACACGAGAGGTTTAGACTAGTTCGGGAAAGCTCCCTAAGTCTAGTTGGGGTGGTGTCGCGGCGCTCGTGTTCCTTGCGTCAAGTAAGCAATGGCGTACGAGAGGAGGTGGGAGAGGAGCGTGCTCCAAGTCCCCTGGCTGTGTGTGTGAGTGAGGTGTCTTGTAACCGTGTCCGTGATCGTGACCCCTGTCTAGGGAGTGAGAGACTCTCCCCTTTATAGCTGCAGGGGTTGAGCTCGAGTTACATGAGAGAGAGAGAGAGAGAGAGAGAGAGAGAGAGAGAGAGAGAGAGAGAGAGAGAGAGAGAGAGAGAGTTGCCGCGGACTTATCCGGAGCTTGTGCTGTCCCGTCGGGTCCAGTTCCCGACGTATGCTCGAGTGCCTTGACCGAGCCGTCGCGTCGTTCCTGTAGCTCGTCGTGTCGGGGATGGAGTGTTCCGCATCCGGCGGAGTCATGGGCGGCGTCATGGCGGAGTGGTTGGAGGGGACATGCCATACCGGTCCTTCCTTGTCGGGCGCATTGATGGCGGGTCCGAGATCGAGGTCGCAGGCGTGGCCCGTCGAGCTTCGAGTTCGTTGGTGGAGGTCGCGCGGGACGGAGGGCAGCTCGAGCCCGGCCCCGAGCTCCACCCGTCGACGGGTAAAACAGGAGGGGCCGTACCGTCGTACGTCGGACGATGATGGCGAAGCCCCGAGTGTCCGGTCCACGCCAACTCCGTTAGGCTACAAGGAGGACACGTCCCGTCAGCCGTGGCCGGATGGGAGCAGGTAGCGTGGTAGGAGGGATGGAGCTTGAGTCAGCGTCAATGATTGCCAAGGGGCGCCCACGTGGGTGCCAGGGCGCAGGTAGAGTTAATGCGGTTGGTGCTCGAGTTCGGAGGTCGAACGGGACGAGACGCTCTCGAGTCCCGCGGGCAAGGTCGCGCGAAGCGAAACCTCCTCGAGCTTGACGGGCAAGGTCGTGCGAGGCGGAGCTCTCCCGGGCTTGGCGGGCAAGATCGAGCTTGTCACTTCTTGACTTGTCCCTCCGTGGTGGCCGTACGGGAGTGGGCCTGGCCTTGACCGTTGACGTGGTTTTGTGTTCCAGGGGCTGAACCTTCGTTAAGTGGGTCCGGAGGACGCCACGTGACAGCGCTAATCTTTCTCCCCGACAGGTGATCTGAATGGAAAAGATTATATGCAATGTGCATCGAAATGTAAAATGCTTTAATGCATTTAATTATTACAGCAAGCCAATGATACATATGAGTTTTTATGATTTGGCATCACCAATTTTATATTTCAAATTGTAACTTTTTACTGATGGTGATATTCAAGAACTTGATGGTTATATTCATACTGTAACTTTTTACAACTTGTATTTTTTCATTTTCCTAATCATAAGAAATTATCTAATCAAACAATGTAAATCTCATAGCTTATTATGATTATGATCATCACAGCTAACTTCTAACCATAAAACCTTGGTCACAGGATAGATTTTTACTATCAAAGGTTGTGATCATTAAACTAGTTTGATTTTTAGTTACAAGAAAAAAACTTTTATAGACCTACTCACCAGTGTGTTAGCAACTGACCATCCACTTTCTTTGATTAAAATCATTATGAAACTTGCAATATTTATTGTTACATAAAAAAGTTTTTGTAGTGCCGTTCATTTTTTACCATAAACATTTTATGGTTGGGTTGCATGATATTGTTTTGCACATGGATTGTAACCACAAACTAATAGTGTCATACTGTTGGATGAAAAGGATTTTTTTATCGCCCACTAACATGTGACACTACAAAACTTTGTAAATGCAACCTAAAGATTTTATTACCAAAGAGTCGTGGCTACAAATTGAAAACATAACTTGCTATAGTAAAATCGTTGCGATTGAAAAACAAAGAATTTTACTATGAAGGTTTTTTATTGTAAGAATTAGATACCAACCATATAATTCGTTATGATTAAAACATACCATGATGGAGGTATCTACCAATGATTTTATGATTTGTCAGCTCTTGAATTCTAGTTTGGTGCCTATCTTCTTACTGCTAACCATTGCTAGTTTCTACAACCCAAATAGTAATTGTTTGTTATTACAACATTGTAGAAAGCACTTGAAATGATTTTGGTTTCATACTATCACCTGTATTCATATTTATGCTTAGAATGAAATATTTTTACGGTTATGTAATGGCCCTCTGAAGGATCCATCATGCTCAAATCTAAAGTTTATGATCCCATGACTGTGTTTTTATTGTTAAGAGATGGATCGAGTGGAAATTTTTTTTTTGGGGGGGGGTGGTGTTGAAGTTGTAAAGTGCTTATGGTTTACCAATAAATGTTTTATTTTAATACAATTGAAGTATCTTGCACATCTGAGAGATTTTCAATCCAAGAACTGTAGGTTATATGCTAAAGCCAAGCTGATCATTTGGTTTCATGCAACTCGTTTCGACAAGACTGATTAAATGATGTAGTGATGATGGTTCATGCTCAAATGATCTATTTTAGACTTGACACTTCAAATAGCGCAACAATTGAATGATTTTTTATGTGCTGACCTTGCAAATTATTATTACATAACAAGTTGATAACATGCTATGTAAATAAATATCAACTTGTTATGTAATAAAATTTTGCAAAGTGGGTCCGTAAAAATTTGTAACATGCTAATATTTGACTTAATTCTCAAATTTGTTGTATAAACTCCTTATGACTATCTTCTTGATCAGACAACTAGATCTTATGATACCTATGTTGAGTTTATGCATCTAACAACTAATGTTTATGCTTTCTCACATTAGAATTTTATAACCACAAGGGTTGGCATATCTATTTATATATAAAAGATGCAACCCACTATAGCTCTTTAAATGCCAATTCTCTCAACTCTCATGTTGCCACATCATCTCAATAATTTCCACAATTTAAATGCTAATTCTCTCCACTATAGCTCTTTAAATGTCAATTCTCTCCACTCTTAGTTGTCCATCTATCAATTAACAATTTAGATCCATCAAATCCAACACCGAACATAGATGTTCCAATCTATTTCTCTATTTATTTATTAACAATAATACTCAACATTACATATATTATTAAGGAATTCCGCAGCAAAGCACGGGGTATCACCTAGTGTTTGTTAATGCTTGTGGACATATGAGCGCCCTGAGGTTCAAGACAAACTTGGATTGTAAAACATATGTTTTGTATTTATCAGACAAGGAATTTCTTCTCTTTTAATGCAAACACCGGGAAAAAAAGAGTAAACATTATTTGTCAAAAATATGTACACAATGAAGGCAGCCGCTGAGTACTAATTTTGGAAACAAATAAAAACGAATAAGCTAATATAAAATGGTGGGCTGGACGGGACACACTTTGCATGCATGCATGCACAACTGAAATATTAAAACACATGTTTTGTTTTTATTTGCCTGCGTGCTGTGCATTTGGTGCATGTGCATATCTGGTGGTGTCGATTTTCATGGAAATAATATCTTATCTTCTCAAAAAAAAAAACCTTTCCTGACCTTTTTCAAAAGAAAAAAACTTCCTTTCATTACCAGCTGCCTGTTGGGTTTGGGTGAAACCATTTGATTTCATTAAGTTGCTAATTTCACGAGGATTTTATGATTGATCTGGTCTTTCTCGTAGGTTCATAAGTACTAGTTGAAAAAAGAAACGTTTTTATGATTCAATTGGCCAAGTATTCAAGATATGTAGGTCCCGGCTCAAGGAATTTCAAGTTGTAAAATATTTATATTCACATCATAAAATACACATAGTATAATTGTAAAAATATATTTTAAGTAATATCATTCATATTAAGTCTTGTCTTGTGCACAAAAATATTAGATCTATTGATGAGAAAGTTTTCAAATCTGATGAACTATAAAATTTTAATTGTATAAAAATAAAGAACGCAGGTGTTTAGTGCTGGATAAATGTGGCAATCAATGGCCAGTTGACCTTTCCTTACGCGGGGAATGGGCGGAGGTTAGGAATGCTGATGTCAGCACCGGTAGTTGTCCTGCCTGATTTGGTGCGCATGCGTCTGGTTCGGTCCTGGTTACCTATATTTTACGTATTGTTAACTACAAAGTACAAACAGTTTTTGAGGTGGATCAAAGGTTAGTGGTGGATGCAATAGTTTTAAAAAATTGAAATTCCTGTTCTAAAATTATCATTTAGATATTAATCTTTGAATAGGATAGTGTTTTACGATAAAAAAATTGTTTCTCCAACCAGGCCATTACAGTAATTTTCATAGTTTTGCCGCAGCTCGCACTCATTACAACCAATGGGCTTTCAAATTTTCCACGGCTCACAGTCCATTACAACTTTTTGTACAGCTTAGACTCCACACATGCTTTTTTGCAGACACTGCCTACAACAACCTTTTTTCATGTATGGACCCGTTTTTATGTTATTTACAAACACTTAATGTAGTAAGCTGGAGGAACTGAAACTAAAAACAAACCTTGTGAAGTTATACTAAAAACAAACCTTATTATATGATGTCAACTGTACACTGGAGAATACATATTTATTTTAAAATCGTAGGAACTATCAAGACAATTGCACATTTAAGAATATAATATTGTTACAATATGGTTTTCTAACCAAACCGTTTTGAAGAAGAAAAGATTCTCCATAAAAAGTACAGATTTTTCATGAGTCAGTATATTATGATAAAATTACTTATTGAGATTGTGTAAACATTGTAGTTTTTTATACTTATATTAATGAATTTTTAGTTTTATAACTCATAAAGTACGTAGTTTTGTGATACAAAATTACATTAAATATGTTGTTTTTGATATAATAATTATTTAAATCAATGATACTTTTGGGTAAGCTATAGGTAATTCTAGGAGGTTTAGTCCATGTAAATTGGAGTTAAATCATATCTGAGTAGCTGAGAAAGACTGAATACAAAAGGCCCACAATATCATCATTGGATTTACTTCACGTACAATCAAAAGTTAGAATGAGAAAAAATATTAGTAAGTCTAGCCACGCAAATGCGCGGGCTGTCTTACTAGTTTACTTAACTGGAATTTACAAGGTTGATCAAAAACTCAACTCACAGTTCCTAGTTGTGAAGCTAATTAAACTGAAATTCAGTTTAAAGCAATTAACATGCATAAGCTAGTGAAGAATGATTAACTCATACAATGCAACTAAAAGTTTGACATACCAAAGCCACAACATTGGTGCCTTCAACTCATTCTTTGAGCTTTTTTTCTATAAGCCTGCGTTCAAGGAAGTGCCAATGTACGGTCAGCGAGCTCAATGAGCATTCTAGAACAGGGCATATGCAACTAAATATGAAGCCAGATTGCACAAGAAAAGCAAGATGAATCACAAGGTTACAATGCTTTTCCCACAAGAAAATTCATTTCAAATTAAAACGACAAACCCGATGAGTGCTGAAGCACCCAACAACCTTTATTAATTATATTAAGAAGATAGGTCCTGTAGCGTTGATGTAAGCAGGATCAATGTCAGGAACATCTGGAAGTGTCATGAATCGATATAGCATGTGACAGAGATAATCACAAAAAGAAGAAACAGA
This sequence comes from Chloris gayana, assembly GCA_031894775.1. Lineage (NCBI taxonomy): Eukaryota > Viridiplantae > Streptophyta > Magnoliopsida > Poales > Poaceae > Chloris > Chloris gayana. Next base: position 44,067 of record JAUNZO010004764.1, read on the forward strand.
CCGATGGAATATTGTTACTGATCTACATAATTGACTTGGCTGTCTATGGTAAAATTATTTTTTCTTTTTTTTCATCTAGAGCAACTAACAGAAACAAAAGCTAAACACTAAGAGACGCTGAACTGACATGGCTAATCGCGACTGGCAAAAGAAAGCCAGAATGCATCCATTATCAGAGTGAACACAAGGCAAAAATCTATACGAGGGTGCTACAGTTTAACAAATATAGCCAGAGAGCATCCTAATTAATTTCTACTAAAAGATGATATGTTGTAGTTTAACAGAACAATGCCTAGTCTTTATTCTACAATGATGTCTATCTAGGCAAGGTTATCAGGTTTGCTATTCCAGCTATACTGATTTAGGTGATGTAAAGAAGAACTTACGATTTCTACTATTGTTATTGTTGTTGTTTAAGATTGTTGCTACAGATGCATCTTGATAGCAACAACAATAACAATAGTAGAAATAAAATAGTAGGTAAATAACATGTGCCCGCAGCTAATAAAATAAATAAAATAGTAGGTTGCTTGTAGTTCGGTTTTCTTTGAAAAAGAACAACTGTAAGCCAACTAGCATTTAATAAGTATATTGTCATCTTCCTCCCACTACTCTCTGCCAAAAACAAAGAACACGAGCAATAAATTAAACTATTCTATAAGAGGACAGTCATGGAAAGCTAAAAATCACGCCAAAATCAGTTGAAGACACGAGCACACCTAAAAGATAGCATTGAGACATCACTACCAGTCAGAAACTTTTCAGGTGTAGAGAAGCTTGCATTGATTTAGTAACAACTAATAAAGCTATAAAATGGAGTACTCAGTCATTATATTCGTGCTTTTGGTATCTCATACGACCTCAGCTAAAAGCCTATATTTATTAGTTACCTAGACATGTTCACTGCAGATAGAACACCATTAGCAGCACAGCTCTTTAAAGTAATGTAAGGGTATCAGGTTTGGTATCGCCCAGAGAGAACCTCATCACTTGAAATTGTCATAAGGTTAACAAGAAATAATAGTCTCTAGCAAGATGACAATGATAAAGCTAAGAGATCACAACATCTAGATTTGATGGGATGCCTAATCAAATGTGTAATGGTTAAAGCGTGTAATCTCCCAGGTTCATCCCACCCCCTCTTGGCACGCCACGATCCTTACAAGAGGTCTCCTAAGGCTATCTCCAGAGGCTGCTCTATCCCACACCCAAAACCTAAAATGGGTACCAAAATGTCAAAAATACTTCCCAGTAGATGACCCAGACACGCTACCCATTCCGCGCACTCGCACCCCCGTGACCGAGAAATAGAGCAGCCGCGGCGCTACCCATCCCATCCGCGGCCCCGAGCCCGCGGGCAACCTCCACTTCCCATTCCATACGCTAGGGACCTCCGCTTCCCCTCCCCTGCGTGCGCTTCCTCCACCTCCCTGAGGGCGACGAGATCTGCAGTCTCTTGGTCGGACGGCAGCATGGGGCGCCGGTGAGCGGTGGCGTGGAGGCGTAGGTTCGCGTAGCTAGAGGCCATGGCGGCGTGGGCCGCAGGACAGAGCCGTGGCGGTGCAGGAGGGTGATTGCAGCGGTGAGGAGGAAGAGGAGGGTGCGCGCGGCGGCGGACCCAGGGGCAGGGCGTGACGACGGAGCGGTGCAGGGCGCGACGTCTCCGGGTGTCGATAGCGTCGGTGACCGAATTTTGACTTCCCGTTGGAGGTCAGAACTTTTGGGTGGTGATCTTTCAGCTTCACGAACACCTATTTTGGTGTTGGGGTTGCTCCTTCCGTTGGAGATAGCCTAAATAAGTGCTCCCTCCGACTTTTTCTTGTGAACGGTGAAAATTAAAAAGGAAATTGCTGTAGAGCCAACCCGATCGTCCAACTCTGTTTGGACCTATAGCAGTACTCAATTAAAAAAGATGTTGAGTACTCGATCGAGCAACTATATTGGAGGGGATCACAGGCAGGAAGTCTGAAACGGAAGGTGGGACAGGTGGGAATTATCTCTTTTTTCTATGTTTTTTCTATTTTCCTGTATAAGAAATGGAGGACTGCGATTGATTTGTTGTTACCTCCTAAGAGGTAACAAAACACCTCTGGTCTACCGTAAAAGAGCCCTCATAAAATGTGTATAGAGTGATAGACATGTAACATGAACGTATCTATGAATATGTACATGTGTGGGCACATGCATGTTTACCGAATCAAGAAAACATCATGTGTTCCTAGACATGTCTTTGAAATTAACCTCTACAAACACATGACACGCCTCGCACACATTTTATGAAAACATCTATATCCGGATCTGGATGATAAACATGTCTACTCCATAATTAAAACGTCGCTACAAGAGTACTTTACCTGTAGTGATGACAGTGCCTGTAGTCTGGTCCGCCCCGCACATCTATATAAACCTAGGAAACCAGCAACTTTTCTCAAGGCATTCCTCCCCATCTCAACCTCAGGCATACTGCAAGTATTATAGCACCTGTGTGCTCAATCTATACCAGCCGTTCATATGGCGACAAGCTTCTCCATCGGAAGCAGCCCTGCTTCTGCCTTGCATATGCCATTGGAGCTGGACATGCATGAGAGTCGCCGGAGGTACACTCCGTGCGTTTGGGGCAACTTTTTCCTCACCCACCAGCCATGCACGCCATCACAGCTCATATTGATGAAAAAGGAGGCAGATGCCAAGAAGGAGGAGGTGAGGAAGATTGTGCTCGCCACCGCCACCTCAGGTGACCTCGCACGAAAGCTGGACCTCATTGACACGTTGCAGCGGCTCGGAGTGGAATACCACTATAAGAAGGAGATTGATGAGTTGTTGCGTGCCATTTATGATGACAAGGATGGTGTTCCAGATGACCTCTATGTCACGTCTTTGAGGTTCTATTTGCTCAGGAAGAATGGCTACGATGTCTCTTCTGGTAAGAAAATTCGTTATTTTTTCAGCGCCTGTTTTTTCACTCCTCTGTGTAAATCAATTGATTACTCACAAAACTAAGAATATGCATGAATGTTCAATCACATGGACAGATGTGTTTCTGAAGTTCAGAGATGATGAAGGGAACATCTCAAGCAATGATGCAAACAGCTTGATGATCCTTTACGACGCCGCACATCTGAGGAAAAATGGAGAGGACTTGCTTGACAACATCATTACTTTCAACAAGTGCCGTCTCCAGTATATGCTGGAAACAGGTTTAGAGAAAACGGTAGCAGAGGAGGTGCGGATCACGTTAGAGACACCTCGGTGGAGGAGGGTTCAGAGAGTGGAAACAAGACGCTTCATCTCGGTATACGAGAAGGCGGCAGCACGAGATGACACCATACTGGAGTTTGCAAAGCTGGACTTTAACATCATACAGGTTCTCTATTGCAAGGAGTTGAAAGAACTCACAGTGTAAGTAGACACATCGGAACAAGTTGGCAATGATTTGGATAATGGATTACTAATTGTACTGTGTAGTGGTATTTACTGTCCAGCTAATCATGATTATTCGTCAATTCACAGGTGGTGGAAGGATTTCAAGTCACGGACAAACGTGGGATTTGTGCGGGACAGATTGGTGGAAATGCATTTCTGGATGATGGCAGTTGTTTATGAGCCGTATTATTCATATTCACGGGTAATGCTTACGAAGTTGGGTATGTTCATTCTAGTGATTGATGAAGTGCACGACAACTATTCCACGACAGAGGAGAGCAAGATTTTCAACGAAGCAATGGGAAGGTTAGCCTAGCTCACTGGTCGAATTTTGTGTTAAATTGGATAACCATAATATATGCGTCATACTTTTTGTAATGGTCAATAGGTGGGATGAGAAGGCCGCGGAACAACTCCCAGCAGAACTGAGAAAAATATTGAAGAATTTAATTGGCGATACAAATGAGATTGTTGAACAGTTAAAAGATCAGAATAATAAGAATGCTGAAATGGTAATTAAACTGGTAAGTTTGTACAAATAAGAGTCCTACAGCAGTCCACTTACTTCCATTGACGTAAACAGAAGAACAAAATATAATACTTTGCTACTGGTCTTTATGATTAGACATGTATTGTATTTTCTTTTTAACCCACGCGTTACAAAATGAAAAGTCTACATTATATTTATAGTTGTCTGGTTATCATATTTTGGCGGACAATTAGTCCATTATTAGTCCATGGAGACTGAAAGGGACTTCACACCGTCCTACTAATAACTCTTTCCTCTCTCCTCACCTCTTTTCACTCTTGAGCAAAAGAGATCTTATTTTTATAATTCGGCTAACTATTAGTCAACACACCAAACAAGTCAAGCTAACAGTTACACAAGTAAATATTTAGCTTCCCAATTGTTAATCTAGATTAACAATTATTTTTAATCCATCCAAAAAGGGCCTTTCCAAGTTCCTAAATAAAAGGTTGATTTCCAAAAGCAAATTAGAAACATAGTTATTATACTATTAGGGCTAGTAAAATGATATGATCTAATTGGTGGTCTCATGCATCACACAAATAATCTTTAGACGGCTATGGGGTGACTACAAGGCTGTCTTTTCAATGGTCTTATAGTAGTTTATAATCCTTAATTTGTGGATAAAAATATATAGAAATATTTATTACTTGCATGGTAACTAAAATCATACAATGGCGTGCAATCCATCTCATACTTAAATTTAGTGATGTAGAGAACAAAAGAATCTAGCAAAGATAACAAGAGAAAAGATGTGAGAACAACATACTGAGTGAAAGCGGCTAGAGGAATCACGATAAGCACACCATCTCCATTGGGGACTGCCCTCTGGAAGTAGTTGTTCACTTGACGTAGACGAAGAACACCAGTGGCGAGCAATCGACATACATGATGTAGATGAACAACACTAACGCACAATCACGAGGTGTCCTCCCCAAAAACCTTATCGTCCATCTATCCCGGTGCAAGAACGCAAGAGGGACGAGGTTTTGGAGAATCTGCTCTCCTAGTATTTGTTCACACAAACACCAGGACGAGGATGAATATTGTAGCAGTTACTGTTGTGAGAGATGTGTATTGAGTGTCGAATAAGAAGCCATGTGTGCTATCTTTATAGTATATAGTAGTAAAGAGTACGCGTGAGAGGGAGAGAATAGGACAAAAGTCCCTTTATGTATGTGCTTGTGGAATGTTAAAGGAAAAACCATGCACGTAATCAAATTATTATCTCAATGGTAGTGGTGGGAAAAGAAACGAGAAGCCACCAGGAAATACACACACGCATGCACATTTGGTCTTTCCATTTCCACTTGCCAACTCCACAATATATTTCCACCTACAATTAAATAATTTATATGGCATTACTCTCCCACTCCACTCTTAAAATCAATGGGCCTTTTGGAATTTCGGATTTTGTACATAATCATCCATTAAATCCAACATAAAGATCACACAAGACAAATCACGCAGGTGTTTCTGCCTCAAGTCAATTTAACATGTCCTCCACATATATTTTCAGTTAATTAACGTCTCCAACTGCTACCATGCTGAGGTCAAATGGCGTGATGAGAAATATGTACCTACCGATGTTGATGAGCATCTGCAAATTTCAATGCCAAGCATTGTAGTTATGGAGACGATGAACTTCGTATTCGTCTCATTGGGAAATGTTACTACTAGAGAAGACATCGAATGGGCTTTCGCATATCCAAAAATCATCAGAGCTCTTTCTGTACTTTCACGTATCAGCAATGATATCGTGTCACATGAGGTATATATCCTTACTCTCTTTGCATTTCATCAGAATTCAGGACTGCAAGTATTTTTGTGACGTTTCCTTTGTGCATGGCTTCTTCTTGTGAAGAGAGAACAAGTTTCAGATGATATGGTATCCACGGTGCAAACTTGCATGAAGCAGTACAAGGTCACAGAAGAAGAAGCCTACGAAAAACTACGAGTAATGAATGAGAAAGCATGGATGGACATCAACGAGGAATACATTAAGCAGGAACATTCCATGGTGCTTTTGGATAAGATCATCACTTTCGCACAATCAATAGATTTCATATACAAGCATGAAGATGGATTTACCGTCTCGTCCAAGCTCAAAGATGTGATAAGTTCATTGTACGTGAACTTTGTTTAAGTTTGTTCAGTGGTTGGTGTCAACCTAAGTATGACATTCTGTTATCATGTCAGTGACAATTAGTTGTCCTCGGTGATCATAAATAATATTTTCATGTACCACTTGCATGTTAAGTTTATAATAATATAAACACGTTGGTTCATTATTATAAAAACTTGCCTGGGACACAAGTTCTCTGATCTATTAGCCGTTGTGTTAATTCATAATAGCAAGCAAAATTTACCGCACCATGATAGTTCCATGATTTATTAACCAATCGAGAATATAACATAAACAGCTAAGTAACTTTTCCTTGATAATTTGCTTTCCCCGGCAACGGCGCCAGAAATGCTTGTTGACATCTACTAAGTAATGCATACCAAACAATCTCTGGGAAAGGCGCCATAAATGCTTGTAGGCACTTATTAGGTTGTGAGGTATCTCCTACATAAACATAGAAACCCCGCAAGCACACGAAAGATACCATTGTAGCATTTTCCATTGGATTGCTTCAATGGTTGTCATTTATAGTTCTCCAAGGGAAAACTTATCAAGTTAAAGATTACTTAGGCTGCTCATAGGTTATATCTCAATTAAGTACACTAAATTAATAAACAGGTGTAAGGATAATTTAATAACAAAGGGGTAGTGACACACACATACATAAGTTCCCACTACCAACTAAGTAGCAATACTATAGAGAAAAGAGTAAGAATAACTAGTTCCAAATGTACTTTCTACATATGTTGCTGTATCCTATACATATACACTTAATATACATGCAAGTCAAGATCAAAAACTATATAACAAAGGCACCAGAGAGCACGGGCTTATCCTTGTTACACAAGCAACTCCCGCAATGAACCCCTCACTATAAGAGAAAAGGCCTATTGCAACGGCAAAATTCGGTGGCAATAGGGCCATTTTGGTTGCATACATTACTATAGCCATCAGAATCATTTCGTGGGCTGTAGTGGCAAGTAGTAGCGTGGCAAAAGGCTTCTGCAATCATTTTTTGTTTGGTTGCAACACAGGGGTATTGCAACCAAGGAAAATGTTGTCATCAACTTTAAACACAACGAGAAATCATGTGGCAATAGTGATTGCATTAGGGTGTATTTGCAACCAAACGATAATGTCACAATATAACTATATTGCTAGGAAATTTATTTAGTGGTAATAACACTTATTACCACATGTAGTATTTCGTTGCCACATGCTATCTTGCTATCCATAATTTTTTTTTGGGCGGGGCGGGGGGGGGGGCAACAGGTTATATTGTCATGTATATGTCTTGGTTTCAGCATGTTGTATTACTACATTATGTTTGGTGCCAACAGATTGTAATGCCACATATATATCTTGGTTGGAGCAGGTTGTATTGCCGCGATGGCTTAAGTGACACGGCAAAGTTGACTGTGAGGTGGACTGCGTCCGAGTATTGGGTATCTCATGGGTGTGAGGATGCGCAGGTTCAGGCCTGTGCCGGCCTCGTGAAGGTGTGTCGCGTGAGATTTTGTTTACTTTCAATACTTGACTTATTTTTACTTCTTTCCTTGGGTCTCCCAGGCTGAGGAGAAACGAAGCAGGAGCTCTGGAGAAGATTCCACGACTAAGTTCGTCGATGAAGTTAGTTCTGGGCACGAGGGCTCTAAGCAGAGTGATGCATCAACTTCGACCTCGGACTCCAGCTCGGGGAGCGGCGTGGAGTGAAATGGCGTCTTAGCATTAGCTTACTTTAGTTTTTCTATTCCACTTTAGCTTTTCTAGACGCTTGTACTGTTGTCGGGTTTTGGTGGATTGTGTACTGTGCGCTTGGTGGCTTTTTGTTTCACGCTTATATGTTTCCATGTACTTTAACTATTTTGGATAAGATTGGACTGGCACCTCACTGTTCTCGTATACGTTTCCCGCATTGCCCTGTGTCCTCATGATTCTTCTTGTCGCCAAGTGTTTAGTTTTGTGTATATAAACTGGTGCGCTCATTTGTTTTCCTTGTGCCTTCTCCATGCGAGCTTTTTACTTTCTACAAATGGGTTCGGGTGTGATGCTTCGCATGGCTCTTGTCCTTGTGAGGTTAGTTTCTCTCGCGAAGTTGGTTCCTCTTTTATGAGGAACTGGCTGCGCTTTGCTAATCGACTTCGAAGGGTCTGTCGCACGCTTCATCAAGCGACTTCACCTTCGCGGAAAGCCTGTTGCATTCGCCCCTATCTTCCTGGTTGTGACGGCATGGTGGAGCAAGCCAGTTGGCTTCGCATTGGTCAGTCTTCCTGGTGTGGGTAGGCTAGCCAGTGATTTATGCTTTGCTTGCTCTTGTTTTGCGTGTTGTCATGCAAAGGCGAAGCATTGCACAGGATCCCTGTAATTTCATTTTTTTGTTTTTAAGGAGTGTCCTTCAGTCCTTGTGTTAATTGATTATCTTTGTGTTTTTGTCTGTGTTGTTTCTTCTACTGTTTGGCGAGGTATGGGCGCATGACCTAGGCGACCTTGCCTTTCGACCGCGCTTAGCATGAAATGAAAGTATTTGGCGAAGTAAGACACACGTCGTTTTGTTCGAAGTAAATGCCATTCCATCCCCTTAGTCGCTAGGAGTGAAGTGAAAACTTTTGAACGCAAGACGCGAGCCCCTTTGCGGGTCAACACTTCCATTTGTTTAAAGTAAACGCCACCCCCCTCCCTCTTAACCGCAAGGGGCGAAGTGAAAATGATATGTACACGGGTGCTGCCCGATCTTTCGATGAAAGGGGATAACTTCGATTTAGACTAGAGAGACGTTCACGGCCCGACTACAGCCAACAAGGATGCGCCTTAGCAACCGATACACCAACTCCAGCGGTTAATCACGATCTTGCGGAGCACGATCGATCAAACCACGAGGGTAATTCCTGCAAGCAATCGAAGAACAAGCAAGAACAAGGTAAACAAGTAACTCAACTCATAAAGGTGGGGTTCTGAATGAAGTAGAACAGATGGTCTAGCTGACGCACGCGTCTACAAGGTAGTAGCAATGGGTAAACAAACAAAACAAAACCCAATCTGTTTGTGGCGGCTATGGGGGTATAAGAGAAGGGGAGAGGATGACCATGACATGGTGGGGTCGTCTTCCAATCCTAGGACGTGCCTCTATTGGGCCCAACTTGATACAAAGCCCAATGACGATATAACGGTGACTCAGCACCGAGACAGATTTTGTCCGTCAAATTGTTTCGACGATTCCCGTTGACTCCGAACTAATTTGGACCTCAAACTGCCTCCAGTTGAAAGGTAGTCTTCTTATCTTTCCAACCATATGTGGAACGTCCAAGACCGAGCCCGTATGCGACCTGGACGTCTGTTTTAGTGCGGACTGGTCCTGGAGTCCGAACCGGACCCGAAACCAACTTTTATTGGGCCTCCCACTTGATTTCCAATACATGGCCGGCCCTCCACGCCTTTTAGCACCTCTCTAGCCATATCCTCATGATCTCCATGGTTCCTAACAATAACTAAATCATTAGATAGTATTTTAATCTCAAAACTATATAAGGAAGGCATTAGAAACGAGCTCACCGATAAATTCCAAATTCGTGCTTGAGCTCTCATGATTGGACCATGAATATCAAATGAGGGAGTGTTGGTTGTATCTGTACGAGTGATGTCCTCATCAGAAAACTTTCGAGAGAAAGATGCGAGCCCCTTTGTGGCTCAACACTTCGTTTTGTTTAAAGAAAAAGGCACTCCCCCCCCCCTCCCGCTTAGTTGCAAGGGGCGAAGTGAAAACTTTTGATCGAAAAATGCAAGCCCCTATGCGGATCAACACTTTTTTTTTGTTTAAAGAAAACGCCACTCTGCCTATTAGTCGCAAGGGGCGAAGTGAAAACTGTCGAACGAAAGATGCAAGCCCCTTTGCGGTTCGACACTTCATTTTGTTTAAAGAAAACACCACTCCCCCTCCCCTCTTAGCCATGAGGGGCGAAGTGAAAACATTTGAACAAGAAAGACGAGCCCCTTTGCGGCTCGACGCATCGTTTTGTTTAAAGAAAAGGCCACTCCCCCTCTTAGCCGTGAGGAGCGAAGTGAAAACGTTTGAAAGAAAAATGTGAGCCCCTTTGCGGCTCGACGCATTGTTTTGTTTAAAGAAAACACCACTCCCCCTCTTAGCTGTGAGGGGCGAAGTGAAAACGTTTGAACGAGAAAAACGAGCCCCTTTGCGGCTCGATGCATCGTTTTATTTAAAGAAGACGCCACTTCCCCCTCTTAGCCGTGAGGGGCAAAGGGAAAACGTATGAACGAAAAACATGAGCCCCTTTGCGGCTCGATGCAGCGTTTGGTTTAAAGAAAGCGCCACTCCCCTCTCTTAGCCGTGAGGGGCGAAGTGAAAACGTTTGAATGAAAAACGCGAGCCCCTTTGTGGCTCGACGCATCGTTTTGTTTAAAGAAAATGCCACTCCCGGGTTTTTTTGTGCCCTATGGAATGGAATCGTTTTACTTGTCAACACTCTGGGGTGTATTGCTTATGTTTGATGCAGTGCGGACGCTTAGCTAGCCTGCCCTCCGGGGTGTATTGCTTATGCACGACGGACTGCGCCTAAGTTCATGCTTCCACTATGTTGGAAGTCATTTCGACTTTTTTTGGCCTAAGTTCATGCTTCCACTATGTTGGAAGTCATTTCGACTTTTTTTGGCCTTTTTCTTTGGGGAAAACGCGGCTTCACATTTCTTGTAGCCGCTGTTACACGTGCCGCCTCGTTAAAGACCTTGCACCCTAGTATGGGGCATCCCCTGCGAGGAAAAGAGTACAGATTTTGACACTTTTGTTGAGTTTTTACAAGTTACTGGTGGTTGACTCTCTTTCTGTTACTTTGCTTATAACATCGCGAAATCGTAGATATCACAAACTCGACTTAAACATAATACTTGCGTAGATTATTTACATTCCACGAGTGTTGTAGCTCTTCGCCGTCCATCGTTTTCAGCCCGTGTGACCCTGGGTTTCCCACTTTTGTAACGATGAGCGGTCCTTCCCACTTGGGCTCGAGCTTTCCCTTTGTTTCTGTTTTCAAAGTTCTGATGAGCACTAGGTCTCCTGAGTTGAATGCTTTCGGGAATAACTTTTTATCTCTCCATTACCTGGTCTCGCTTTGATGTTTCTACAAGTTATGCACTTCTTGCAGCCTGTCGATTTCCGTCAATCCTTTGAAACTGCTTCATTGTCTATGCTTTGCTCGGACGTTACTCTAGCGTTTTTATTCTTGATTTCCTCTGGCGTCATGGCTGCTTCGCCGAATAGCATGCGGAAGTGTGAAACCTGTTGTTCTGGATTATGTCGTATTGTACAACTAGACTATTGTTGGTAGCTCTTCGACCCATTTTCCTTTCTTCTTATTTAGCAACACTTTTTTATTGCTTTGAATATTATTGAGTTTGCTTTTTCGACAACCCCGTTTGACTGTGGCTGATATACTGAGATGAAGTCCATCTTGGTTCCCAAACTATGGCAATACTCTCTCAAGACCTCGTTGTCGATGTTCTTAGTGTTATGCATTACAACTTCGTTGGGTACTCCAAACCTACAAACTATGTTTTGCCAGAAAAAACTTCTTCACCGTTGGCGCTGAAATGTTTGTCATGGCCTTGGGTTCTATCCATTTTGAGAAGTATTCCACTGTCACTATTGTGTACTTATAGTTTCCTTGGACTGGGGTAAGCTGTCCTACAATGTCCATTCCCCATTTGCGAAGTGGCCAAACTGGCATTATTATTTGAGACGGCTACGATAGTGCTGACTGCTTTCCAGACATTAGCAAGCTTCGCATATTTTCACTATTTCCTTTGCGTTTTCTACCATTGTGGGCCAGTAGAAACCATGTCTTATTGCTTTCCCTGCTAGGACACAGACTCCTATGTGCGAACCATAAATGCCAGAGTGAATTTCTGAAAGGAGCTCTTTACCCTGAGTTCGCCTAGGCACTTGAGCAGCGGGCTTGACACTCCAGATTTGTACATATCTCCTTGTATTATCTGGTAACCTCTTTACTGCATTCTACTTATTTCTACCTTTGATTCAGGATGGTAGAATCCGTTAATGAATGCTATCAGCGGGGCTTTCCAATCTTGATAGCGGGGCTTTCCAATCTTCCAATGTTACAGCTTGTATGAGCTTCACTTCTCTAGGAATGTCCCTGATTGATGGCTGAGTTATTACTTTATAGAAAACATCAGGCGGCAGAGGCTATTTTCTTGTTGCTGCTTTAGCTAGCGAGTCTTCCTCTTCGTTGTTCTTCCTTTTGATGTATTCAACGTCGAAACCATTGAAGTATTTGTCCATGCTCCTGATTGCGAGCAGGTACTTCGCGAGAAGTGGCTCTCTTGTTTCATAGTCTTTTTCTACATGACTTCCCACTATTCTTGAGTATGTCCTTACTTTGCAGCTTTTGACCCCTAGTACTCTTATTATTCTATGGCCCAGCAGGACTGCCTCATATTCTGCAATGTTATCGGTACACCTGTCATCTTCGTTGTTGAACTCTAGTCTTGCAGCGTATTTTAGTTTCATTCCGGATGGCGAGGTGATCACTGCCGCTGCACCGGCTCCTGCATAGCCCCATGCTCCATCGCATTGTATTATCCAGAATGCTTCTACTATTGGTTTGTCACCGGAGTAACCTGGAGCTGTCGAGTCCGCTATGAAGTCAGCCAGCACTAGGAACTTCGCGGCGCTTCGCCTCTCAAAAACAATTACATGCTCTGAGAGTTCCATTGCCCATTTGCCCACTCTGCTTGACACCTCTCTGTTTCTGAAGATGACATTCAATGGTTGGTTTGTGAGTACCCTTATGTCGTGAGTACCCTGCGTAACATATCTTCTCCATTTCTGAATAAAAGAGCTTCGACCCCACGAGTGCCTCGCTTACGAAGTAAACCGGGTTCTGCTAAAAAAGTTTTTTTTTCTTTTCCATTTTTAGCGATGATACTTTGTGTTTTTTTTTCTTGCACGAGGGTTGCGCTGACTGCGAAGTGATTAGCTAACACATAGGGGAGGAGCACTTCGCCTCGCTTTGGACTTGCCATTCTTACTGTCATTGTTAAGTGCTCTTTCAGCTGCTCAAATGCCTTTTGCTGAAGTACTTTTTCAGCTGCTCAAATGCCTTTTGCTGAAGTGCTTTTTCAGCTGCTCAAATGCCTTTTGCTGCTCATCGCCCCACTCAAAGTTTCCCGATCCATAGAGTGCTTTAAAGAAAGGTAGGCTTTTCTCCGGTGACTTTGATATGAATCTGTTGAGTGCGGACATTCGTCCCGTCAACTTTTGTATGTCTTTCTTGCTGCAACGTGGTTGCATATTTATTATTGCATTCACCTTATCCGGGTTTGCTTCGATGCCCTTCGAGTTCACTAGGCACCTTAGCACCTTACCTTTTTGCACGCCAAAAATGCATTTTTCTGGGTTCAGCTTTAACTTCGCTGTTGTGAGGTTGGCAAAAGTTTCGACGAGGTCATCTGTCTGATCTTCTGTCTTGCTTCTTGTGACTATCACATCGTCCACGGAGGCATGGACATTCCTTCCTATTTGCAATTCAAATACCTTTCTTGACATTCTGCAGAACGTTAGTCACGCATTCTCGAGCCCCTCCGGCATTCTTACGAAGCAATAGGTGCCGAATGGTGTGATGAAACTTGTTTTCTCTCCGTCTTCCTTCTTGATCCAAACCTGATGGTATCCTGAGAAACAATCAAGCAGTGATAGCATTTCGCTTCCGGCTGCGGCATCAACCACCTTGTCTATTCTTGGTAGCGGGAAATCATCTTTTGGGCATGCTTTGTTGAGATCCATGAAATCAATGCACATTCTCCATTTTCCACTTTTGTTTCTTCACCATGACCACGTTCACTAACCATTTTTGGTATTTGACTTCTCTTATCACTTCGGAGTCGAGTAGTCTTTGCACTTCGGCTCTTGTGACCTCCACTTTCTCTTCTGATATTTTTCTGAGCTTTTGCTTCTTTGGCGTTGCTCTTGGGTCTATTTCTAGCTTGTGCTCTATTACGCTTTTGCTTACACCCTACAGGTCTCTAGAGGATCATGCGAAGGCATCTTTGTTTTTCAGCAAGAAACGGAGTAATCTTTTTTCCTCGTGCTAGGTTAAGCCTGTCCCTATAAAGACCGACTGCCCCAGTACCAACTTGTCCAGCAACACTGATTTTGTTTCCTCGTTGGATTGCATCGGTGTTGCTTCACTCTCTGCGTATTTTCTCTCGTGCTTCGCACTTTTTATATCTTGGTCTTGCTTTGCTTTTCCCTTTTCTTCTTCATCAATAAGCTCTTTAGAGAGTACTCCGATGGCGCGAGCATTCGTCGATTCTGGGTGAATTCCTTTTCTATGTTCCTCGTGAGCCGCTGGTCTCCTTTCATTGCAATGATCCCCTCTTTTGCAGACATTTTCATGTGGAGGTACAAGCTGTGAACCACTGCTTCGAACATGTTGATTGCGACCCTTCCCAGTATTGCGAGGTAGGGGTAGCTCAAGCTGATTATTTGAAAAGTGATGAATTATGCCCTTCGAGTTGCTTGTGTCGCCGAAAGATACCGGCCGCTTTATCTCCTCGACTGGCTCTATGCTTTTGCTTCGAAGCCATACAAAACCATGTTGGATGGTTGCAAGTCTTCATCCTTATATCCCATTCTCATAAAAGTGTTGTAGAACATTATGTCTGTTTTACTACCGTTGTCTTTAAGCATTCTGCTGATTTGTCAATTGTCAATGTTGGCCTCGATCACGAAAGTGTCCGTGTGTGGGAAACTCCTGAGCTCGAAATCTGCTTCGAGAAAGTTATAGGCACGTGCGACCACTTCGACTTCTTTTTATTGCTTTCGTGTTCTTGACGACCTTGAGTGTCAAGGGAGGTTGCGAAGGTTCTTCTACTTCTTTTGTCCCTATTGCCTTGCTTCGCTGCTGCCTGCAGGCGTTTTACTTCGCTTGCCAGCTCTTTATGCTTACACTCTTCTTCGATCAATTGATGCATTAGGCTTTGACTTGCTTCTGGTGTTGGGCCACTTACAGCTCGTCTTTGGTCGAGAGCTTGGAGTAGTTCCAGCTTCGACCTCGTAGCGAAGCTGACCCTTGAACCGGTTGAGCTGCTACCGCAGCTTTTGTGGTTCGAACATCGTGAACTTGGACTTTGAGGTCATGCACGGTGGGTGCCAATGCTGGTATACTAAGCGCCGAGGTAAGATGGCACTTAGCACACCGAACACAAGATACGGAAAGATGCGAAGCAAAAAGAACAAGTAGCGAGATAACGACTCTTAATAGCAAAGTTAACTCGGTGACTACATGTGTATTTACAAGTGACTCTTGGTCTTCTTTTATAGTCGTGGAGAATCACAACATTACATGACCATCCTACCCCTAGCCAACTGCCCTTGGTACCACCGAGAGGTGGTAATAACTCGAGGGCAATTCGGACAATGCACTTCGTAACGCGTGATTGGCGGCTTAGTCGACGCCGGGCTCGAAGGCACTATAGGACAATGCTTCGCCAGAGCATCTGATCTTCACCTAGGTATCAATCCGACCAGGCTTGGTGAGTTCACCGCCGGTCCGTACCCCGCTTCACGTCACGCGGCCGACTCCGGCGCTTCGTGCCATCGCCTTGCCTTCTCTCCGTCGGGTTACCTGCGCATTTTTTAAAGTCTGTTGGGATTAGTGTGACACTCCATGTCACATTTTTGCGATTTAGCAATTTTAAAACGTGCACCTGGTCTACTAGCACCTCCTCAAGAAGTTTCATTGACATGAAATATGATTTGAGGATTGAATTAATTCAAATTTGGTTTGGTTTGATCTATGACTCGAATTTTCACAACATAAGTTGGGTCTCCCAAAGCGTTATGTTGCAGGGCATTACTAAAGAAAAATTCAGGCCAATCTCCATGGTTTTTCTCAAACGTTTGATGCCCCAAATAAATTGGTTAAACCCCTGAAAACGGTCTGATTGTCGAATTTATGTGATTTTTCCTGGGGCAGTTTATGAGGAGTTTGACATCTCAGAACTTAGGTCCAATCTTGAAGATCACGTGGATATTTTGTTTTGGTAAATTGAGCCCGGGAAGGTTTTGTTTTGTAATTTCTAAGCAGCAGGAAATTGGAAACCCAACGAAAAAGTCAAACTCGGGCGGGTCCCAGCTGTCAGCTCTTTCTCTCTCGCTGCATCGTATGTCGGGAAATGAGCGGCGCCTCTGCGCCGCATGGCGTCCGTATGTCGGCGTCGCCCCCATGCCGGTCGGCCACAACCGCCGCGGTCGGTCGAACTCCACCTCCTATTTAAACCCCGGGCGAGGAAACCCTAACCCTAGACATTTTCTTCCCATTTCCGCCACCACCAAGCTCCATTGACGCCCTCCACCGAGCTCCACCGCCCGGCAGCCATACAACGTCCTAGCACGAGCCAACCATACTTAAAGATGCGCCTCGCAACGCTCAAGCTGTAGGAGAAAACCGTTCCCCAAACGGTGACCTGAGCTAGGAGTATTTCGCATTTTTCTCCGACGTGTTCTCCGTCGAGCATCCTCGACGCCGGCACGAAATTCATCACCGTTGGTGAGCTTCGACCCCACCTTCTTGACCTCTCGCGTGCGCACCCCTCTTGTGCATCCGTCCGACCTTCTACTACCTTGTACACGAGGTCGCCGGAATCGTGTTTTTCCCCGACCGCCATTGACGGCCGTCCTCAACCTCAACAGCGACACCACCAACCGGCCCTCCTAGTCCAGCTTGGACACCGTGCCGAGGAAGCCCTTGGTCCACCGATGATGTAGGCAGAAACGGCGCTCAACGTCGTCGGACTGCGAGCTTACGTGTGCTTCGTCGCCGGCCATCTTCCGGTGAGCACCGACCTCGGGACCTCTTCGAATGGATGCGCGTCGAGCTCCGGAGCATGCTGATATTTGTTGGTATTTCTTACGTCACGAATAAATCCGCAAGCGCACGGAATACCGTTGTAGCACTTCACCCGGGAGTATTCCAAGGTATCGTATTTATATCCGCAGGGAACAGAGTATTTCTGCAACAAGGTTAGTTTACCCAAGGACAACCAAGACAACGTAGCAAAATAGGGTCGAGAGGGTGACTCTTATCTATTTATCCTTTAAAGGTAGACGAGCGCAAGCTAGACTTGTTTACTTCGGGCACCGTCTTAGGCTTGGTCTGCCAAGCCACTCCGGTCTACGAAAGCTCTACTATGTACCCGAACGTGGAGGGTTCCTTTGGATGACAGGGCTGTCACTTCCTGCCACCTACCTCTACAAACCGTGGGGCACACAGCAAACAAAGGCGATCTCCAGCCCTAGACACCACGTCTATGCTATTGACCACTACTCTAGCCTCGGCCTAGAACCGAGTTCGAAAGCTAGAGTACTTCTTGCGAAGCGATGATCCCGTAAACAAGTATAACAAGAATTACGTCTAACACAAAGATATGTCACGATAGATAAGTAGATCACCACGTATAAATCACCAAAAAGAGTGTTTACACGCCAAGGTAAAAGAAAAGGAAATACTACTCCACTTTACAAAAGGGAGGAACACTCCTTCCTCTTCCTTGCCCTCTCTCCTATTCTACTAAAATACAAGAGGCCCTTGGCCTAAGGATGAGAGTTTTGTCTTGTATCTTGATGTTGGTGGTGTGTTGAGAGAGGGGGTGTAGCCCTTTATTTATAGCCTTGGAAGGTCGGCAACTTGGAGGCGGTTCTAGACGTCGGTGGCATTAATTGCAGGTGGAACCGACCTCCGGACGTCGGTGACAAACCGCCGAGAGAAAGATGGGCCGGGGGGCCCACTCGTCGGTTCGGCCGAACCCACTAGGGTGGTTCGGCCGAACCGGCCTGGACTCCCCGGGCTTGATTCTTCTCTCGGTGCCTTCCTCTCGGCTGTGTACTGGCCCAATCCACTTGCTTGGTTTGATGTTGAGGCTCTGTTTTGTGGTTTTGGGCTTTTGGACTATATTCTTTAGTCCGGGAAAATCCGTCGATTGCAAAGTCCATGTTTCGTGCATGTTTTCCCCTGTTTTCATATGAATTGCACCTGCATTCATAATTTCACCAAGACTAGTGGAATTTGTTAGAAATAATCCCTATGTCTATTCTTGGTGATGGTGTTTGATTCAAAAAGATGCAACATGTTGACGGTAAAATTGGACCATAAGGACCGTCAACAAGACCCCCACACTTAGCTCTTTGCTCGTCCTCGAGTAAAGGTGGGAGCGTAAGTTGAGAGATCTCTCCCCTTAGAGACCTGCACACATGTTATTACAAGC
This sequence comes from Chloris gayana, assembly GCA_031894775.1. Taxonomy (NCBI): domain Eukaryota; kingdom Viridiplantae; phylum Streptophyta; class Magnoliopsida; order Poales; family Poaceae; genus Chloris; species Chloris gayana. Next base: position 62,435 of record JAUNZO010004764.1, read on the forward strand.
CACACCGTTTTACTTGTGAACATGACGGTGGCTAACATGCATTCTTGGATGATTGATAAGTGGAACAGCTCATGACTCAAGTCACTATACTTTTGCTCACTAAGCACCTTGGGTTTTTGAAAGTTTTGAAAATAAACAACATGACTCCCGCTCCTCTTCGATTCTCTTGAATCGCTCAAAAAGTGTTTTCCTCACCAAGGCATTGTGTTGCCTCTCTTTTTCCTACTTCTTAGGCTTGTATGTGGAGCTCGGTAGGGAATGAGAGAGGCATACTTGTATCACAAATATTGCTAAGCCAAAAGAAAGGATCCATGGAGAAGCCAAGTCATGTAACCTTGATCAAGAAGTGCGTGTGTGTATGGATATGAAAAAGTGACAACTCCTATTGCAATTGACCTCTCTTTATTTTGCATTTTCGAGACATGGCTATCTTTTTATTTTCTTTCTTTTCTTTTCTTGCTCTATGCTTGAGCATCTCTTTTCTTCTCTCTTTTTCATTGCTCATCTTTGTGAGCTTTCTTTTCATTGCTCATCCGTGTGAGCTTTTCTTTCTTTCTTTTTTTTTTTTTTTTTTTTTTTTTTTTTTACATAGCCATGTCTCGTTTATGCGTGATTGAGAGAGAGAGAGAGGTAAAAAGAGGTGCAAACGAGGAGTGTCTTTATTTTGGTGGGGTGCTAGCTCCTAGTGTAGGAGTTTAGCCCCTTTTTTTTTTTTTTTTTTTTGTGTGGTGGAGTGTACGTGATCTTGATCAAGAGAGCATGACAAGTTTCTCTCTAGGGTCACTCAATTTTGGTAAAGCTCATTGCAATCACAAGCAGCATATGTATGTAAGTTTTGCAAGGTATGATCATCATATGGCATTGGTAGGAATTTTTGTATCAAGAGAGGAGCATGAAGCCATGGTATTTTTGTTTTGTGAAATAAAATTCCCAAGGACTCGGTAAGCTAAGCATAAGATCATTTCGTCGAGCCATATCACACTTGCCAATAATCTAGAAAAACATGGGTCCTATGGATTTGATTATTTGTTCACAGGCAAGTGGTGATGAAGCGAGTAATAAAAAGTGTGCAAGATCATCATGAGAGCATTAGGGAGAGACTTGGGAAAAGGTATTCAAAAGAAATCTTCCCAAGTTTTAGTTGGTCAAGTTTTAGTAATTGTTTTTCGTGTCTCGGAATGAACTTGACAAATAAAGTAGGCGAAAAGGAAGTGTGGGAAACAAACTCAAGTGCCACGAGGAAGCAGGGGCTGAGTGGGACCCACCGGGGTTCGGCCGAACCGGCCCGGGCCCCACCGGTGCTCTGTTTCGCAGGTTGTGTTTGTGTTGTTTTCCTCGTGATGTTTCTGCGCGCTACGCGTGTGTTTGTCTTTGCTTTCCGCGATGTCCCCCCACACTTGCCTTTTTGCCTGTTTTCTTCAAAATAGACAAAGATATTTCGAAACAAAACTTGCTCTACCGGTAAGGGAAGACCGGGGAGCACTAATATGATTAAAAATTTAAAAGAGCAGGCGCATTACAATCTTGAGGAATTGAAAAAATGATAAAAATGTGCTCGCGGGAAATGATGAACGCGGGAAGGTTCATTTTAAACGTCGTATTCGTCCTCCTTCCCCGCGTCCTTGAAGAGACGCTTGATCTTGGAGTTGGTGCTGCGGCGATGGCTCGCCTGGGCATCCTTCAAGTCTTCAATAGCGTCTTTGATCTCCGCGACATTATCACGTAGGCGTTCATGGGCTTCGCGGAGATCAACGTGTTTAGCGAGGAGGATTTGGTAGGGGTTTTTTTTTTAGGAGTTTTCTCCTCCTCGCTTTCATACATTCCCCTGCCCTCTTGATGGGAGAGGGAGAGAGACGCCTCCTTATCCTCTTAGGAGGAGTGTCGCCCACGGATTCGCGGGCGTCTCTCTTTTCCGCCGAGGTGAGCGGCGGGATGAGCTGCTTTCCGCCACCACGGATTCCCTTGATCTTGAACCTCTCGCCGGGCTTCTTGATGGGGCTAGGCAGGTTGCGCCCTCATATTGATGGTGCACCACCTGCCCGCTCTTGGTAGCGAGGGTGCCGACGTACTTCTCTCCGGGAAGGAGAGCGTTGTCGGCGGCGTCGGCGCTCTTCTTCTTGGGGGTAGATTTCCCCTTCGTTTGGCGAGGTGCCACAGCAGCGGGAGAGCTCTTGGAGGGTGTTCTTGCTGCTGTGGGTGGAGGTTCAATAGCGAGCGGTAGATCATGGATCATCAAGGCTTGCTCGGCTGGGAATGGAGACATGATCAAGGATGTCTTCGAGGCCGACTTGGCGGCAAAGCTCGCTGGTGGTGACGGAGACGTCGAGGCTTGGGATGCTGCTGTCCATGGTGCTGGGCAAAAGCTTTTTTTGTGCGAAATGGACAAGGTGGAAGAAAGGTGCAAGGGAAAAATGAAAGAAAATACCTTCATTTATAGATAAAAGCATGGAAAGAATTAATTTGATTTTTCCCGCAGCATGGAAGGCACTAAGCGAGGAGATTTGATCTTGTGACCGTTGGAGACAAAAGATGAAAGAAAAAAGTGACCGTTTGGGAGTCTGTCTTGGTTCGGCCGAACCAGCAAGGGGAGTTCGGCCGAACTGTAGTGGGCCCCTCTCGGTCCCCTTCTTTTTCGGTTGATTGCTTGCTAAAATTATTTCAGGGAAAGAGCTACTACGGGTGATAGATAAGAAAGAGCTATCATGAGAGAAAATTTAAATTAATCAAGTGCATGACATCAAATTCTTTATCTTTATCGGGCTCGAAATAAATTTTAAGGCGCTGACCATTTACCTTAAATATTTTACCTTCGTCGTCTTGAAGTGTGATTGCTCCATGTGACGAGGTGTCAATAACCGTGTATGGTCCGTCCCATTTACTTCTTAATTTTCCATGCCCGAAGAGTTTCACCCGTGAATTGAATAGCAAGACCTTATCTCCAACCTTAAATACCTTTATCTTTATCTTTTTGTCGTGCCACCTTTTTGTCCTTTCTTTGTATATAGCTGAGTTGTGGTAAGCTTTGTCTCTCCATTCTTCTAACTCAGCTATCTCCATTTTTCTTTGCGTCCGGCACCATTAAAGTCCATGTTCCATTTCCGGATGGCCCAATACGCTCGGTGTTCCATCTCGACGGGTAAATGACATGTTTTCCCGTACACGAGCTGGTATGGGGACATGCCTATGGGTGTCTTGTATGCTGTACGGTATGCCCATAGTGCATCGGGTAGCTTGTCCTTCCATCCCTTCCCCATTTCTGTTACGGTCTTTTGCAGGATCCGCTTGATTTGCTTGTTTGAGGTCTCGGCCTGCCCACTTGGTTTGAGGGTGGTATGGAGTAGCGATATTATGCCTTGATCCAAGTTCTCTTAGGAAGCTTCGGAAGGTCTTATCAATGAAGTGAGACCCTCCGTCGCTTATCACTAGCTTCGGTGTTCCAAACCTTGGGAAGATAATTTCGTGGAACATCCGGCGAGCATGCTTGGCATTTGCGGCCCTGCAAGGCATTGCTTCCACCCACTTAGACACGTAGTCTACCGCCACCAAGATGTATTCGCAGTCATGTGACTTGGTGAACGGTCCCATGAAGTCAATGCCCCATACGTCGAAGAGCTCGACTTGTAAATTGTAGTTGAGGGGCATTGCATCTCTTGCCGTGATGCCTCCAACTTTTTGACATTCCGGGCATCGCTCGACAAATTCCTTTGTGTCTTCGTACATGGCTGGCCAAAAGAAGCCACTTTGCCATATCTTGGCCTGTGTACGAAACACGCCGTAGTGTCCTCCGTATGGCGATGCATGGCACTTCTCAATGATTCGTGTGCTCTCGGGTATGGGCACACATCGCCTTAGCAATCCATCGGCGCAGAGACACGGTAAAGGAAGGGCTCTTCCCATAAGTGACGGCGACTCTCATAGATGAGTCGTTTCTTGCTCTTTCCAGGTGGTACGTACCCCGTTGCCATGAAGTTCACAATGTCGGCGTACCATGGATGTGAGTCCCTCACTAGGAGCAGCATGTCATCGCGTAGGAAATCATTGATGGGTAATTCCTGCAGGTTAGTGAATTGTATACGCGACAAATGATCTGCCACGGAATTTTCTACTCCTTTCTTATCACGGATTTCTACATCAAACTCTTGGAGTAGAAGAACCCATCGTATCAAACGAGGTTTAGCATCCTTCTTATTGAGCAAAAACTTTAAAGCAGCATGATCGGTGTAAACAATGACTTTTGCTCCAGTCAAGTAGGATCTAAACTTATCAAAAGCAAAAACAACAGCAAGGAGCTCTTTTTCAGTGGTAGTGTAATTTAGCCGAGCTCCAGTCAAGGTTTTGCTTGCATAGGAGATTGCATGATGCTTTTTATCTCTAGTTTGGCCAAGAACAGCCCCCACAGCAAAATCACTAGCATCACACATTATCTCAAAAGGCAGCGTCCAATCGGGGGTTGGATAATTGGCGCCGAGATGAGTGCATTCTTAAGGGTAGTGAAAGCAGTCATGCATTCATCGATAAACTCAAAGGGTGCATCCTTCGCAAGCAGATTTGTAAGGGGTCTAGCAATTTGAGAGAAATCTTTGATAAACCGACGATAGAACCCCGCATGTCCCAGAAAGCTGCGAATGCCCCTAACATTCACGGGAGGTGGAAGCTTTTCTATAACTTCTAATTTAGCTTTGTCCACCTCTATCCCCCTTTCAGAAATCAAATGCCCCGAACTATGCCTTCTCTAACCACGAAATGGCATTTCTCCCAATTGAGCACTAAATCATTTCCTTGACAACGTTGCAAGACTTTGTCTAAATTTTCTAAACAATGATCGAAGGTTTTTCCATAAACAGAGAAATCATCCATGAATACTTCCATAATCTCTTCGATCATGTCGGAAAAGATAGACATCATGCAACGTTGAAAAGAAGCAGGTGCATTGCAAAGCCCAAAAGACATTCGTCGATAGGCGTAAGTTCCATAGGGGCATGTGAAAGTGGTTTTACTTTGATCGTCGGGATGGATGGGGATTTGATGATATCCTGAATACCCATCAAGGAAACAAAAGAAAGAATTATTTGCCAGCCGTTCCAACATCTCATCGATGAAGGGCAGCGGAAAATGATCCTTCTTTGTAGCCTTGTTAAGTTTTCGGTAATCTATGCACATCCTCCATCCCGTGACGGTGCGTTGAGGGATCAACTCATTTTTGTCATTATGGACGACCGTCATTCCTCCTTTCTTGGGTACGACCTGCCTCTGGACTCACCCACTCGCTGTGTGGAACAGGGATAGATAATGCCGGCATGTAAAAGTTTTAAGACCTCCTTTTTAACGACCTCCGCATCGCATTGTTCAACCTCCTTTGAGGTTCCCTAGATGGTGTACTATCGGGGTCTATGGGAATGCGATGGGTGCAAAGAGCAGGGCTGATTCCCTTGAGGTCTCCAAGCGAGTACCCAAAAACGGAGTGATGTTTTTCTAGCACGGCTAAGAGTTTTGCGGTTTCCTCCTCCGAAAGCTTGTCACTTATGATGACGGGGGTTTCGGGATTTCCGTGAAGAAAAACGTAGCGCAAGCCTGGTGGAAGAGTTTTGAGCTCTACGGGAGGTGGCGTAGGTGTAAAAGTTTCGGGCAGCTCAAAAGTTTCCGCCGAATCATCCTCTTCTAAAATGAAATCAAGAGCATCTTCATCCAAGGATGATTCGGGGTTTTCATGAGGAAAAATTGCCATAACCTCCTCCATGCATTCTTCTTCCACAAGCGGCTCCTCGGCAAAAGAGTTTTGTGCATGAATGATAGGAAGAGAAAAAGTTTTCTTGCCGAGGGTGAAGTCTAAGGTTCCTGAAGGTGATATCCCTAAGAAAAGCTTTTCTATGGGATGACCGACCAAAACATCGAAATCCGGGATTCGAAAACGTGAAAGTCCAAGGAAACCTCTGCTTCATTACGCTTAATGCAAACATCTCTAATGATCCCCAAACTCTCAAAAAATTGCCCGGTGGGGCTTTAAGGAGTTTGTCGGAAGGTGCCCATGTCTCGTTTCCAAATAAAGTTGAAGCAAAAGATTCGGACATGATGTTGGCACCTACTAGAGGATTATAGAGAACATCTACCATTACTCCCCGAATTGAGCCACGAATGGTTGATCTAGGATGATCAAGTCGAAGAACTTCCGAAGAAAGTTCGTTTTCCATCAACCATTCATCGCTCATAATTGCTGTCAACTTCCGAACAGTTTTTAAGAGAAGAGATTTTTCAATAGGTTCGGGGTTGGTGCAGGGAGTGCTTGGTTTCTTTTGATAGGAGTAGTTCAAGGTGTTTCCAAAATCTTCAAAAATTTCTTCCTTGAACTCAAATGGGAAATCAAGAGGTTCATCTTCCTCTATCATTGTTCTTGTGTTAGATGAGGACTCGAGTGCTAGGTGCTCCATCATGGGCACCAAGTGTTGTGTCTCTTGCACAACGAGTTCCTCATCTTCGACTCCGGCTCTACGAGTAAGTCAGCGGAAAAAGGTGTGTTTTCCACAATTCGATCCAAAAGTTCGTGTGCTTCCGCTATGGTCTTATGAGAAAAAGATCCACCCGCGGCCGTGTCAAGATAAAGTGCGGTATCGTTGCTCAATCCCGAATAAAAGTGTTGTAATAAAACGGGTTCGGGGAGCAATAATTCTGGTCCGAGTCCGTTAGAGAACAGAACCGAATCCATGACGCACTTAAGGTTTCCTTTTCTTCTTGTCGAAAGCCTATTATTTCCGCTCGTAGAGAAGTGATACGAGATACGGGGAAGAATGCTAGACAAAATTTGTCTCGCAATTCTTTCCAATCATCGTTCACTCTCTTAGCGGTGTAAGTGTACCATTGCTTCGCCTTCTCATTGAGAGAGAAGGGAAACAACTTCCACTTCAATGTTTCTTGTGTCATGCCATGGATCAATCGGCATGAACACAAATGTTCAAACTCTCGCAAGTGTTCATAAGGATTTTCATGTTTAAAACCCGAAAAGGATAAACCTCTAATCATCGAAATGTAATCGGGGAGAACTCATAGCCAGGTGAAGAAATAGGTTGTGATGATGATGGTGGCTCTAAGAGTTCACCCCGTGGAGTGGAGAAAGATTGGATGGTTGGGTGTGACTCCATGATATGTTTTTGTGAAATTTTGAATGTAAGGAAAAAATAAAAACAGAACGGTAAGTAAGGTAAATTACGAGGGCAAACCTGATTCGTTACAAGGATAACAACCGTTCCCCGGCAACGGCGCCAGAAATGCTTGTTGGTATTTCTTACGTCACGAATAAATCCGCAAGCGCATGGAATACCGTTGTAGCACTTCACCCGGGAGTATTCCAAGGTATCGTATTTATATCCGCAGGGAACAGAGTATTTCTGCAACAAGGTTAGTTTACCCAAGGACAACCAAGACAACGTAGCAAAATAGGGTCGAGAGGGTGACTCTTATCTATTTATCCTTTAAAGGTAGACGAGCGCAAGCTAGACTTGTTTACTTCGGGCACCGTCTTAGGCTTGGTCCGCCAAGCCACTCCGGTCTACGAAAGCTCTACTATGTACCCGAACGTGGAGGGTTCCTTTGGATGACAGGGCTGTCACTTCCTGCCACCTACCTCTACAAACCGTGGGGCACACGGCAAACAAAGGCGATCTCCAGCCTAGACACCACGTCTATGCTATTGACCACTACTCTAGCCTCGGCCTAGAACTGAGTTCGAAAGCTAGAGTACTTCTTGCGAAGCGATGATCCCGTAAACAAGTATAACAAGAATTACGTCTAACACAAAGATATGTCACGATAGATAAGTAGATCACCACGTATAAATCACAAAAAGAGTGTTTACACGCCAAGGTAAAAGAAAAGGAAATACTACTCCACTTTACAAAAGGGAGGAACACTCCTTCCTCTTCCTTGCCCTCTCTCCTATTCTACTAAAATACAAGAGGCCCTTGGCCTAAGGATGAGAGTTTTGTCTTGTATCTTGATGTTGGTGGTGTGTTGAGAGAGGGGGTGTAGCCCTTTATTTATAGCCTTGGAAGGTCGGCAACTTGGAGGCGGTTCCGGACGTCGGTGGCATTAATTGCAGGTGGAACCGACCTCCGGACGTCGGTGACAAACCGCCGAGAGAAAGATGGGCCGGGGGGCCCACTGTCGGTTCGGCCGAACCCACTAGGGTGGTTCGGCCGAACCGGCCTGGACTCCCCGGGCTTGATTCTTCTCTCGGTGCCTTCCTCTGGCTGTGTACTGGCCCAATCCACTTGCTTGGTTTGATGTTGAGGCTCTGTTTTGTGGTTTTGGGCTTTTGGACTATATTCTTTAGTCCGGGGAAAATCCGTCGATTGCAAAGTCCATGTTTCGTGCATGTTTTCCCCTGTTTTCATATGAATTGCACTCGCATTCATAATTTCACCAAGACTAGTGGAATTTGTTAGAAATAATCCCTATGTCTATTCTTGGTGATGGTGTTTGATTCAAAAAGATGCAACATGTTGACGGTAAAATTGGACCATAAGGACCGTCAACAATATTTTTATCTCGATTTTTAGTGGTCGTTTGACCCCGCTCCGGCGAACTTCCGCAGCTCCGGCGACCCTCCGGCCACCGTGGCAGCTCGTCCGCCGTGCGTGCATGCGTGGGCTGCGTGCCCTGCTCCTGGGCCGCATCCCATGGCTGGGCCGCACGCACGTGTCTGGGCCGCAGCACCCCTGGGCCACCTCAGCCAAGTCGGCCCATGTGCCATTTAAATCCTTTTTCTTTCACTGGGATTTCAATAAAATGCCAGAAATTCATACAAACTTAAAAAATTCATATCTAGAGCTCTAGATATCGAAAAATTGCAAACCAAAATTTGTTGGAATCCTTGAGACGAGTACTATTTAATGGTGCAATTATATTTACATTATCAGAGGTAAATTAATTGAGTTAATTTCCTTTTTGGAGATTCAAGAATATGGCTCAATTAATTATTGGATTGTCTCAAATTATGAAGCTTGGTTTAGTTATTATCCATAGCATGTGCTTAAGGACCAGAGGCAATTTAATTTCTATTTTACCTAGTTTTGCTAGGATTATTGAATTATTTTCCTTGCACATGTGATAATGATTTAAATGCTTCATGGGAGTTGATGAAGTAAATTAAATTGGTTAATCACAATTAAATCATTTCACCTCGCTGGACACCAAGTTATTTTTATACTAAAAAAATTACGTGTATTTGATGAAATTCGCACATATCCCATAAAATATTCAAATCATGTTTTCATCAAATTCACACATCACCTTTGCATCATGTAGCTGCTGTGGTGAACGCGGTGACCAGCGAGGAGGAGCCGGAAGCTGCTACTCGTTGCTGACCCAGCTGCTCGGGATCAAGTTCAAGGCAAGCCCCGGTGCACAAACTATTTAATTAAGTCTTTTATTTTCATCACTCGTATTTGTAGGTCTCATACTGTGCATTAGGTCTACGAAGTTGTGATGAAAACCCTAGCATGCGAGTAGGATCCCGATGTCCATGTTCGTTCGCCCTACGCTAGATGCTTGCTTAATTAGGGCGATGATCCGTCGAGTGTTACGGAGACCACTCGTAGATAGAACAATCACTTTTTGGACACGATGCTAAGTATTTAAGAAGAGAATGGAAAATTGGAGGCCGGACGGGCAACTTAGGTGGAAAGTGAAGGGCTGGAAGAGTCTTCAAGGTGGTAGCCCCGTCCGTGCACACAAGGACCGCGTCGTGTCCGGCCCATGTGGATAAGTTAGAACGTACTGTTTGCATGCTGGTGTTGATGGGTCCGATGAAACCGATGTACCGATGGCTGTTGTATGTTAGAGAGATACCCTACTCCCTTGCTTACTTGGCAGGAATTTGGGAGGAGAGAAGGGAGCACCCTACTCACGGATGACGTCCGGGACGGCATCGCGTGGGGACCCTTCTCGGAGGAGCTAGGCCCGACTAACACTACGAGTGCCGGCTGGGAAAGGTTGTCTCATGCGGCTTCCGGGAAGTGCGTATGTGACGTGCAATCAGATTTCCCCTACAGGATGTAAATCGATTCGAATCGCTGCCCCTCACGAGTAATTACTTGTTTGGAAACATGTAATGCAGTAGCTTAGTGCAAATTAAATGTGTTCTTTTGAGCAACTTAATGAAACTGCTAAAAGTTGAAAGTAAGGATTTACTTGTAGGCCAGCTTAGTGCTTAATTTCATCCTACCCCTAGCCTTTGCATGTCTAGGAGTCAGCTGTAGATGGCCACTTTGACGGGTCGGTCTTGCTGAGCTCTAGTTGCTCGTAGCTTTGCTCTATGTGGTTTTCAGAGGACCCCGTCGAGCAGGAGTTAGTCGCTGGAGGTGACGTCCGGCAGGATCGGTCCTCGGACGGAGGCCACTACACTTGGGAGTGGTGCGGTCCGGAGGAGTAGCGACGTTTATGTGCCAGCATGGTGTTTCAGGGTAGAAACATCTGTCTCTGCCGGTGCCCCGTGATGTATCGCCGAGAGAGCGATTGTATCTTATTGCTTCCGCTGTTTAGTTAATTTCCAAACTTATTTGCTGCTGGTTCTTATGAGACTCGATGTACTATTGTACTTGGGATGAATGTAAGAGACTTGTACTTATATTCATTGTATCATGCTTATGTTTGTATGTTGTAATATCGGGTATCACAGCGCGTGATGCCACCCATGATGATCCTGGTTACGGAAACGACTCTTCGTGAGGCGGGTCTGTCACGAGTGTGGTATGAGAGTCATCTTGGGGATATTACAACACCTTAAGCAGCCTATTTTCGAAAATTAGGACATTATCGTGTGAGGACGTGCCCGTAAGGAATATATTAGTTGTAACGAGTGGCAATGCTAACCCTGGATTATGATTGTTTAATTACTTGCATCTACGGCTGTGGCTCGGGTATGTCTGCATTTAAATTAGCGGTCCGTGCCCGCGGACGGAGAATATGGGACAATGTTGGCTCGTGGCTTACCACGGGCGATCCTTTCCATGAGTCGTTACTAGTAGAACTGTGCTTATTTTCATAGTTTCTTTTGAATTTGATGTACTCGTTTCTGGAATGAATCTTCTGCAGGTACATAACTACACTAGTAGGTGTGTGTCGATAATTTTGACTAACTTACGTGGTTGAGTGCGGGTCTCCACCCCGAAACTCGTACACCGTTGAGACGGTGATATGATTATCTTTTCTTGGTGAGGACGAATAGGGCGAATAAGATGCATTCATGATAAAAATTGCAATCATAAAAGTTGGAATTTTAAAACCTGAAAATGTCAGAAACTCGCTAAGTAAAGAAAATTCATAACTCTTTGTTCGAATCTTGGATTTGAGTGATTTCAAATGATCTGGAAACCTAAGGAAGTCAACTAAATCGTCGATTTGGTTTTGTGATGTTTAAAGCCAGAATGAGAGAGTTATGCTCTGTTTTATCAGAGGTGTTGTTTCTGTTTTTTAGAATTGACAGCACGGTTGATTTTCCCCATAACTCTCAGCTCGATTATCGGAATGAGGCAAATGAGCACTTTTTGGAAAACTTGAATCACAAGCTACAACTTTGGTAGTCTGAGGAAGGACTGTTTCTGAGGTTGTAGGGTCGAAAATCCCAGATCCCTGCCTCTGAACTGAAAATGCCTCAGTGTTGTTTTCAGAATTATATGCCTGTACCTTTTCAGTCATATCGTTGTGCTCATGAGCTGGATACAGGTGATCTTGTACTCGTTGGAAAGGTTGAAACTTGAGCTACAATATTTGTATTCATTTGGAAGACCAGCTCCGAACCTATCTGGCTCATTTTTGTCAATCTTATTCACTGTACAAGTTGCTGTTTCAGAATGGACAGTCTGTCAAGAAATGTTCATAACTTTTCGCTCGTGCAGTGGAATAAGATGATCAAATACTTGATGGAAAGCTTAGATGATGATATAAAATGTTGTTAGTATGAGGAAAGACCAACTCTGTCATTTTCCAGGGTAAAGTGCACAGTTCTTTTTTTTGACTGTACGACATTGGACAGTCGGTACAGAATCTGAACTATTGTGGGATATACTGTTTTCAAAAAAATTACTATACCATTGCTTATATAATGCTTCTTGGCTTAACATCCATATTTCAGTGCATCATACTCACTTGGTAAAAATATTTTTCTTGAACTTCATAGATGTCGTCCGACAGTGAGTCCGATCACGGCCACACCGACGTGACGTGGTCCACTGGGGACGAGGCTTTGATGGAGACTCTCCCTGGCATCCTGTGGGCACTGTTGGAGACTTTCGGATACACCCAGCGCTCGGTGTACTTTGTCCAGCGTACCAAGGTTTCTGGAGTCCTCCTTCACAAGGTGAAGGCGGAGATTGCTGACCACCCTAGCGAAGGGACGGGGTCCACGGATTACCAGTTGTTCGCCAAGGAACCGTACGAGGGCCGAGCCAAGCTGGCTCAGCACGTGATGGCGGAATTCGCGGGCTCCAACAAGGACTCCTTGTTGGGTACCCCATTTGAGCTGATCCTGACGCTCGACTACTTTGACGAGGTGATCGTGCGACGCCTCGGGAGGATCTCTCGCACTGAGCTGGGCTATAGCTGTGTCATCCGCTAAGCTCGTGAGGCGTACTGGGTGCACCGGGACACGGACGTGATGGCGTCGCGCCTCCGGGACCGTGTTACCCAGCTGGCCACGGACTACCGCGAGCTGAACGCGCGTATGACTACTCTCACTCAGGCGCACTCCCGCACTGTCCGGAGCCTACGAGAGGAAGACCCAGGAGCCTGCGAGAGTCACGGACGAACGTGACGACTTTGTCCATGAGAGGGATGCCCTGCTGGTTCAGCGCAACCTCCTGCTGGAGGAGCGAGATGAGCTCCGATAGGAAAGGAACGACCGAACCCGGGAGCGTGACGAGGCACGCCAATAGTTGGCGGGCCGCGACGCGCGAGTGGTTCAGCAGGAGCACTACATCCACCACCTCCGGACTAACTTGTTGGCCTCCCAGCAGATGACGGAGGAGCAGCACCACGACATTCAGGCGTTGGAGGAGCAGGTCGCGCAGTTGCAGCAGCAGTTGCAGGCTGTCCTGGCACCTCCACCACCACACAACGACGCGTCCGATGTCGAGGACCCGTAGGAGTGCCCCGCCTTGATGTGATGGTAGTAGGTGTAGGTTGACTAGCAGGTAGCATCCAGGATTATTTTGATGCTCGATAGCTGGACTGAATCGAGTAGTACCCTAACTAGTGAGGCATGTATGGAGGTGTAATTGTATTTGTATGGCTAGTCGATGATGGATGTATGAACTATGGATATTATGGAATTGTGGCATCTTGTGCTAGATTGTGAAATTTGCGTTGTATTTTATTTCCACACGAGGCATTCTTTTAAATGTTCATACTATAATCGCAAGTCATTTATTGACTGTGGGAATCTTGTTTCCTTACGGATGGCTGATAACGTTGAGGTTTTGGACAACGGGTGGATGTGGTCCGATTGCTCGCATCGCGGTAGCCTACCTGCGATGCTATGGCGGACTATGCGGACGCTGGGATACACCGAGCCCCCTGCCTACGTAGGGAAGGAGTTTGTGGATCGAGGCCCGATAACTTGTACCATGCACGTGGTTGTGCCGGGCAAGGCGATACCCCTACCCCAGGAGTCGTGGATGGTGACCACGACGGGTCTCGCGATCCACGGTGCGTGGGACCGAGCAGCGTTGGAGGCCCTCACCAGGCTTTGTGAGCTTCACACACCTGATCTTGTAGGGATACCGTACCTATACTTGCCGGTTGGTGACCCCTACGACCGCCGTTGGAGACGCCACATGGTAGTGTTGTGTGACCCCACTGCACCTCACTTCAACCCCATGTCGGCGGACACCGCGTGCTACGCCCACATTCTGTACTCGTCGGCATGAGTACCGTGACGGGGAGGTGAACATCCTCATGGAGGCCATGCGAGGGAACGACGCCAATGTCGTTCGGAGGGACCAACATGTCACCTCGCTCACCGTGGAGAACGCGACACTCCGTGAGCAGCTCCAGCAGCAGCGAGGCCCTCGTGGCGAACCTGCAGCAGGAGGTGCGGACGACAACTCAGGCCCGGGACGAGGCAGCGGCAACACGAGACGCACCCGACGCCCGTTACCTTCGTTTCCTCGGCGCGTACGGCCCACGTGGACCAGGTCCCCGTGTGACCATGTTTCTCCGTCGGGGAGAACAGCTTGAGGACCCTGACGACGCAGAGGAGGACTTAGCGGCACGATGAGTGCGCGTCGTAGGGATTGTAGTTGACTTCCCTACCTGTATCTTACTTTATTTTGTGATGTAATCAGAACTTATATTAGCTGGATCGTATCCGTACTACGGTGTTTGTGACTTATGTACCAAACTATGGTGCAACGTTGGACCTCTGTTAATGCAGTATGATGTGTGGGCATGATGTGGATGAAATATCACAAGGCAGTATTGGACATAGATGCTTTCACTGCCTGCTTGAATTCCCCATTGCATGGTCGGAACGTTTTCCGACTAACTTATCCTAAGAATTGTACTCCAGCGGTACACCAAGCTATTGTTGAGGGTCGGAACGATATTCCGGATGTCCGTGAGTTTCCTGATGTGTTTCTTGAGGATCTTCCTGGAATGCCTCCGGACAAGGATATTGAGTTCAAAATTGAGTTGCAGCCGGGCACGGCTCCTATCTCAAAGAGACCATACAAGATGGCACCCAAGGAATTAGCAGAGTTGAATGAGCAATTGAAGGAACTGTTGGACAAAGGTTACATTAGACCTAATTCCTCACCTTGGGGCTGTCCAGCTCTCTTCGTCAAGAAGAAGGACAAGTCATTGCGCTTATGTGTGGATTACCGACCTCTCAATGCAGTCACTATCAAGAACAAGTATCCATTGCCTCGTATAGATATCTTGTTTGATCGGTTGATGGGAGCCAAGGTATTCTCAAAGATTGATTTGTGCTCGAGCTACCACCAGATCAAGATCAGGGCGGAGGATGTGCCTAAGAGAACCTTCTCTACACGGTATGGCCTCGTACGAGTATTTGGTGATGTCTTTCGGGTTGACAAATGCACCGACACACTTCATGTACCTTATGAATTCAGTATTCATGCCTGAACTTGATAAGTTTGTGGTGGTCTTCATTGATGACATCCTGGTGTACTTCAAGTATGAGGAAGAGCATGTCGAGCATCTTCGCATTGTTCTCTAGAGATTGCGAGATCACCAGCTGTATGCGAAATTCAGCAAGTGAGAATTCTGGCTTAAGGAAGTTCCATTCTTGGGTCACATCATTTCCGAGGAGGGCATATCCGTTGACCCAAGCAAAGTGCAGGAGGTACTTAATTGGAAAGCTCCGAAGTCGGTACCACGGATTCGCAGTTTCCTAGGCTTGGTAGGTTACTATCGGAGGTTCATTCCAAGTTTCTCCAAGATTGCCAAACCTATGACCGAGCTTCGAAGAAGGAAAAGAAGTTTGAGTGGAATCGGGCTTGCCAGGAAGCCTTTGAGACTTTGAAGAAATTGTTGACATCGGCCCTAGTGCTAGCACAACCAGACCTTGAGAAGCCCTTTGATGTTTTCCGTGATGCATCGGGCAAGGGTTTCGGTGGAGTTCTCATGCAGGAGGGCCGAGTTGTTGCTTATACCTCCGGGCAGCTTCGGAAGCACGAGCAGAATTATCCTACTCATTATCTTGAGTTAGCAGCAGTTGTACTCGCTCCGAAGGTGTGGAGACATTATTTGTTGGGTAATCTCGTTCGCATCTACACCGATCATAAGAGCTTAAAGTACATTTTCACCCAGGATAATCTGAACATGAGGCAGCGTCGTTGGTTGGAATCGATCAAGGACTATGAGTTGGAAGTGCACTACCACCCTGGGAAAGCCAATGTCGTTGCAGATGCACTTAGCAGAAGGCACATTGCAACCTCCTTCAGAGCCACTCGGTCAGTCAAGGATGGGCACTACACCAGGTTGTACCCCACGGGTCGCTCTACAACTTGGCTTTGATACCCACCTTGCGAGAGGAAGTGGTGGAAGCGCAGAAAGTGGATACCTGCATTGCTCACCTCAAGAGGACGATAAAAGAGGGAGATAAGCAAGTGGTATGTTTTCGTGAGGACGATGCGAGAGTCGTTTGGTTCAAAGACCGCATTGTGGTGCTGAAAGTTCCTGAGCTATGTAAGAAGATACTTGGATGAGGCTCACCTAGCCAAATATGCTATGCATCCCGGCAGCAATAAGATGTACCGTGACCTTAGGACGAGGTATTGGTGGACAAGGATGAAAAGAGAAATTTCTCGCTATGTCGCTGAGTGCGATACTTGTCGTCGGGTCAAGGCTGACCATTTGAGACCCGCCGGACCATTGCAGCCACTCGGTGTTCCAGCATGGAAGTGGGATGATATTAGCATGGACTTCATTGTTGGCTTGCCCTCCACAGATTCGGAAGTTCGACTCTATTTGGGTGATCGTGGACCGTTTGACCAAAGTGGCACATTTCATACCCGTGAGCACCCGGTTCACGACTCGAAGTATGCTCGGTTATACATCGAGCGGATCCTGTGTTTTCATGGTGTGCCGAGGACAATCATTTCTGATCGAGGAACACAGTTTGTGGGACGTTTCGGGAGCAACTTCATGCCTCTCTAGGAACGAAATGAATTCGAAGCTCAGCTTACCATCCACGATCGACGGTCAAACCGAGAGAGTAAATCAGATATTGGAGGACATGTTAAGAGCATATGTTCTGGATCATGACAAGAAATGAGATGAATGCTTACCCTTGGCAGAGTTTGCTTACAACAATAGTTACCAAGAGAGCATTAAGATGGCACCGTTTGAGGCTCGTATGGTCGCCGATGCCGTACTCCACTCGGTTGGTCCGAGTCCGGAGAGAGAACAAGTATTTGGGCCAGAACTTGTGGAACAAGCCGAGGAGCGAGTATTGGAAATCCAAGCAAATCTCAAGGCAGCGAAATCAACGCAAAAGAGCTATGCGGATAAAAGGCGCCGACCACTTGAATTCAAAGTGGGTGACCTTGTGTACCTTCGAGTCTCACCGACCAAGGGTGTACAAGGGTTTGGCGTGAGAGCCAAGCTCTCACCGCGCTACATCGGACCCTACCCCATTATGGCCGGATGTGGTGTAGTTGCTTACAAGCTTGATCCGACACTCTCGCTGGTGTGCATAACTTCTTCCATGTCTCGCAGCTGAAGAAGTGTCTCAAGGCACCTGTTGATAGAGTGTTGGATGAAGTGGTACCATTGCAGCCCAATTTGACATACTACGAGTGGCCAGTCAAGATTGTGGATACAAAGGAGAGAATTACCCGACATGGCACTCGAAGTTTTTCAAGGTCCAGTGGAGTCACCACTCCGCAAGGGAGGCTACGTGGGAGTCTGAAGATTTTCTTCGCGCTCACTACCCGAAGTTTCCGCTCGAGCCCGGAGGTACGCAAATCACATCCTCCTTGCTTAATCTTAATCTCGGGCGAGATTTCCTTAAGGGGAGGGCTGTGACACTCCATGTCACATTTTTGCGATTTAGCAATTTTAAAACGTGCACCTGGTCTAGTAGCACCTCCTCAAGAACTATCATTGACATGCAATATGATTTGAGGATCGAATTAATTCAAATTTGGTTTAGTTTGATCTATGACTCGAATTTTCACAACATAAGTTGGGTCTCCCAAAGCGTTATGTTGTAGGGCATTACTAAAGAAAAATTCAGGCCAATCTCCATGGTTTTTCTCAAACGTTTGATGCCCCAAATAAATTGGTTAAACCCCTGAAAACGGTCTGATTGTCGAATTTATGTGATTTTTCCTGCGGAAGTTTATGAGGAGTTTGACATCTCAGAAATTAGGGCCAGTCTTGAAGATCACGTGGATATTTTGTTTTGATAAATTGATCTAGGGAAGGTTTTGTTTTGGAATTTCTAAGCAGCAGGAAATTGGAAAACCAACTAAAAAGTCAAACCGGGGCGGGTCCCAGCTGTCAGCTCTTTCTCTCTCGCTGCATCGTATGTCGAGAAAATGACCGGAGCCTCTGCGCCGCGTGGCGTCCGTATGTCGGCGTCGCCCCCATGCCGGTCGGCCACAATCGCCGCGGTCGGTCGAACTCCACCTCCTATTTAAACCCCGGGCGAGGAAACCCTAACCCTAGACATTTTCTTCCCATTTCCGCCACCACCAACCTCCATTGACGCCCTCCACCGAGCTCCACCGCCCGGCAGCCATACAACGTCCTAGCGCGAGCCAACCATACTCAAAGATGCGCCTCGCAACGCTCAAGTTCTAGGAGGAAACCGTTCCCAAACGGTGATCCGAGCTAGGAGTATTTCGCATTTTTCTCCGACGTGTTCTCCATCGAGCACCATCGACGCCGGCACGAAATTCTTCACCGTTGGTGAGCTTCGACCCTACCTTCTTGACCTCTCGCGTGCGCACCCCTCTTGTATCCGTCCGACCTTCTACTACCTTGTTACCTTGCACGAGGTCGCCGGAATCGTGTTTTTCCCCAACCGCCATTGACGGCCGTCCTCAACCTCAACGGTGACACCACCAACGGGCCCTCCTACTCCAGCTTGGACACCGTGCCGAGGAAGCCCTTGGTCCACCGATGATGTAGGAAGAAACGACGCTCAATATCGTGGATCCTACTAAGCACACGACCTCGCCGAACGTTGTCGGACCGCGAGCTTACGCGTGCTTCGTCGCCGGCCATCTTTCGGTGAGCACCGACCTCGGGACCTCTTCGAACGGATGTGCGTCGAGCTCTAGAGCATGCTGGTATTTTTATCTCGATTTTTACTTCTCGTTTGACCCCGCTCCGGCGAACTTCCGCAGCTCCGGCGACCCTCCGACCACCGTGGCAGCTCATCCTGCCCGTGCGTAAAGTCGGCCATTTGGGCCGTGCTTTTGCGACCTCCGGAAGCCCGCAAAAAAGCACGGCCCAAGCACGGCACGGCCCAAAATAATTTCGGGCTGGGCCGGCACGGCCCGAGGTGTCGTGCCGTGCTTGGGCCGACGGGGTGGCCCGACGGGCGGCACGGGCACGGCCCATTTAGGCCTTGGCCCGGTAAAGCACGAAAATGGCCCATTTAGGCACGGCCCGAAAATAACTTATTTAAAATATATATGGTTTCCATACAAACATCAATCCGTCGGTGGCTTGGTGGTAAGTCTCTTGTCTAGAAACTAGAAGACCCAGGTTCGAATCCCACTAAAACTCCATATTTCTCCACCATTTTTGCTCCATTTAAACGTTAATGGGCGGCGTGCGGCGACGGCCTAACGGGCCGGCCGCACGACTGTGTAATTCGTACCGTGCCGTGGGCCGACGGCCTGGCACGTGGGCCGGCACGGCACGGCCCGAAATGAATTCCGTGCCGTGTCTGGTCCGAAAAAACGGGCCGTGCCTTGGCGTGCTCGGCCGGGCCGTGCCGGCGGCCCGTTTGGACAGGTATACCCGTGCGTGCACGCCTGGACTGCGTGCCCTGCTCCTGGGCCGCACCCCATGGCTGGGCCGCACGCACGTGTCCGGGCCGCAGCGCCCTGGGCCACCTCAGCCAAGTCGGGCCATGTGCCATTTAAATCCTTTTTCTTTTCCTGAGATTTTAATAAAATGCCGAGAAATTTATACAAACTTCAAAAATTCATATCTAGAGCTCTAGATCTCGACAAATTGCAAACCAAAATTTGTTGGAATCCTTGAGACGATTACTATTTAATGGTGCAATTAGATTTACATTATCGGAGACAAATTAATTGAGTTAATTTCCTTTTTGGAGATTCAAGAATATGGCTTAATTAATTATTGGATTGTCTCAAATTATGAAGCTTAGTTTAATTATTATCCATAGCATGTGCTTAAGGACCAGAGGCAATTTAATTTCTATTTTACCTAGTTTTGCTAGGATTATTGAATTATTTCCCTTGCACATGTGATAATGATTTAAATGCTTTATGGGAGTTGATGAAGTAAATTAAATTGGTTAATCGCAATTAAATCATTTCGCCTTGCTGGACACCAAGTTATTTTTATACTAAAACAATTACGTGTATTTGATAAAATTCGCACATATTCCATAAAATATTCAAATCAGGTTTTCATCAAATTCACACATCACATTTGCATCATGTAGCTGCGGTGGTGAACGCGGTGACTAGCGAGGAGGAGCCGGAAGCTGCTATCGTTGCTGACCCAGCTGCTCGGGATCAAGTTCAAGGCAAGCTCCAGTGCACAACCTATTAAATTAAGTCTTTTATTTTCATCACCGTGTTTGTAGGTCTCGTGCTGTGCATTAGGTCTACAGGAGTTGTGATGAAAACCCTAGCATGCAGTAGGATCCCGATGTCCATGTTCGTTCGCCCTACGCTAGATGCTTGCTTAATTAGGGCGATGATCCGTCGAGTGGTACGGAGACCACTCGTAGATAGAACAATCACTTTTTGGACATGATGCTAAGTATTTAAGAAGAGAATGGAAAATTGGAGGCCGGACGGGCAACTTAGGTGGAAAGTGAAGGACTGAAAGAGTTTTCAAGGTGGTAGCCTCGTCCGTGCACACAAGGACCGTGTCGTGTCCGGCCCATGTGGATAAGTTTGAACGTACTGTTTGTATGCTGGTGTTGATGGGCCCAATGAACCGATGTACCGATGGCTGTTGTATGTTAGAGAGATACCCTACTCCCTTGGTTACTTGGCAGGAATTTGGGAGGAGAGAAGTGAGCACTCTACTCACGGATGACATCCGGGACGGCATCGCGTGGGGGACCCTTCTCGGGGGAGCTAGGCCCGACTAACACTACAGTGCCGGCTAGGAAAGGTTGTCTCATGCGGCTTCCGGGAAGCGCGTATGTGACGTGCAACCAGGTTTCCCCTGCAGGATGTAAATCGATTCGAATCGCTGCCCCTCACAGTAACGAGTACCACTTGTCCCTGCGTCGGAACGTAGTAAGTAGAGAAAGATGATGATGATTATGATCAATTTACTGTATTACTTAATTACTTGTTTGGAAACATGTAATGCAGTAGCTTAGTGCAAATTAAATTTGTTCTTTTGAGCAACTTAATTAAACTGCTAAAAGTTGAAAGTAAGGATTTACTTGTAGGCCAGCTTAGTGCTTAATTTCATCCTACCTCCGGCCTTTGCATGTCTAGGAGTCGGCTGTAGATGGCCACTTTGACGGGTCGATCTTGCTGAGCTCTAGTTGCTCGAGCTTTGTTCTATGTGGTTTTCGAGAGGACCCTGTCGAGCAGGAGTTAGTCGCTGGAGATGACGTCCGGTAGGATCGGTCCTCGGACGGAGGCCACTACACCTGGGAGTGGTGCGGTCCGGAGGAGTAGCGACGTTGATGTGCCGAGATGGTGTTTCAGAAACACCTGTCTCTACCGGGTGCCCCGTGATGTATCGCTGAGAGAGCGATTGTATCTTATTGCTTCCGCTGTTTAGTTAATTTCCAAACTTATTTTCTGCTGGTTCTTATGAGACTTTGATGTACTATTGTACTTGGGATGAATGTAAGAGACTTGTACTTATATTCATTGTATCATGCTTATGTTTATATGTTGTAATATCGGGTATCACAGCGCGTGATGCCACCCATGATGATCCTGGTGACGGAAACGACTCTTCGTGAGGTGGGTCTGTCACAATTAGTTGTTGGGGAAAAACAAAGAGCTTAGGCTATTCCGCAAAGGAAAAAACAACGGGGTGAAAACGTGTGCTCCGCGCGAAGTGAACTCCATGCTAAGCCCCAACAGGGCTTAACAATTGGCCTCTCCGGGCAACCACCCTGGCTGGCCAGTTGGGTTACTACCCGGGTGGGAAAGGGCAGCCCGTTTTGGCTACTAAATAGAGGTTTGGCGGCGACTATCACTAGTCAGCCATCATTTCCCTATTTTATTGTACTTTTTGGATCATTTTTCCGAGCAACACATACTTCACCTAAACCTACAGATTTTTGGCTCTTTGGCTTTTACCTTGCTTTTATAGGTACGTTGGTGATCGGTTGTATAATTTAAGGACCGCCAACACTGACCAAAGTTTTGTATGGTTAATTAGTTAATGATACATTTGTCGCAACTTTTGTTAGTAAGATCGAATGTGGCATTGGCAAGGCACCACTGTTTTTCATCAGTAATTAGAATCGAGCCGTCAAAGAATCATTGCCAAATGGGCCAGTAATCGAAGGGACGTCCTTTTCATCACATACTCCAGTTCGGTTCATATTGTGGGTCAATTTAGGTTGGGGATCAAATGCACACTATGAGAGAGAAAGAAATCCAGGCCAAAATATTTAAGGCTCGTCTAGATATGGGCCTCTAATTAAATGTATCATTCATATAATCACAAACTTATGTCCAGTCCATAATTATTTGTGGATGTATTTTTTTGTCACTATTAAGCCAAGTCTGATAATCTGAATTTCACAACACAGATTTTTGGCTCAAATGGACCTAATTTATCTAAATAGTTAGTGGGCCTTAGTTTGCCTAACATGGGCTTGAATATAGACCATGTTGAATTTGTCACTAAGATGTCTTCGGCGCCCAATCAGTTCTGGGCAGGTTGCAACCGTTTATTGGAATTTATTGGTAGTATGCCGAGCCCTCTATTAAGAGGCTCGTCAGTTGACCCATTAATTGTTTAACCAAATTTACATCCAAACATAGAGCTGATTCCACTGTAGAATCAAATAACCTGTGGAAAACACTAGTTTTCATTGTGGCACCAATCGGTCCTGGTGATGGTGATCAGCAGTGACACTACCACATACTCTAATTTTTGTGAGAGTGAAAACCCGAAGCTTGCTGAAGTCGCCGCCTGCCGCAGTCCATCGAATCCCATGCTCGGTCTCCACCCGTTGAAGCCCGCGCACATGGAGGATGAGATCCCACCCTACCACCACCCGGCCGTTAAAGACCACGTCGCCGTGGCCGAGGTCTCTCCCGACTGTGGGTAGTAGAAGTGGAGCAACAGCAAGAGGTTGAGAGAGAGGGAGCGATTGAAAAATGTGAGGGAGATGCAAGAGTCCGGCCACAGATACAAAGGATAAAGGTTGAGGGAAAGGGCAAGATAAGTATTACGCTCAGTGCGTGATTTTTTTTTCAGTATTAGGTTTTTTCTTCAACTTAGCGCCCGCGTGCTCCTGCATTAGGCCATTTTCCCCGCGGTGCACCTATGGGAAAATGCTAATTTTCACGAGAGTCCATATAGACCGCCAGGAAAACTAATTACCGTGAGGATTTCTGGACACCGTCACGATAAAGGGAAATTATAGTGGATGCTTTTCATTCCTCTCACGAAAAAAGACCACTCCCACAAAAAATCCGTTTTCTGGTAGTGTGAGGTGGCGTGAGCAGGTCCTAAGATACAGTAAACATATATGAGCATATATAGAGTAGCATGATTTTACAAGATACTTCCCAGTCCCTCCACCAAGAGTGTCACTTCTACTAGGATCCCTTCTAATCATACTATAAAGGTATCTACAACATGGCTAAATGGCATCCTTTTACTTGTAGAAATGATAAAGCAAAACTGATAACCATGAATATACCAACCTTTTATTGCTTTCTATTGCTAAACATGGATACAATATTAAGTAAACATGCACATAGAAAGAACCTCCATAGTGAAAGACATATCATCATCAGATTAGAAACTTATAACTATAAGTTTAGTGTCAGATACAAGATACAGCACTACCTCGTTAACCAGCCTCAGTAGCAAAACCTTATCCAAATCACTTGTTACCTAATTAATCAACTAGAGATCTGGTCGCTCTAAACATGGCAAATGCCTCATGTCTGGTAGTTCCTTCCTACTCGCACGTAGGCAGGTGCCAACTATTTATTGGGGTACTAGGATGTCCTATGCCCATTTTGAGGCAAAACCAGTTGATAGCTGATCGACTCTGACCCATGATCGATCAACTAATCTTGGGACTTTACTGATTTTGTTTGAGTCAGTTCCAGGCTTCCATATAATGCTTCTTGCCTTCCATGTGGTCCTTGTATGTTGGACTCAGGATCCGTGTATGTTGGACTCAGGACAAATATATTAATCAACTGAATGAATCATGTAGTGCTCTATAAGCGCAAAAAAGGTGAGCGGGTAGCACATCTGGTGTTGCCACGTAGTGTACGAAATCATGACATGATGACATCAATTCTTCTTTGTTGATCACCTTCTTCGATATAACATTGGAAAAGTGACACATTCATATGGCAACTATCCTAGTTTATGATGCCTTATCAATCCTTATCGCAATAGCAATAAATATGAAAGCATTGCACATCAATTAGGTGTGTGGAACCCGTTGATCTTTAATTTAGACATCGAGAGGAGATTCTTTATGTTTGGTTAGTCATGAAGACATCCCATCCATACAACTAGGCCATGAGCTATAACAAGAACAAACTAGACCATCTACATTATGTCAAACACCTCTTACACAACAAGGACCGACTACACGAAGTCACGTGAAGAAATTGCAGCAAAAGATGAACTATCTCTTTACTGAATTTTTGCCAATATAAATGAGAATATTAAACTACATAAATGTTGTACAATTCCCTGATAAGGTACACACATGAAAGAGATGTTGTTGGACAAGAGGAGATGGCTTACATCGAAGCTGAACCAACACCAACCTGCTGACAGGGAGTTCATGTTCCAGAAGCAACATGCACTAAATATTTGGGTTTCATCTTCCATGATGCACATGCCTAGAAAGATATGTAAGTATTCTTTCACCTCCAACTAACGGTATGTCAGTTGGACTTCCCATCAAGGTGTGATGGCAATTTGATTGAATACTTTCAGGAAGGCTGAAAGTCACTAAGATCTCTTGGGAACAATAATTTTCACATCTTTTAACTTCTTTACTTCGTGAATAAGTTTCATCTCATCCATACCCAGCTAGGTGGAGTGTTCCTAGTATAAATATCTATAGTCTCTAAGCTAAACCTAGACTATTATGATTTAAGAAATCCACCACATGGTGTTCTAGCCAAAAGCTATTGAGTGATTCACCCCAAATTTCATCCGAGTTCTTTAGAGGATTGTGAGAGGCCAATTCGCTGGTATATGTCAAGGTTCCAATGGGGACCCCTAGTTCATGCTCTATGCTATCTAGTTCGGTTGCACCATTTTGTGTCAATTTGTCCCCAATTTTGTGGTGTTGCAGTTGTTAGGAGATTGAGTTGAAGTCCTTCAAGGTTTCGGTGCCTCTCTCCTGATCACTTAGTCACGACCATCCTTGTCTAGCTATAAAGCTACATATCTTGCTTAATTTTCAGCAAGTTATCCATAATCTACCTACTACCATGAAGATCGGGCCAACCCCGGGTTTTCCCCTATCATCTTGTATTAGATTTTAGGTTGACTCAGTAGGTACCATCTCCATATCATTTCCTAGTTGATCATCATTTTATTGTTCTCCATCTCTTGTTATTTGCAAGTCCACAAAAAGTCATAAAAAGAATCTAAAACTTTATGTACGTAGTACTATTGGTCTTGTGTTGTTTTCGTATAAAAGCCATAAAAAAGCGGTTAAATTGTGAGTTTCCACAAATATTTTTATTCCACATATTTCTGGCCGTTGTTTTCAACATGGAAGATCGGATCTGATTCGAGTATTCATAGGACGAACCGTGATTCATGGTGAATTTCAAGGCCTCCAAGAATCATTGATACAAGCAATGGTGGCAGTCCTCAATGAGCGTCTCCCTGCTACGGATGGTCGGGTGCCACAACAACATGCTAACCCATGGTTAATTTGATAATGAAAACTCAGTGGGCGCTACTGAAGATTACTACTTTGTGTGACACCCCTACCTTGCAAAGCAAGAGGGATTGTCGCACAGGACTGTCTCGGGAGACATTCGACGAAGCGAACGTTCATTGCACATACGTTAACGATACATCCACAATTTTTGTATACATATTTAGGGTACATGAGTGACATGTTTTACATATGAAGTTTAAGTTTATCCATTACATAGAGTTCAAAATTCAGATTTGCCTTTGGTCTGGAAGCATCGGGTTTCTCGAACTGGGGACACTTTCAGATATACGTAATCATCCGGGTGGAAGTCAAGATTTCTTTTATGCTTATCTGCGTATCCTTTCTATCTACTCCATGCTGGTCTCAGTGTCTCTCTAACGGTGGTAACTCGGTCTTTGCCTACTTCGGACCACATTGGTGGTGTCCGAAACTTTCCTCCATACATCATCTCAAACGGTGCCATCTTGATGTTGGCTTGTTAGCCGTTGTTATAAGAGAACTCTGCGAAGGATAAACTCTTTTCCCAGTCCTTTCGGAAGGCTAACACACATACACAAAGCACTTCCAGTACTTGGTTGATCCTTTCAATTTGTCCATCCGTCTGTGGATGATATGTTGTGCTATAGTCCAGTCGGGTCCTTAGCAAGGAGTGCAAACTTTTCCAAAAATCTGAGGTGAACTACGTTCCTCAACCCGACACTATCCGTGAAGGTACACCATGTAGTCGTAGGATATTGCCTATGTATGTCCGTGCCAACTGATCCCCTCTATACACTTACTTCACTGAGACGAAGTGGGCCGACTTGGTTAAAATGTCGATGATTACCCATATCGAATTATTTCCTTTTGATGTCTTGGGTAATCCTACAATTAAGTCCATCGCAATCTCATCCGATTTCATTCGGGGATCTATAGTTCTTGTAGTAAGCTAGCTAGCTTCTTATGCTTAGCCTTCACTCTGCTGCAGATGTCACATCGAGGCTACATACTTGGCCAAATTCTTTTCATTCCTACCCACCGATATTTCTTCTTCAATTCTTGGTGCATTTTTTGCACCCTGGTGAATGGAGTATGTCTATGTCTAGGTGAATGGAGTATGTCGGTGTCCGGGCCTTGTCCAGAATGAGTTTCCTTAGACCATCTTGGTTGGGGACAGATCTAATCCTCATACCACGGGGTCTCGTCCTGATCAATTCCAAGTCCAGGGGCCTTATTTTCTCGTGTAAGTTTCTTTTTGCTCGTATGTCGGGGTCCTTTAGCTAAGCTACCTTGATCTTTTCTACCAGGCCGGCTTGGACTTCCAATGTGTTCAGATATCCTAATGGTACTATGTGCACATCCAACTTATTCATTTCTTCCTGTAGTTCTGGGTTGACTTCCAAGAGTCCTATGTGATGGCAGTAAGACTTTTGACTACGTGCATCTGCTACCACGTTTGCTTTTCCTCGGTTATACTCAACATCCAAGTCATAATCCTTGATCAATTCCAACCATCTTTGTTGTCTTAAATTCAGATCGGGCTATGTGAATATGTACTTCGGACTCTTGTTGTCGGTGAAAACCTGCACTTGTTTCCCATTAGATAGTGTCTACAAATCTTCAGGGCATGTACCACTATGGCTAATTGCAGGTCTCATGAGTAGGATAATCGTCCTCATGGGCTGTTGTCCGGCAATCACATGGTTATTTTGCATTAACACACATCCTAGGCCTCTTCCGGAAGCGTCGTAGTAGATCATGAAATCCTTATGTATATCTGATAGAGTGAGTATGGGTGAGGTGGTGAGCTTAACCTTCAGCAATTGGAAATCTAGCTCAAGAAGGAGGGAGGACGGTAACCGGTGGAGGGGCGCGGCTAGACACGGCGCGCTCGCGTGCGGGGGCATGTCACGAAGGTCGTGCTCGCATAGGGCACAGGGATAGGGCATCGAACGTGGTGCTCCTAGGGTTGGCCGGCTGACCGGTCCGGAGGCCACGTCACTCCGACGAACCGGTCGAAGCGAGGCTCCGGCCGTTGGCCGCACGTGTAGGGAAGGAAGAGGGAGGCGGGTCGCACCGAGTGAAGCAAGAGGAAGGGGACGGGCCGAGGCCGAGGTTAGGGGAGCCTGCTAAGCCCAAAATGGGAAAGGCCGGCCTAGTTGGGGGGTTTTAATCTTTTTCTTTTCTTTTCTGGGTTTCAAAAGGAAATAAAATCCAAATAAAATGATTCTAACTTCAAAAGAAGAAGAAAAATCGAAACAAAGCAAATAAAGTGAAATAACAATCATGGTGGATGCAATTATTATTTTTAGGGCATTTTGATTTTAGAAGGGAAGGATTCTTCCTTAATTTCAATTCCCTATATTTTCTAGGTTTTAAAGGAAATAAAAATGCAGGAAGGTAAAATGGATTATTTGGTGATTTTTAAGTTGTATAAAATTAGGGTGTTACACCCACCGCGTTACTCCACCGCCTTTCCTGGCCGCCGACGAGTTCCCGCGTCTAGAACCGCCTCAAAACCACCTTTGGACCCTATATAAGCAGGGGTACCCCTCGTATTGTAACACACATCACACACAACACCAATTTGCCTCATTCCACTACTAGTAATCCAAGGCTATCAGATTAGGCTTAGAATAGCTCTCTAGAAGTTCCCAAGTCCTATAGGAAGATTAGAGCCTTCTTCTCCTTCGCCATTGTAAGACTTTTCTCTAATATAATAATTTTATTTTTCTACTATGAGTGCTTTGCTCTTAATGTTCATGAGTTGTTCTTATGTTCATGGAAATATCCCTACTATTGCTTAGTTATATGCATGTTATGGTTGATAGTGCTATGTAGACGTACAAGGTTCATATCCCTTTTGGGTGCTTTAGTTGGAGGTCATATGTCGACTAGAGTTCTATTCGATGGCTAAGCATGGTGTTTAGGTCTAAGAGTAGCATCGAATGATGTGTGTTCCACGGAAGAGAAACATCAAGAATTGACTTGGGCAGCTATACCCTAGCGTTGGAGCGCAGGTTGATTGATTAAAGGGTGGAATCTTTGCCAGCCACCCGACCCAAGAGGTCGCCCGATATAATTCAAGGACATGACTATCGCTAGCCTGGCCTATCAGGCCATTTAGCATAGGGAACGACCTTCGAGCGACAATCACTACTGTCCGGACAAACTTGATCAATGGCCGGCCGACAGGCAAGGCTGCCTAAGAACTAGGGTTTGTCTCAGATTTTGCGCCACTGACTATAGGACTTCTATTGACACCCTACGGGTCCATTTCCCTATAAATAAAAGCCCATAACTAGGTGGAAGACACAAACACACATATCAAGGAGATTTACTTCCCATCCCTTGTAGTAGAGTGGCTTAGTGTAGTTGGGAGTCAGTTTTTTTATCCAGACCTTTACCTCGATGTTCTGGATTCATCTTTCAAAGTGTTGGCATTTCATACCCACTTGGATAAATCTGCAAGCACGCGGAACACCATTGCAGCATTTCACCCCTGGAGTATTCCAAGATATTGTATTTATTGCCACAGAGAAGCATGGCAAAAGAATCTAGTGAGTACACCATTGTAGCTCTCAGCTTGCTACCTCTCACTTTTAGTGGAGCATAACACTCTAGTGTATCAATTCCCGCCATACCATCTTTTATCACTCGTCGTTGCTTTCGCTTTCTTGGTATTTTACTTGAATGACAAGACTTATTTACTATCAATATTCTTAAACCACTGCTTCCTTTGGGAAAAGATGATACCTTGGAATACTTCCGGGTAAAATGCTACAATTGTGTTTTGTGCGCTTGCATAATTACTTTAAGTGCATAACAAATGTCAATAGTCAGAACTTTTGGTGACATGAACACTTAATTTGTCACCACTAATGAAAATCAGGTCCACTAGATCTAAGTCTGTGTGCGACCACGACAGTGGACTCCATATAATAGGTTGTGTGCATCAGTGGCAGGCCATCGTACCGGCCCTCGCTGAGAAACGCAGCATTTGCAATGGCGGTTTGTGTCCCGCGGCATAGATTAGCGGTGGTTGCTTGGTGAATTGTTAGTAACGCGTAAAAGGCGGACACCACTAAAAAGCCGTTTTTATAGTTGTGATATTTAGATGACATGGCATTTTTGGAAACAACCAATTAGAGTTTATGTACCCTAGTAACCATTTGTTGCGCTTTCCACTATAAACGGTTTATGTACATTCGTTCATCGCATATATAGGGCTACTCCTGTTGGCTGATCCTATGGGCCACAGCATGGTCTCCAAAAGTATGTAGTGCTTAAGTTTTTCTATCTATGCGCTATGGTGCATCCTCTCAAGCAGTGCAGCACGGAGGCTATAGTCGTCCAGCAATGCACCGGCGCTGGAGGGCACATCCACAACGACATCCTGCGTGGTGATTCCATTGACTCGGCTGACACAGGCGTGTCGCACCTGCAGCTCAAGCGACCGGAGCGCCGCCATGAGTGACGCCGGCGCGTGTTGGCCGGCGCTTACCACGCGCACCACGGCCACCTCCGCGCCGGCCACGCTAACCTGTACCAGTTCAGAGGCACCTGCCGCCGCGACACGGGGCGAGGAACACGGCGAATCCCGCCGTGCCGCAGCCGACTGCCTCGCCTGCTCCTCGAGCTGCGCAACCCGGGCGCGGAGCTGGTTGATGTACGCCGTGGCGTCGGCGAGGAGCGAGGTCTTGTCCATGCGCGACACGTTGGGGACTGCGGCTCGGAGCTCGCAGAAGCGGCGGTTCATCTTCTCCCGGCGCTGCCGCTCGTTCTCCACATGGTTGGCACTCTGCTTGCTCCGGGGATCAGACCCGGGCGCCTTGCGGCAAGGACGCTTATTGTTAGCATCGTCGTTCTGCGTCGTTGTGGCCGCCGAGTGATTCAGAAAGCTCTCGTAGAGGTCACCGCAAAGGGACAGCGTGCTGTTCTCCGGATTCGGCCACATGTCCACGGAATCGTCGTCGTTCCCGACCAGCGCAACGCCACCGATGCTCGAAGCCAGCCAGGGCCCTGGGACTTCCCAGGAGGGCACCTGGAGTTTCGCGCTGGAGCTGGAGGGGTTGGAATTGAAGGACACGAATTCGGACGGGGGAAAGGGAAATGCGGAGCAATGATCATCCATTGCGGCCGGACACTGTTGCTGTTCACTGGGGACAAGTGGCGAATAGTTTTAGCGGTCGTACGTATTTATAGAGCCAGGCATTAGCATGTCGTCGTCGTCTAAAAGCCAAATACTGTACTGAAAATTACTCTTTTTTCCACTATTTGCGACGCATTAGAACTCTGCAAGCCTATATGAAGATTCAATAGATACTCCCTTTGCATTTAAATATAGTTCAGAATACGCTTTTATTTTTATCTTAGTGAACCCTTAAACGCACTACAATTATTTGCAGCGTCTACACGGCCTTGCCCTACCGTATCGTATAGACTTTGAGCGTGCTTGGCATGGCTCGGCTCCACATGAGAACAGCTCCACTCCCAAACTCTGCTCCGGAGCAGCTCCGTGGTGGAGCTGGAGCTGTCCGTGGAGGTGTTTGGCTAGATCACTTGGAGCATGTGCGACCAGGTGCGCAGGCGGCGGGGCCTAGGGTTAGCTCAGGCGGGGCTCGAGCAGGACGGACGCGTAGGAGAGGCGACCGCGTACGGGCGTCAGCAGGGGAATGGAAAAATTAGAACGAATCATTTTTTCTATATAACGAGTGGCATTTGCGGGTAAATACTCCTCAACTCCGCGATTAGGTTGGTTTTCTCCATTCTGGGAGCAACAAAAGAGGTGCTCCATGAAAATGAACTAGAGCTCCTCCAACTCTTGGGAGCTGACCTACTCCGCGGAGTTTAGAAGCTGGGGTGTTTGGCTGGTTCAGGCCAGCTCCGGACTGGAGTTTTGCTCCGGAGCCATGTCAAACACGTCCAAAGGATGTGTTCATTCTGTAAGTATGGTTACTCACTCACCATGCATGACTTTATTTTGTCTGATTACTCACTCACCTAAACTTTTATTGCGGGACTATTCCAACAATTTCACTTCACGAGCCTCTTAGACCGAAACAACTACAACTACAAACTATTAATACGTGGATGTGTTCATTCTGTAAGTATGGTAATTTTTTACATTTAGAGTCATGCTCGGCATATTTAATTTATAGACATCAAACTATGTAGAATCTACAGCATATTTTATAGTCAACCTATGGCAATGAACTGCCTTCACTAGCAAAATCTCACTTAGCCAAGTATAGTACCCCTATATTATATAGTTCTCCTTGAATTTTAGCAACATATATAAGCAACCTCTAAACTAATTACCTCTTGTTTATAGGGTCGGAGCCAGAAAATCAACATGTGAGGATGCCAAAAAGTAGTACATTTTTGTTCTTGTGGGGGGGGGGGGGGGTCACAATCTCAATTGTATATAGTAATATTGGGCCAAAGAACTCGAGTTCAAATCACGTAGTTAAACTGGAAATTGCGTTGGCAGCTACTACTAATTCAGGAGACCACAAATTAGGCATTCATATATAGTTGCCGGCACAAGGATGAGACAGCAAGGTCAAACCTTAAAGAGGCGTGCTGACAAGTAGCTCGAGACTGTACGTCATGGAAGTCTTCGCCAAGTTTAGATGGAGGTTCTCAAATAGAATTGCAGCTTAGCTTGGAATGATATTTGATACTCTATTTTTTCAGTTCCTAAATATTATGTTCAGACTTTGAGCCTAGATGCTCCTTTGTAATCATCAGCTGTGTACATCCTCACGGGGATGTAGAAGCTGGAACTTGATGTTCCCTTATCTAAAAAATAAAAAACCTACTAGGGGTTATATGGCGCTCCAGATCCACGCAACGTTAGCCCGGATGCTACCCATAAATCATTTGGGCCCCCTTGTTGATACAGTACAAATGGTACATTATTTACTCTTATAGGACCGACCGAACTCCCTCCATTATACTTGTGTCCTATATATCGTATTTGAATATTCTTCTTATTCAAAGTATTGTAAAAATATTATGTATTTTGTTTATGATTTTTTTGTCATTACCCATTAGACATATCATAAATATGAAATTTTTTTGCCTAAAACTTTTGAAGTACGAGGAATGAGAGCATAGTGGAGTAACGTTTAAAAGTCAAAAGCATCATATTATTTGGATAAGCGGGAGTATTTATTTTGCACATCAATTATCTTGGTCGCTAGATTGAAAGCTGACTAAGCAGGCCATATTTTCCTCAAGGAGAGCCACATGCTACGATCCTTATCACACGAATTTGACCAGGATTAATAATCCCACATCATGAATGACTTTGTACTTTCCATCCACTAAGTATACCTACAACACCTAGTTAACAAAACTACTGCATCTATGTCATCTGAAACATCTACATCAAACCAGTACAAGTCTTATGATAGGTCACGATTGATTTTTTGTCATAAATATTCTAGATTTTTTTCACAATTCATAATTTGTTACTTGTCATTACTCTAGAACACATTTTTTTATCATCATTTTGTCTCTATGTCATAAAATCTTGGAATCACGTATGATATCACTACTATACAAAGAGCCTTAAGTGGTGGACCTAAGGGCCTTTTTAGTGGTGGTTTTGGAGTGGCTTGGCCCAGTGGCGGCTCAAAGCACCGCCACTGGAAGGAAGCCTAGTGGTGGTCAGCTGAACCACCGCTGGCACTAATTTTATTAAAAACTAGTTGATAACCCTGCACGTTGCAGCGGGACTAAAAGATACAGTTAACATTAAAATTATAATCTTGAACTAATAAGTAAGTTAAGTGACTAAGAGAAACATGATCATATGCATTTGAGTAAGAATTCGCGTTTGTGTTCTCACTTAAGTATTGAGTCTTCTGCATACAATTGTACATTCAAAAGAAAAAGGCAAAGGAATATCCAACAGTTGTATTATTGTATACATACAAGGAAAGGATAGGGGAGAACAGTATTGTATTAATGAAAGAACCACGCAAAACCTCTTTATAAAAGTGAATCAGATCGAACCTGCAAAAACACCCGTGATAATTAATGGTGTAATTATACTATTTTCAATTGCAACATAACACAAACAAATTCGATGGATAATAGAATGATGCATATAGCTAGGACAGACCTTGACTTAAAGCCAAATCGGTTCATTGTCCTATGACCTTAAATAATTTAAGAGGAAGCATATCAATAAAACATTGTAAGGACCAAGTAGTGTGTAAGGCAATGTGTTATGCTATGTGCTCCAATACGGCAGCTATAGCGACAATGTGGTGTCGCTCGCTGCAGAGAAAATTGGTTCATTCTCTCACTGCAGAGAAGGGAGGCATTGGCTGCTGTATATATAAGGTTGGTGCCGGCAGGATGAGCAAGACAATGGGGTGTTTCTTCTTTATTTTAATTAATGGGCACTCAAAGAGATGGGGATTGAAGAAAATGTTGAGAAGAATCGTTTGAATAAAATGGGTTGAAGGATCAAATGGATACGATGAAACTAAATACACAATCAGACTGCAGATAATTTGTAATTGGTTCTGCTAGGTAAGATGATGATCGTTGCTATAAATGGTCAAAAACTCATAGAAATGGTGTTAATCTCTAACATTCATTCTTTATCTCAGGCTTGAAATTAATTGTGATGATGTGGTGCAACGTGGATTGAGAGAAATAGCCATTAAGACCTGCTAGTGGGTTGCATCTTTTATATATAAGTAGATAAATAAAATCTCTATGATCTCTAATCTTCGCTACCATCCCCTTCTGTGCCATTCTGTAGCAACTCTGAAGTCGACAGCAGATAAACAGTAGAGGCAACAGAGTCTGATTAACATCATATATATGAACAAATAAAAAAAGTAATCAAAAGAACTAGAGGTAAAATCGTGTTTTCTTGTAACGCCAGTAGAATAAATAAGTACATAAGAATAAAGGAACCTATCACACTCTATACAAATTCTAGCAAAATAACAAGATAGGTATCTCCTTGTTTTTCTGATAAGAGTCTGCTATTGCCACTCCAATTCGTCCTTGCACTGTAACTAAGTCATTGGTCCTGTAAGACAAGCAAAAAAGTCAGAGTGTCCAATATAGGGCAATAATCATTACTTATTCATGTGTGGAAGCAACAAAATGAAAGATAGGCTTGCTGCAAGCAATAGAATTATCACATAATCA
>JAUNZO010004765.1:0-172150 GCA_031894775.1 Chloris gayana
ATTGTCGCGACTACGGGTCAAAGAAGGCCGGTGGGCGAGAAGGCGACGGCCGCTTGAGCGAGTAAAGGGGACTTCCCTTCGGGAATCGTGCGCGGACGCTAACGAGAAGAGCACAACATTAATGGGCCTGGCACACGTTGTAAAATTAGAAATAATAGTTTAGTTTTGGAAAAGGGATCCTAGTCGGTTAGGAAATCGGCACTGAAGAGGGTCCGAATAGGATTCTTTTTGCCGAGTATAAATACATACTCGGATGTAACATGTAAACTCGATTCACATCCAATACAACTTTCGGCGCATCGCCAAACCCTAATTTCTGTCAAGTCTTTACTTGTTTTCGCGCGGGGATCTTCGGGGCTCCGGTCGACGACACGTTGGCTTGATAAGGTAATTATGTTGTCTAATTCTCGGCGCATTGTTCGTAATTAGATGGCTTAATTGCTAGTTATCCGGCGACCGAATCTGTTTTCGATCGGTATAGTGAGTATCGGCGGGATGAGTCAAGTTGACCTGGTCGGGCTCGTGGTGGAGGTAGTTTGACTTGTCCTGCCTCCCCGTTCCAGCCTTTGCTTACGACGCCGATTGGCTCGGATTTGGTCGTTCGAGTCACGATAGCCGCTATGAGAATTCTTCTACATCTTGGCCGATTCAGTTGTGCGGATTCGGTTGACGTGTCCTGTGTTTGCCTTTGCGATAGTTGACTTGTCCTAGGCACATGCGGCCGATTGGCTAGGGTGTAGACTTACTTTCATAGTTAAGATGTTTATGATTGTGCTTGTCCTGAATCGGCGGGAGTGCGCGGCCGTTAGACCTGGTCCGATCGCGTGCCATCGGTTGACTTGTCTGTTGGAGCGGTGAGTCGATTTGGGATCTGCGTGGTTGTATTCGTCTTCTTGTTCTTTCGGAGTGTTTAGCCGATTGCTTATCACGTTCATTAAGGCTGTTTTATGTTCAATCAATGCTAAATCTGTTAAAGCTGCTTTTGAACCCGAACCATTAGTATGATTTATCTGGCCATCACTATACATTCGGATAGATCTAAATAATTTACTTGATATAATCAATAACAGAAATCGGCCACATACCCAATCGGCCGATTCACGGATTTGATTGATGATTAAACTATCCTCTTGCTATCAACTAAGTATATCCTATTTAGAATTGCTTTGTTTACATTTTACTCGATAATACATCTCTGCAAAGTCTTAATGATTTGATCGTTTACCGACGAAATCGGTTGCTAGTCACCGATCGCATGTTATAGCATCGGCCGATTTCGTATCGTTTGTATCACGGTTCGTTCGCCTGGCATTTAATATATAAATGGATGGGCCGTGCTGTTCTCTGTTCATGGCCGATTTTGTCTATCTTACGCCGTGATCGGCCATGGCTGCACATCGGTCTATACGGGCCGATGACACTGGAAATTTTACACCTTTTATTGTCTTTGTTGGTTTGCGGGAAAACCATCCGCACGCACCGGCGCACACGAACATTGGCGAGCTGAGCCGGTCCGTTGGGAGCACGGGACTACTGCATCGAGCTGGGGTTTCGGTGAACTCTCCGGACGGTGGTGTGTCGGCGACTTTTGACGTCAACACACTTTTTGGCACGCCCGGTGGGACAAAGATCAAGATGTCATACATACGAGGCTGTCGGGGAGGATGGAACACCAATGGTCGATGCGAGAATCGGCCGATTTTGGTTCCGGTTCCTCTCGGGACGGATGGTAAAGGGCATGGAGAAGTTTCGATGATAATGGAGTTTCGGCACTGGGGAAAGATGACGACAGAACAAAAGCTGCAGTACCAAGAATACCTGGCCGAAGCAATGAAGAAGTACTTTCGAGGCCACGACGGTGACACGTGGCGGGGTGGCCACAAAAGGGGACTTTCCTCGGATACGCATCCGGAAGAACTAGACCAAATCAAAGCTCGAGAGGCTGCCGGATGCCAACCAACTCGGTGATATGGTCAACACGTCCGTTCATCGAGGCCTTAATTAATCAATCGGGCGTATTGACCAACACCATTGGGAATTTGATAAAGGACACAATTGATGGCGAGGCTGTTCATTGAAGGGTATTACGGACCTGCATACACGCAGCCTTCCGGCACTCTGTACGGTCGAGTCGGGGAATTAGCCTTCAGAACACCACACCACAAGTAGGGTTTCAGCCCCTGTACGGCATGCCACCTCACCTATGGACTGGCAAAGACAATGCAAATGCAAGTACCGGTGCAACCCAGCCAGGCAAGGAGGGTGATAGTGATCCCAAGAAGTCGGTAACGAGAGGAAAGCGACGGACAAGATGTACAACAGCCGACTTCGAGTTAGGGGCAGCAGCCAATGTGACAGCGGTCCCGCGAGATAGCACAGCAGCCCAATTTCTTCTACGTACCAAATACCGGCCCGAGTAGAATTGAGAACTCACCCACTATAGTGCGGCCGATATACGGCATTCCACGACCAAGCTGTATCGGCCGGGAACACGGATTCATGAGCTGGACGGCCGATTCAATCAGCCGTGAATTATGGGGTTGCTCCATGATTCATCGTTCCAGCTGCTGCAGCCGGGATTTCCGGGAGTGGCCGGTTAATACATCCAAGCGGGGGACAGCCCAACACTGCTTACATGACGGGGGCCGGATCGGCAGCTGCTTGGACCCAATGATATGAATAGCCTCATGGCTAAA
The DNA here is from genome assembly GCA_031894775.1 of Chloris gayana. Taxonomy (NCBI): domain Eukaryota; kingdom Viridiplantae; phylum Streptophyta; class Magnoliopsida; order Poales; family Poaceae; genus Chloris; species Chloris gayana. Next base: position 2,697 of record JAUNZO010004765.1, read on the forward strand.
ATCGCCGATATGATGAAGGATCGGTTCGATTTGAAGCCCAAAGAAAAGAGTGCATTATATCGGCGACCTTACCACTGACTGGATGGATTCCGTGGCTTTACCCAATAAGTATAAAATTCCTGAGTTTTCCAAGTTTTACGGGCAAGATAACACATCAACTATGGAGCATATCGGCCGATATGACGCACGGCTTGGTGAGGCATCTACCCGAGGAGGCTTTGAGGGTTAGGCTATTCCCACTTGTCGTTGTGCTGGATCGGCTTTTTCATGGTTTGCTTCGACTGTCGCTTGGTTCTATTCAGAGTTGGGCTGATTTGGAGAAAAGGTTTCACTCGTACTTCTTCACGGGCATTGCTGAGCTTAGTTTGTCCGATTTAATGGCGGTGAAACAGAAATCGGGGGAATCGGTGACCGATTATATACGGCGGTTCGGGACTCTAAGAGGACGATGTTATAATCTGAATACGACGAGCAACAATTGGCCGAGATTGCTTACGCGGGGCTATTCTCCAACATCAAAGAAAAGTTTACCCCACATGAGTTTGATGGGCTGGCACAGCTAACACGCGGGAGCAATCGGCCGGGAAGAAAATCTCCGGCTCACCGGGAATCGGCGGTATCGGGTAGCTTATGCTGATTTCGACGGTGAAGGTGATGAGGAGGGAGTTAATGCGGTTGAATGGACTAATAACAAACGGCCGATATTCTCTCCGCATGTGAATCCCAAGGAGAGAAAATATGATTTTGATTTATCCAAGGCCGATGAGATATTTGATCGGCTACTGCGGGAAAAGAAAATCCAGCTTTCCCCTCATCACAAGATTCCTACGCAGGAGGAGTTGAAGAAAATGGCTAAATGGTGCAAGTGGCATGGGAATTCACATCATAACACTTGTTGATTGTTATGCTATGAGGGATGAGATCCGGAAGGCGGTTGACGAGTGGGATATTGCGAGCGGTGATGTGAAGAAGAAGATGAAAGTTGATGGGCATCCTTTCCACTGCTAATACGATGTGCATCAATACTATCGGCGGTGGATCGGCTGGTTTCATACGCCGATATGAGAAGAAGAGGGAAAGGGAAGAAAGAGACCGAGATGGCACATGAACAGGAATTTATTGGTCAAAATCAGCGGTACGAGGCAAGGTGTAGTCCGCCGAGAAGATTTTGACCCACTGCTGGGATTGTCCTTTCTTTCGATCTTGTTGGGACCGAAACATGAAGCTTCCATCTATCGAGAAGCTGTCCGGAGTGTGCTTGGCCGGGAAGAGTATCGTGATGTCGGGTCGTCAAGTTACCAAGGACGGCCGATTGATCGCAACTATGACTCTCAACAATCGGCCCCCGAGAAGAGCGATCGGCTACGATCACGGATACGAGGAACGAAGATACGTAGTGCCAAGGAGAACCTACGTCCACGATCGAGTGGGGCCAATCAATGATGAAGAAGAGTTCGATTACCAATACCATGAAGACTCGAGAGGTGATCGGGCCAGAGAGCGAGGGTCGATGGTGCCCGGTGGTTTGTTCGACAAAACCCAAAGAGGAGGCTTCAAAGAATGCGTTGTCGGGAAATCAAGGGTAGACGGCATTACGAGAGATGACCAAGATGATGAGCCAAAGCCCAAGAAGCAATGGAGGCCGAAAGTGCGGTCTCGGGTGGTCAGGTGAAGCCACGGTGAATATGATGTCATTGATGCCCGGGATTGTCGGATCGGACGATGAAAATTCGAGTGAAGAAGAACCGGTTGGGGAGACTTCGGAGATTACGTGGACACCGGAATCGGCGGTGTTTGATAAGCCGGTCAACTACGATCATTTGCATCTCAAGGCATTATACATTAGCGGCTATGTCAATGGGTCGCCGATGAGGAAAATGTTGGTCGACGGAGGAGCAGCGGTTAATGTCATGCCAATTACTACATACCGCAAACTCGGGAAGACGCCGGAAGAAATGATGAGGGCCAATCGACGCTCAAGGATTACGGTGGGAGAAGCCAAGATGTGCGTGGGGCCGCAATAATGGAGATCATCTGTGGGCAGCAAAACCATACCCACCACTTTTTTCATCATCGACGGGAAAGGTGCGTACACCACTTTATTGGGGAGAGGCTGGATTCATGCCAATTGTTGCATCCCATCAACTATGCACCGGTGTTTGATTCAATGGGTCGGCAACAAGGTCGAAATCGTGCGGGCCGATAAGTACGTAACCGTTGCAATCGCCGATTTCGAGTTTGCCGGTCTAGAGAACTTGCCTTGTTTATCGGGCACGTATTGGGATGCGGAAGCCATAAACATCACGGATGACGGAGTTATTGTGACCGGGGAGTCGAGTACCCCCGGCTGCTCGATGGGCCCCACGGGAGAATTGACGGACAATCGGCCGATCGGTATACACACCGAAGACATGGTAGGTCGGCCGATTGATGAAACGAGAAGACGGGAAATTAGGCCACGGTTTTGTGTCGGCCGACGAGTTAGAAGAAGTAGATATAGGGGATGGAGACAAACCTCGGCCGACATATGTTAGCAAGAAATTGTGTAAGGAAGTAAGAGATGAATTAGTGGCCTTATTGAAAGAATTTAAAGATTGTTTTGCTTGGGATTATAGCGAGATGCCTGGACTCGGCCGATCGATTGTTGAACATCGGTTGCCCACTAAACCCGGATATCGACCATATAAGCGGGGGCTCGGAAGATTGACCCTAGGTATTATGAAGCCGTCAAAGAAGAGATTATTAGATTGTATGAAGCCGGCTTCATCGGACCATGCCGATATGCGGAATGGGTTTCTAGTATTGTGCCGGTGGAGAAGAAAAATGGAAAGATGCGGGTCTGCATTGACTTGAGAAATTTGAATAAGGCAACTCCGAAAGATGAGTATCCAATGCCAAACGCCGATTTGTTGGTTGATGCAGCCGCCGGCAACAAAATTTTGAGCTTTATGGATGGAAATGCTGGGTATAATCAGATTTTTATGGCCGAGGAGGATATATCGAAGACGGCATTCGGATGCCCGGAGCGTTGGGATTGTATGAGTGGGTTGTCATGACCTTCGGACTAAAAAATGCTGGTGCTACATATCGAGAGGGCCATGAATTTTATATATCATGATTTGATCGGTCGATTGGTGGAAATTTACATTGATGATGTCATGGTGAAATCAAGATCGGTTGGGAGTCATGTGGCTGATCTCGAGAGAAGTGTTGAAGAGGACAAGACAATACGGCCTAAAGATGAACCCGCTCAAGTGTGCGTTTGGCGTCTCGAGTTGGACAATTTACGGGGTTTATTGTGCATGAAAAGGGAATTGAAGTCGGCCCTAAGAGTATTGATTCTATCGAGAAAGTTGGAACCGCCGACGAACAAGACGAAGCTCCGAGTCCACGATCGGCAAGATTAATTTTATCGGGCGATTTATCTCAAACTTGTACGGCCGACTTGATGTGTTTACGCCATTGTTGAAGCTCAAGGCCAATCAAGAGTTTCGGTGGGAGCCGATCCATCAAAAGGCTTTAGAAGATATCAAGAAGTATTTGGTGTCCCCACCGGTAATGGTTCCGCCAAAGTCGAGGCACGCCCTTTAAGTTATATTTATCGGCCGATGACGGGTGCATCGGCTCGGCGTTGACTCAAGAACGGGGAGGGAAAAGAGCGAGTCATATTTTATCTCGGCCGCAAGGCGATTGATGCAGAAACACGGTATCCGAAGTCGAAAGGTTATGTCTCTGTACTGTATTTTTCATGCACAAAATTAAGGCATTATACGTTGGCGAGAAGAGTGTGCTTGTCGTTTGCCGGGCCGATGTCGTAAAGTATATGCTATCGGCTCCGGTCCCCAAAGGCCGGTTGGGCAAATGGATGTTGGCAATTGCGGAGTTTGATTTAGGCTATGAATCGGCCAAAGCGGTAAAAGCACAAGTATTGGCTGATCTAGTAGTGCAGCACGGTGAACACTCGGCCGGGTATGTTGAACCGGTGCCATGGACGGTGTTCTTTGATGGTTCGATTTGCAAGGAAGGAAGTGGAATCGGCTTGGTTGTTGTGTCGCCTCGGGGGCGGTATGTGGATACTCTATTACAGTGAGGCGTACACCAACAACCAAATCGAATATGAGGCGGTGTTAAAAGGATTGGAATTACTCATCGATGCCGGGGCTGATTTTGTGGAAATTTTCGGAGATTCCTTGTTGATTGTGAGTCGGTGGCCGATGAGTATGAGTGTAAAGATGAAATATTGTTGCAATATCATGGAAAGTGTCGGAAGTTAATGAAAAGGTTCAAGTGTGTTAAAGTCAGCCATATACCAAGAGAGCAGAATTTTGAAGCAAATAACTTGGCTCAGCTAGCATCCGGATATCGGCTCGCCGAAAACAGCTTAGAGATAGCCGATATTGAAGAAGCCGATTGGCGTACGGAAATTCGAAATTTTTGAGCAATCCATCCCAATCTACAAATAAGAAGATAAGATATAAAGCTTTGAAGTATGTTCGTTGGATGATCAACTATTTTTCAAGACAATTGATGGGGTGCTTCTCAAGTGTATTGATGACACCGAGGCAAAAGTGGTGATGAGCGAAGTACATGATGGAATTTGCGGAACGCATCAATCGGCCCATAAGATGAAGTGGTTGCTAAGGCGAGCTGGTTATTACTGGCCGACAATGTTGGCCGATTGTTTCAAATATTATAAAAGTTGCCAAGATTGTCGAGAAATTTGGACCTATACGAGAGAGCGCTGCGTCGGCTATGAATCCGGTAATCAAACCTTGGCCGTTCGGAGGCTGGGCCATGGATATGATTGGCCGAGATAAATCCAGCATCAAGCAAAGGACATCAATACATATTGGTAGCTACAGATTACTTCACAAAGTGGGTTGAAGCGGCACCCTATCGTAAAGTTTCGACGGCCGTCGTGGTAACGTTTGTTAAGGAGCATATTATTTATAGATTTGGAATTCCGAGAGACAATCACAACAGATCAAGGATCAGTATTCACGTCGGACGAATTTCAAACTTTTGCTGATGAGATGGGAATTAAGTTAATTAATTCGTCACCATATTATGCCCAAGCCAATGGACAAGGTGAAGCGGCGAATAAGAGTCGATTAAGTTAATCAAGCGGAAAATACAAGAGTATCCTCGTAAGTGGCATATGAAATTGATGGACGCTTTGTGGGCTTATCGTATGTCACGGCATGGAGCCATGCAAGTTACGCCGTATCGGTTGGTATATGGGCACGAAGCCGTCTTGCCATGGGAGACAGACTATCGGCTCCGGAAGGATTGAGTTGCAACAAAAACTTTCGGCCGATCAGTACTACGGATTGATGATGGATGAATTAGAAGATGTGGTACAAAATCGGTTGGATGCATTAGAGAAAATAGAGCGAGAATAAAGCAAGGGTCGCCAGTCATTATGATAAGAAGGTTGTGCGAAACGAGTTTAAAGAGGGCGATTTGGTGCGGAAGCTTAGGATGCCGATCGGAGTAAAGGACAATCGGTTTGGTAAATGGTCGCCTAATTGGGAGGGACCTTATTTGATTAGCCGATCGGCACCGGGTAATGCATATATTTTGAAAGAATTAGAAGGGGAAGAATTCGGTCGAGCACTTAATGGAAAGTATTTGAAGCGGTATTATCCTAGTATTTGGATTAACTCATAGTGTTCGGCCTAAAAGGACTACGGCCGATGTCGATGCACATCGCCTTGAGACGGCCGATGCGAGAGTATCGCCCTTAGCCCAAAAAATACAAAAGCAAAATAGAGGAAGTCATTGATAAATTAGCCGATGTTAGAACATCGCCTTCAAGATGGCCGATATGATTATATATCGCCCTTAGTGCAAAAAAATGTTTACGACCAAAATTTTGTTGGAGATCCTATTACAATCAAGCATAATTGACGGCCTCGGCGCGGGACGAGAAAATCTTGGACGACGAGATAATGCGCGGGCCAGCATAGAGTCGAGATTGGCCATGACCAAGAGGTCATCCTCGATCGGGCCGACATTAGCACTGCGCCGCAGCGACCATCTTCTCGGCCGTTTGAATTGCTTCGGCCGTCGTCTCTGTTGAGCCGCCACATCGGCCGACAGGCTGTACAGTGTAGCTTCCAAGGCCGCCGCCGCCTCCTCCTTGAGAGCCGGCGTTGCTCTCAAATCGGCAATCTCCTGGTTGATTGCACTGCGAGTTCATCCTGCCGATTTGAGAGTTGCTCTTGCATCTCTTGGGTCTTACGGGCCTCCTCCTCGGAGCGCTTGATGGAGTTCTCGGCGAGCAACGCCGCTTGCTGCTGCTCCGCGTGGCGAGCCGGACGCCGGCCGGGCACGAGCAAAGTCCATTTGCCGGTACTCCATATACGCCACACGGTGCGGAGCGTCGCGCACATCCTCCGGGAGCTCTGTCCGAACCTCCAAGTACCGGGCCCTTATGGGGTGGGCGTCGGCCACCAAGCGATCAACCGAAGAGGCCTCGAGCACTGCGCGCGATTTCGTTCACGGTGGTAAGACCGGAAGCGGATACCAAGATCGGCGCGGGACGAGGGAAGGCTGGCGCCTGGAATACCAAGGAAGATAAAGTGAAGTTAATAATCAGAAGCAAATCAAGAAAATAAAAGGGAGATAGTAAAAACAAACCTGCGAAGCATCGATGCGGAGCGGGCGGACGTCTATCGGCTGCGCCATTGAACCCACGGGTTCATTTGCCCCAATCAACTCTCGGCCGGCCGATTCTTCTTCGCCGGCGACATCTTCGGGGGCAGCATCGGGCACACGGCCAGCTTGCTCGATATCGGCGGGCTCCTCGGTAGATTCATTGGCAGCGGTGCCTACGGGAGAAGCCGCGGGCGGTTCCTGGCCGATTGGTTCTTCGTCGGCAACGGTGTCCTTAGGAGAAACCGCGGGTGACACGCGGTCCGCTGGTTCAACTTCGGCGGCGACCTCGGAAGACGCGAGGCCGATCCAAGCGAGTTGAGCTCTCTGCAAGGTTTGGATCGGCCTGGCTTGGTACAACCGCCGGTCCGGAGCTACGGGGATCGGCCTTTCGGGTGTCGGCGTCCTGGCCGGGGAGGAGTTGATAGGCGGATCGGCCTATCGGGCGTCGGTGTGCGGGCCGAGGAGGAAGAACCGCCGATTCTGCGAAGAACTCATGGTTAGGCGTGTAAAGTAAAGAGGGAATCGGCGATTATGCAATAACAACTTGACGCGGCGGAGATGGTTCGCTGAAGTAATCCGGGTCGGACGGGAGCGCGAGCTGCTTTAGCGGCGCGCGATGGCGCTCGGGGCTTGAATCGGCCTTGCGGGCTGGTGCATTAGCCTTCCTCTTTACGATTGCGGCCGTTTTAGTCTTGGCCTTGCGGGCGGTTGGTGCCCCTCGAAGCATTGCCCCAAAGGCTTGGGCAGGAGTACGATCCGTGAAGCCGATGTTTGGAGCAATTGGGCTCGGCATCATGTACGCAATCGACCAGACCAACGATACTGCGGGTCGGCGGCTCCTCCGTGTCCGGTCGAAAAGGGAAATATACAAAGGTGAACATTAAGAGTGGCCAATTTCATCTACAAAATCGGCTTTATGGAAATAAATCGGCTACACATACCTCGGCAAAGGCCTCGCTCGGGACTAAGCCGGAGAAGAATGAGGCGGTGTTCCGAGCTGCGGAGGTGCCGGTTCCACTCGCCCCACCGGCGGTCGAAGAGGCGGGTGCTCCGGGGCGCCGGGGAGAATCCGGCCAAGTCGCCGGTGGCGACATCGGCGGTGAGGCCGACGAGCCAATTCCATTGAATGGCGTTGTCGACGGTAGCCCGCGCTTTTATTTTCCCCACATAGAAGAGGTGGGGAGCAAGCGGCGAAGCCGAATTGACGAGCCGCCACCGACGGGTGGTAGAACTCGTAGGAGCAAAGCGCCTTGCCCCGGCGGCGAGTCCCGTCGGCGGCGAGACGGGGGCGGAGGCGGGTGGTGAAGATTTTGACCGCCTCCCCGTCGGCCGTTGGGAAGGTGGGGTCGATCGGAAAGGGAGTATCATACCCCTTCTCGAAAAAATCAATGTACGGATACCAATCCGTACTTTCATTGTTGAGGCCCTTGTAAAGGGCGGCGAACCAATATGCCGGGGTGTTATACGACATGGCTGCCCCTGGCGCCGTGGATAGCGCTTCGCCGAAGGAGATACACCGGCTGAATCGGGGTGTGGCCGATTCTGCGTGGTTGCCGGGGAAGGTGAGGACAGCGAGGTCCAGCTCGATGGCCTTGGTGGTGTGAAGGGACAACCACATCCGGATAAACCACCAAGGGCCACCCGGGTTCTTGACGGATCGGCCAAAACGCAACTCCACCGAAACCTGGTGAAGAAGGAAGTACGCCGACCCCGGAAGATATTTGCCCATAGGAAGGGCATAGCCGTCGGCCAATCTATCGGCTATCGGCGGGTAGTTGTTTGTGGGGCTCACGCTGACCCCACAAAAGAAAAAGTGGTCAAGCCACATGTTGAGAAAGGCGACGTGCTCGCGGCGATCGGCCGAGCCGTGCCCCTTGTTATAGGTGCTGGATATAGACCTTCCAACCCCTGGTTTCTTTGGGATTGATCCGGTGGGTGGACTTGATGCGGATGGCGTTTGGAGTGGCCTCCGCCGTGATATTTAAATCGGCCAACATGACCGGTGTCTAGAAGGGTCATGGTAGCCGGGCCGTGCCCGAACATGAAGCGATTCGGGGCATCCGACCGAGAGATAGGAAGCGGCCGCCGGCAAAGGTTCGTTTTTGTGGTGGTCGGCCGAGAGAAAGTTTTATGGCATGGGCAATGCCGATATCGGCCCAAACTTGGCGATAGCGGCCGATACCCGGTTATACCAATCCCTCCACCCTGCAACGGGAGTCGGCCATGACCTAAAGCTCTCTGGACCAATCGGCCGGTAAAGGAGATTGTTGCCGAAACGGGACCCGGTTCGTTTCGGCACGAATAAGATCCGTGGGGTCCGGATCGCCCATGGGGCCCAAGAAAAAATGGGTCGGGATGTTCGATGGGATGACGATTTGGTTCCGGATCTCCTAAAAACGAAGAATAAAACTAAAATGAGAAACAAAACGGAAAGAAGATAGATCGTGAAAATGAACAAGAACAAGAACACGAAGAAGATTGCAAAGGTAGAAAAGAGGGATGCCCGAATGTACATTACCTCCGGAACGGCGTTGGTGGTGGCGACAGACGGGGCCGGCGGCGGCGGCTGCAGCAGCAATGACGGTGGGATTCATGATCGCCGGAGAAGAGAAAGCGACGGCGGCGCGGTGAGAAGTTGAAAAGGCTCGAAAAGGGGCGAAGGACGCTAGAGCGAGAGGAAGATGAAAGCTAAAGGAGAAGAAACGGATGGGAAATGACCGGGGGTGACCTTGGCTTTTATGGAGAGGTGACGGGCGATAAAACCGGCGCAATAAAAAGGATAAATCAGTCCGACGCATGCGTTGCATACCCCGGACCGGGGGACATGTGTTGACGCCGGTTTTTGACCAAGGGACCCATTGTCGGCGACTACGAGGTCAAAGAAGGCCGGTGGGCGAGAAGGGCGACGGCCGCTTGAGCGAGTAAAGGGGACTTCCCTTCCGGGAATCGTGCGCGGACGCTAACGAGAAGAGCACAACATTAATGGGCCTGGCACACGTTGTAAAATTAGAAATAATAGTTTAGTTTTGGAAAAGGGATCCTAGTCGGTTAGGAAATCGGCTCGAAGAGGGTCCGAATAGGATTCTTTTTGCCGAGTATAAATACATACTCGGATGTAACATGTAAACTCGATTCACATCCAATACAACTTTCGGCGCATCGCCAAACCTAATTTCTGTCAAGTCTTTACTTGTTTTCGCGCGGGGATCTTCGGGGCTCCGGTCGACGACACGTTGGCTTGATAAGGTAATTATGTTGTCTAATTCTCGGCGCATTGTTCGTAATTAGATGGCTTAATTGCTAGTTATCCGGCGACCGAATCTGTTTTCGATCGGTATAGTGAGTATCGGCGGGATGAGTCAAGTTGACCTGGTCGGGCTCGTGGTGGAGGTAGTTTGACTTGTCCTGCCTCCCGTTCCAGCCTTTGCTTACGACGCCGATTGGCTCGGATTTGGTCGTTCGAGTCACGATAGCCGCTATGAGAATTCTTCTACATCTTGGCCGATTCGACTGTGCGGATTCGGTTGACGTGTCCTGTGTTTGCCTTTGCGATAGTTGACTTGTCCTAGGCACATGCAGCCGATTGGCTAGGGTGTAGACTTACTTTCATAGTTAAGATGTTTATGATTGTGCTTGTCCTGAATCGGCCGGGAGTGCGCGGCCGTTAGACCTGGTCCGATCGCGTGCCATCGGTTGACTTGTCTGTTGGAGCGGCCGGTCGATTTGGGATCTGCGTGGTTGTATTCGTCTTACTTGTTCTTTCGGAGTGTTTAGCCGATTGCTTATCACGTTCATTAAGTCTGTTTTATGTTCAATCAATGCTAAATCTGTTAAAACTGCTTTTGAACCCGAACCATTAGTATGATTTATCGGCCATCACTATACATTCGGATAGATCTAAATAATTTATTGATATAATCAATAACGAGAAATCGGCCACATACCCAATCGGCCGATTCACGGATTTGATTGATGATTAAACTATCCTCTTGCTATCAACTAAGTATATCCTATTTAGAATTGCTTTGTTTACATTTTACTCGATAATACATCTCTGCAAAGTCTTAATGATTTGATCGTTTACCGACGAAATCGGCTGCTAGTCACCGATCGCATGTTATAGCATCGGCCGATTTCGTATCGTTTGTATCACGGTTCGTTCGCCTGGCATTTAATATATAAATGGATGGGCCGTGCTGTTCTCTGTTCATGGCCGATTTTGTCTATCTTACGCCGTGATCGGCCATGGCTGCACATCGGTCTATACGGGCCGATGACCTGGAAATTTTACACCTTTTATTGTCTTTGTTGGTTTGCGGGAAAACCATCCGCACGCACCAGCGCACACGAACATTGGCGAGCTGAGCCGGTCCGTTGGGAGCACGGGACTCTGCATCGGTGGGGTTTCGGTGAACTCTCCGGACGGTGGTGTGTCGGCGACTTTTGACGTCAACAACTCTTGGGTTCAGAACTTTTAAGAAGAACCTGGATGGTAGGTGAATCAAAGGGTCAGGTTGAAATATGAACAAATTAGGAAAAGACTAGGTAAGGGATGGAGATATACCGGCCGGACTCGGAAAAGTTCTTCAAGGCTTCTTCTTCCCGACAGGAATCCCATCGGGCAGTCTGCTGTGAACTTTCTAGCTCCGCTCGAGCTATCAACTTCCACATCACCCACCACCATCTTGGCAAGTCTTGGCGCACCCGAAGCTTTACGAGTAGTCCTGGCATGGCGGGGAATTTCTTCAATCCGGACCGGTCCCAACGGGAGTTCAGGTGCAGCTTGGAACAAAGTGGCTTGTGGCGGGAAGTCACTTATGATTGTGTCACCGACATGGGTATCGGTGACAACCCACTCTTCGACCTCTTTAGAGGTCTGTTTCTTCAATTGAGGCAGCAGGGATTTCCTTTGCACTTGCTGCACTCTTGGTTTCAGAGGCTCTTACGGTACTAGGTGCCGTAGAAACGAGAATTGGTGTTGTACCACTAGTTGTGGCGGGGATAGCGGGCTTGTTTCTTAACAAGCTAGCAATGTCGGCTTGAAGATTGGAAGGGATTCTACAAAACGGGTAGAAGGGTTGAAAGATTGGAATTACCTTAATTAGTTGAGTATCAAAACAGATCGGGTTAGGAAAACTTATGAGGAGGCTTTTTGAAGCCGAAGGAGTTTTGCTTTTCTTTGCCGGAGGACCTTCAACTCCTCCACTTGAAACTTCTGCGCTTCTTTTCGCCGTTGGTTGGGCTTGCGGCATAGGAAGGGACTCTCTTGTAGTATCCCTTGAATACCGGTCCGGGTACCATACCGAGACCTCTTGGGGATGTTGGCAAGAGAATCGTTAATTGAGGAACTTCTTGAGATCCCCGGCAACCGCTGCTTCAAATGCGGCGGAGCGTCTTAGCGGTCTCTTTCGACGACTTCTTGTTCTCGGCGCCGGTCTTCAAGTTTTTGCGCTTCCGTACGGGTATCTCCCGATATGGAAGCAGAAATCGCAATGGGCCTGCCTATATTAAATGCAGTTGTGCGCTTTCTTGTACTCGGGGGCTTGAACTATCTTCCTAGACTTGGAGATCTTTGGAGCTGGCCCAATTGATGGAAGAGTGGACCGGTCCGAAGTCCCTTGAATAAGAGTGGAGGGAAGCGGACCGGTCCGAACGGCAAGAGGGGGAGTGTTTGTTTCGTAATCTTCTCCCCGGGCATCATTCGGAGGAAGTGGAGGATGACTTCTATAGTTATCCATTTTCTGCATTCGATAAAATACCGGTATTCAAGGAGAATGAAATACTTACGGAGTCTCGGGGATTTGACGTGCTGAATGCCAAACCCACCCTTTGGCATCCTGCTTCATTATATCCGGCCCGAAGCATCTTCTTCGGACATTTACCTAACCGTTCCAGATCTAGAAGGGATGTTCCGTCGGTCGGATTGGCGCTATTTTCATTGAATGACCATGCTGGATGTTCTTGCCTTTTAAGTGGTTGGACTCTCCGTACGATGAAGCTCCAAAGCACCATTACGGCTATGACACCTTTGATTTCTTTCAAATATTTGATACTTGCCAAAAGGGCGAGAACTTCATCCTCTTTGAGATCTTCCTTGATGTCTTTGGAGGAGAGTTCTTTGGCTACTTTAGCTTTGTATGGGGGAAGAGCGGGTTGAGGATTATCACAAATAAACCACTCATTCTTCCAGTTGGCCAAGCTTTTGTTTAAAGGCAGGGAGAAGTATTCTTCACCACTCCAACATCTGTATTCCTACTCCACCTACTGCAGCACGGTTGGCTGAAGTGGGGAGCGAGCGAATTTGGAATAGATATGGGAAAAGCTTGAAGTGAGGGCGAATTCTGAGCAAAGCTTCACATAGATGAAAGAAGAAGGCAATCTGAAGGATGGAATTTGGATTCAGGTTCACTAACTCCCACCCGTAAAAGAAGAGCAGTCCTATGAAAAAAGAACAACAAGGGAGATCGAGGCCGCGAAGGAAGAAAGACTTAAACATGAATTGTTGAGAATCGTCTATCCCCCGTGGGATTTGACCAGGAGTCGGAGCAATCCCGTTGAGAATGGGTTGTGGAGGAAGGTACCCGTTGATGAGGACATCGCACCCTCGGATATAACCAACACTTCTCCAATACACATACATAATTCAAGGACAAAAACTAGAGCACGACAATTAAATTTACGGGTGAGCATGTTCCTAATGATCTCTTCATTTATATTTGAGAATATATTACTACCTAATGAGTTAATTATGGTTAGGAACCATGAAGATGATGATAATATGGTTAAGGAGGAGGTTAGAGGCGTGGAGGGCCAGCAAGGACGTCCGTGTCAAGTTGGAGGGCCAAACAAAGTCGACTTCGAGTCTGTTTCGGAGTCCAGAAACAGCCTGCACCAAAATGGAAGACCCGGTCGCATACGAAGTCCGTTTGGGACGTTCTTTATATGGATGGAAAGATAATTTGATAACCTTTCCATCGGTGCTGTTCTCATATCCAAATTCTTCCCGAGTCGTCAGGAATCATCAATATAAGAAGACGTCCAGAAACTGTCCCGGTGTTGCACCACCGTTTTTTAGCCTTTGGGCCGTGTATTTTGTTGAGCCCACTTAAGGCTGCGTCCAGGGGAGATGGACGACCCTAGGGACCTCATAAGCAGCCGCCGCCCCTTCCTTAGGGTTTGGGTTTTGCTTAGATTATTCTGTCAAGAACAGTTTTGCCGTTTTGTCGGTTTGTGAGACCCCAACTCGTGAGTTTAATCATATGTTTGCAATTTGGTTGCTTCTATCTTGTTCTTGCTTGTGTTCTTCGATTCGCAGGTATGGATTAGCCTTCTTGGCGAGGTCAATCGTGCTTGCACGGTCGATAACCAGAGGAGACGTGGTGTTGCGATTGCGGGGTTCGGAACGTGTTGTTCGGAAGCCGGATCGATTTGTGTCAAGCCTCCGCCAAATCGCTGTTTATCGGAAACTTTCGGAAGATCGGGACACCTAGTACACATCAAGTGGTATCGGAGCTTTAGGTGCACCGTCAGGTTCCCCTATCCTCGTTATTTTGTTTCGTCCTAAACTCCAGAAAATTGCCCTACAAAAATAGTTATTTGCCGTGTATCTGCTGTCCTATATCCCTTTTGTGCCTTGTAATTTTCAGTTTAGTTTGCATTTCTGAATTGTTAATCGTTCTACTAATTTAGCGACTGATTCGATCAATCAGAAATTTGGATTTTAGCGACATTCCATTTGTCGAGTCTTAATCTCGGCACTAGAACTACCCGATCTCTCACGAGTATGGAATTCGCTGGTGCAACACACGAAACACACAAGAACACGAGATTTTTGACAGGTCCAAGCTCCTCGATTGAGAGTAATACCCTACGTCATGTATGTTATGTATTGCCTTTAACAGATTGCTAATTGCCAATTGTCGGAGAGATTTCGAGGGGTCCCTTCTCCGCCTTATATATCCGGAGAGATAGGGTTATATGCAGAGTCCCAGTCGGTTTACAAAGATTATATACTCGGAAGTTCTATCTCTATGCTTTCCTTGTTTATTTAGAGTCCTAATAGACTAGAATTGCTTCTTTACTTGTTGATCAAGCCATATCCACCGGAGACGCTATTGCCACCTCTACCTCCGCCTATACCTCCCCTCCGCCCGCCTCCATGCCACCACACGTCCTCGTCGCGAATCCGATGGGGTGAGCTGGCCCAAAGCAAGCGGCTAGGGTTTCTTCAGCCGTCGTTGCCAACGGTTACTCTGCAGATCCGCAGGCAGTGAAATCACAACCTTCGCCGCACCACCGCTCCCCTCCTCGCCAGGCCGCCAGGTTCATCTTCTAGCCACATATCGCCGCTGTCCTGATCTCTCGCCTCCGCGGCATCCTCCGATCCTCGCCGGCGCCGCCGCGGAGCACCCTCGCCGCTGCCGGGGCCGTCCCCGGATGCCCTTGCAGGCGCTGCCCTCGCGGTGCATCTTCAAAGACGGTACTTTTCCTGCCATCTTTTCCTCTCCTCTCCCAAAGGATTGTTCCGTTACGCTTGTCTGGGATTTAGACCGTTGAACGCTTAAGCAAATCTGGAGTCCTCGAGTCCATATACTCTCAAACGCATCAAAGGTCCTAATATATGGTCTCTTCGAACACCAAATGAGATTTTCGTTTTTACTTGGGCAGTTTCTCATCACATTGGAACATGCCATTAGTTGTTTTCACGAGTCAGAATTAATGAACCTGATAGCTGTAAGAAAATGCCAATATATTTTGTGCCAGTTTTGCATGTTTACCGACACCGTGCATGCATCAATTACTTAATTTGGTGTAGTTGTTCCACAAGAAATTCATGCTGCAATTTCATGCTTGGTCTCGACAAATGCATATGGACTTTTCAGAATGTTGTGTATTGGTGTACTTGCGTTACATCCAAAGGCAACCAGTAATATCTTAGATGCTAGCCTTGAGTTTAATTAGTACCAATTCGACTGCCCAGGTAGCTGTGTTATAATGCTGCTATATACCATGGCTCTTTATCAGGTGCTGATCTTTAGGGCAAATCCTTTATTTGACTTCTGTTTTTAGCTTGATTCAGATCCTAATTTTATATTGCTGTTTCAAATGACAACTGTCTGGCCGGCTTAGGCTTTAGGCCCCTCACTCCTGCCTAATCTACATCTATCTAACATACCTAGGTGTGATCACTAAGACCACCTGCTCGTATATAGGCTCTGAAAACAGCAGAGACCTGAAAACAGCAGCTCCCCTGGTGCTTCGAACAGTTTTAAACGCTGATATTTCAATGAATTGTAAAAACCTATCAAAAGGAAACAAAAAAAAACATAGCATATTTATTTGTTGCCGTGACTACTTACAAAATGCGTACGGTATATATGATACCGTTTTCCCATTTAAACTGCATTCTGTTAGATTCTTTTTAATGTATTAAGTTTTCATCATTCTTTTTTCTTTGATTGTGTTGCACAATGCTAAACAAAAGTTTTCTATTATTATGTTTAGAACTAAATCAGCAGTGTTTATGGACTCGTCGCCAGTAGAAGAAAATTCCTTCACAAGTTTTGGGAGTCTCTTATTTTTTAGTGGATTGGCATTCCTGAACTTGCAAAAGAAATGCTGATGGATACACCTGTTATGCAAATCGATTGCTAGTTGCAGAGTGATGTGGAGAAAACTCCATCTATTGCCTATGATCAGGAGCATACTGTATCATATGATGATTATGGGTGGACAGGCTCTGATTGCCATCCAACAAATGAAGCAGTAATCTATAAACCTGTCGAGGCTAACAATGCTTCTAAGTCGTGCATACATGAGGTACTAGATCCATCTTTAGAAAAATCCCCTGAAAACTCTCAGGTTATAGAACTGATAAAAGCAAAAAATTGTGATGGTTCTAGATCCAGTGATACAAGACTTCAGTTGAGTCTAAGCACGGGAAATAATGGCTTGCAAAGCGAAAATGTTGATTTAAATAAACATTTTAAGGAGGAAGCGCATCATCCTCAGGAAGAGATGCATCCTACTCTGACCAGTTCTTTACCCAAATCATGCAAATGCAGTGCAGGTGTCGTGCCCTCTCAAGGAGAGAAAATTGCAGAAGAGCATGCTAATTTTGATGCAGGAAGTAAGAAAGATAGAACAGATTTGGATGGATGTCATGCATTACATAAAGATTTGCAGTGCACAGTTGAAGATCTGGCAGAACTAGCATGCAGCATTGAATTAGTACGTAATAAATCTTCTGTTGAGGAAGAGAGAAGGAGACATCTGTCTCACCTATAATGGCACATGCCAGCTTCTTAACAACAATAGGTGCAATGGTGATACCAGTTATGTAGGGTCCGAGTTAAGCACAGGAAATGTTGGAGATGAAGAAGATGATGCTATAGCACTTTGGGTGAAGGTACACTGTAATTCCATGCCTGCATCTGTGTATTACATTTAGTATGTAATGTATTTTAGAATTGGATAAAGTCCACTTTACACCCTCCATGTGTGATCAAAGTCCAGATAACCCCTGAACTATTGTTTTGTTTGTTTTACCCCCACAATTCAATAAAAGAGTTCATTTTACACCTTTTGTTGGTATTTTAGTCCCAATTTACTGATGAAGACCGGGATTAAGCTGAAATTATTGTCTCAACTGACACATGTATTGTCAGATATGACGAGGTAATCAACATGACATATAACATCATCTATGACTCGATAATAGGGTGTGCTCTCTCACCTTTTCCCTTCCCTAGGTGTTTTCAAGACGCTCGGCCACTAAGAGCTCGCGTTCTGATGAGGACATCGCTCGTACAGATACAACGACCACTCCCTCATTTGATATTCATGGTCCAATCATGAGAGCTCAAGCGCGAATTTGGAATTTATGGGTGAGCTCGTTTCTAATGCCTTCCTTATATAGTTTTGAGAATAAAATACTACCTAATGATTTAATTATTGTTAGGAACCAGGAGATGATGAGGATATGGCTAGAGAGGTGCTCAAAGGCGTGGAGGGACGGCCATGTATTGCAAATCAAGTGTGAGGCCCAATCAAATTCGGTTTCGGGTCCAATTCGGACTCCAGGACCAGTCCGCACTAAAACGGACGCCCATGTCGCATACGGGCTCGGTTTTGGATGTTCTACATATGGTTGGAAATATAAGAAGACCACCTTTCTAATGGAGTCGGTTTGAGGTCCATATTCGTTCGGAGTCCACGGGAATCGTCAAAACAATTTGACGGACATAATCTGTTTCGGTGCTGCGTCACCGTTATATAGCCATTGGGCTCTGTATCAAGTTGGGCCTAATAGGGGCGCGTCCTAGGGTTGTAGGACGACCCCCACCACGTCCTGGTCGTCCTCTCCCCTTCTCTTATACCCCCATAGCCGCCACAAACAGATTGGGTTTTGTTTTGTTAGTTTAGCCATTGCTACTACCTTGTAGACGCGTGCGTCGGCTAGACCATCCGTTCTACTTCATTCAGAACCCCACCTTTGTGAGTTGAGTTACTTGTTTACCTTGTTCTTGCTTGTTCTTCGATTGCTTGCAGGAATTACCCTCGTGGTTTGGTTGATCGTGCTCCGCAAGATCGTGATTAACCGTTGGAGTTGGTGTATCGGTTGCTAAGGCGCATCCTAGTTGGCTATAGTCGGGCCGTGAACGTCTCTCCAGTCTAAATCGAAGTTATCCCCTCTCATCGAAAGATCGGGCAGCACCCGTGCACTCATCAGTTGGTAATCAGAGCAAGGTTCATCGGTGAGAGATTTTCTGCTCCTCCTTAATTTTTTTCTCTCCTATAGTCCAAAAACAGCCATACAAAAAAAGACACACACATCATATTTCCCTTTACCTTTAAACACTTTGAGCTTTTTGCTGTTACTACTTAATTAATTCTTGTTGAGTTTGTGGTTGCATCGTCGTATCGTGTTGCTGGTCTTAGTGTTTAATCCACTAGAGTTTCGAGTTCTATTCATGTTTTAGTCACCACTTAATCCACCGCTACTGTCATCATTTTTTTTGTCCACCTATAAAACCACGAAATTATCCACCATCACCACCATACTTGTTGTTTCGTGTTGTGCCACACCAAATTTGTCTTTTTCCACCTCTTGTTTTGCAGGTAGAAGAAAGAAAATCAATTCAATATCAAGACAGATTCGTAGAGAAAATTCTGATCTCTGAAAAAAAGGCTATATTTTTATCATCGCTGGTGTATCTTGTGCCTTTAAGCACAATCTAGAAAGCTTATGATCTTATCTTTCCAACGGATTTGACCATGCATAAAAATTCCTTCTGAGTGAGCTGCAATCAGCGAAGAGATTTGCAATCTGTTGTTTGAACAAGACTGTTCAATCTGTTAAAAAAAGGAGTACAAAAACCAAAAGAAAGAGAGAATAAAAGTGAGTTGTAGTTGCTGCTGGTTCTACCTATTTCATTTGCTTTGTGTGACATCATTTGTGTCTAGGCTTGCGTGGTATTGCCTAGGACCAGCACGATACCGTCATTGAACACTTATTCAACTTGCTTTTAACTAACGTGGAACTAGCTTTCCTTGTGCATTACTTTTAGCCCACCTACAACTCCACATATTCGATTAGAGCTTGACATGTGTTGTTGCTGCGACACTGATACACTTTCTTGCACGGTTTCTGACTTGTTGGTTGTCATCACCACCTGTTGAGCAAGGTAAGAACTTGCAAGGGCTTGTTTGAACAAATCAGTTTGAGAGAATAACAACGGCACATCCTAGTAGTTGATAGGAGCATACAAATTATTGTGTTTGTTCTTGCTTTCTGCTAATCATGGCAGGTGACACAAAGATATTTGAGCCATCACGGTTGTATTGTAACATTTAGGACATCATTCAACACTTGCCTTCATATGATGGTGAGTTTTTGAATCCTAGAGCATATATTGATTGGGAGCTAAAGTTAGAGAGTGAGTTTGATGAGCATGATCTTTTTGAGGAACAAAAGGTTTATATTGCTTCTAATATATTGACTAAAGATGCTTTGTATGAATGGAATCATATTTGTAGGCGGCACAAAGTTCCACAATCATGGCATGACTTCAAACTTCCTTTTAGAGATGCTTTCATTCCTGAATATTATGCTGATCGTTTGATTCAAAAATTAGACAACTTGAAGCAAGATAGTAGGAGTGTGAAAGAATACTATCATGTTTTTAAGATTTGTGTCATATTTGGTGGTCTAGATGAATGCTACAAAGATATAACGAGTAGGTTTATGAGAGGACTCAATCTTGAAATTCAATCCATGCTGAAATCTGAAAATTATACCCACCTATCTCTCATGTATTTGCTAGCTCGTGACGCTGAAAATCAGATTTTAATGTCTTCTTCTGCTTGTGAAACCGACATGATGTCCACTGTTCCATGTTCTGTGATGACTAATTTTGGGCAGGATAATAATTATTCGATTGAAGACAAGTCCAAGGAAGATAGTGAAAAAGGTAGTTCTATTTGTGTTGAAATTGACCAAGTGAATGAAGGGGCACATGAGCTAACTGTGGCTTCATATGATCCTAATGCTTTGGCACTAAATTTGTCCACTTCTTATGCTAGTTTAGAGCAATCCTTAGTGGAATCTCCAGCTGAATTTCCTTTGTTACAAGATTCTAAGATAGTTGCTTGTGACAAAGAAGAGTTGTATGATCATGCTTCACTTATATCTACAGCACAACTAATGCATGGGCATGATAATTCTATTCTTGATGATACACTTGCTGAAATAAGACAGGTTCATTGTATTAAAAGTGAGAAAGATGAGTTGAAAATCATATCGTCTCTAAATTGTTTACGTTATATTGAATTTGATAGTCCTTTTGACCTGAATAGTTTGGAGACTGAATTATTTCTGAAATCTGGTTTGCTATATCTTCATTATTGCTCGTTTCATGCAATTGGCAAATATGATGAAAACGATAAGTTCATGATGCTTAGGGTATATATCTGTTCAGATTTGATAACACTTTTAATGAAGTCCTCAAGTAATCAAATGATGACTTGCATTGAAGCTAACAACACCATATCTAATTTCTATTTTATTGATTATAAGTTGCAGGTCAAGCTTCAAGAAGGGGAGCAATTCTTGCTGCAATGTGAATTAGTGGAATTTCGAGAATCATATTTGAAAGAACATAATCCCACTCTTTGGATGAACTTCAACCACGACGCCAAACCGAGGATGGTTTGCAGCCAAGAAGGGGAGAATGATGAGGACATCACTCGTACAGATACAACCAACACTCCCTCATTTGATATTCATGGTCCAATCATGAGAGCTCAAGCGCGAATTTGGAATTTATCGGTGAGCTCGTTTCTAATGCCTTCCTTATATAGTTTTGAGAATAAAATACTACCTAATGATTTAATTATTGTTAGGAACCATGGAGATGATGAGGATATGGCTAGAGAGGTGCTCAAAGGCGTGGAGGGCCGGCCATGTATTGCAAATCAAGTGGGAGGCCCAATCAAATTCGGTTTCGGGTCCGATTCGGACTCCAGGACCAGTCCGCACTAAAAAGGACGCCCAGGTCGCATACGGGCTCGGTTTTGGACGTTCTACATATGGTTGGAAATATAAGAAGACCACCTTTCCAATGGCGTCTGTTTGAGGTCCAAATTCGTTCGGAGTCGGTGGGAATCGTCGAAACAATTTGACGGACAGAATCTGTTTCGGTGCTGCGTCACCGTTATATAGCCATTGGGCTTTGTATCAAGTTGGGCCTAAAAGGGGCGCGTCCTAGGGTTGTAGGACGACCCCCACCACGTCCTGGTCGTCCTCTCCCATTCTCTTATACCCCCATAGCCGCCACAAACATATTGGGTTTTGTTTTGTTAGTTTAGCCATTGCTACTACCTTGTAGACGCGTGCGTCGGCTAGACCATCCGTTCTACTTCATTCAGAACCCCACCTTTGTGAGTTGAGTTACTTGTTTACCTTGTTCTTGCTTGTTCTTCGATTGCTTGCAGGAATTACCCTCGTGGTTTGGTTGATCGTGCTCCACAAGATCGTGATTAACCCTTGGAGTTGGTGTGTCGGTTGCTAAGACGCATCCTAGTTGGCTGTAGTCGGGCCGTGAACATCTCTCCAGTCTAAATCGAAGTTATCCCCTCTTATCGAAAGATCGGGCAGCACCCGTGTACTCATCACGTTCGCTGATGCATCCGCACTAGTCTCGTTGAATCTTGATCATTGCAATGTCATCGACCTCGCCCACCATTAACATTCTATAACTATAGCTCAGTTGTAACTCTCCTCATGTTGTTGTGTGAGTGAGAAAAAAAGTGGGTTGCACACACACAAAAAGAAAAAAACTCTTATGCATCCATGTGTTATATGACCCGTTCACTACTTTCCAATCTAGGTGTGAGATTGTGTGAGAAACATCTGCTTAATTTCAATCCACATAAGAAAATTGGAATTAAAATACCTATAAAAGGTGTAAAATGAACTCTTTTATCGAATTATGGTGGTAAAACAAACCAAACAATAGTTCATGGGTTATCTGGACTTTGGCCATACTTGGAGGGAGTAAAAATGGACTTTATCCTTTAGAATTCAATTATCCTATTCTTTGCATGCTTAAGTTTTAACGTTATATGAGGGAGTACTTGTTACTTCACCTTTCAGGGCCATTTCATGCAAAAGTTATAGACTTATGAACATGATTTTATTATTTTAATAACAATTCCATTCATGTTTGATTACGAAGGTATAATAAATAGACTTGAATGATTTTTTTTTGGAGAGGGTAGGCCACCTCCATTGAATTTGAATGATGTTTTATTCACAATTAAAATAAGTGCACTGCATTAGGTTTAGCGTCGTTTCGTGCAGAAGTTATAGAAGTGCGAAAGATACAGATGTCACTTCTATGCACAGTTGACCACAATGAAGCACATATATTTCATGATTAGGACTCCCTGATGTGGAATTTCTGAATGCCAAGGCAGTGGTATAACATGTGATTATTAAACTTAAATACGTCGACTAAATCTTCTATCTTGGCCCCCCATTAAGTTATTGTAAGAATGACCCTAAAATTTGTTATTTTAAGGCCTTAAGGCTTGTTCGTACCTGCCACGTCACTTTCTTTTGTACAATCTATGTATCTTGTATCTATTTCTATCTACACCACACTAACCATTATATTGTTTAAATTAAAAAAATGTTTCTCGGATTTGAGTGACTGTTTTCTGTGAACACGGGTTAGGAGAATAATATATTTGACATCATGGTGATTCTGTTGCAATTTACTTGAAAAGAAACAGGAGGATTTTCTTTGTCATGCCACCTACAGTACAAATTAAGGGGCCTGAGATTTACCATTTGCTAAGTGCTAATATTCTTAAATTTGTGTAGCATATTAGTCATGAAGGGCTCACGTGTGACCTCTTGTGATCCGACCCAGAGACCGACATGGGTGCGGAATTTCACCAATAGCAGTTTAATTATATGATAAATATGAGAATTATTACTCATTTATATTAGAAAAAAGTAAAATTGTTATGTCAGACCAAAACATGTCATACACTTTCCATTCAGTTTGTACCATTGTTGATCATTAATGTGGGGTACTAGGCAACTCGAGCCTTGAATGTTTGTTTACATTGTAAATGTCAAAACTCAATATAGATGGAGAAAGGAAAATGTTCTTGTAGAGGTACTGCCTTGAACTACTGAAATATCATTTTTTTTTCATGAGTGTAGTGGAGGGCAAAAATGATTACTCAAATATTATAATTATTTTATTATATTTTTTGTTATAAGTTCGCTACACCCCACGACGTAAAACCCGTCGGTCCTCCAAAACGCAGTGTCTCGGTATTTTTTTCGTGGTTCTCAGTCCCGTGTATCCAAGTCGCAGCCGGACATGGTCCTTTCGCCCTCCTTTCTACCTACGTGATGTGTGAGCCATGCCGAGTTCAGCATGAAGATCTACAGGATCTTCTTCAAGCTCCTCCTCCGCCACCGCCTCCGGTCGCTGGGCAACGCTGATGCAGACGTAGTCGCCTCTGGGCTGCAGGCTCGTGCCAGAGACCAGGTATCTTGCTCCGTTTGATGACGGGGTCAGGGTCAGGGTGCTCAAGTGGATCACCAAGCGGGTGAATCTTGCCATGATGAGCAAGATAGGGGAGGGGTGGACACGTTCGGTGCATCCACCATCCAGCCATGGATTGCTGCACATGGTGATCCAGCAAGGTAAAAATGCAGATCTCACTTGATCCTGATGTTGATACCTGCATCATTCATCGCTTAAACCTTTCTTAGGCTTATAATTTGTTTTAGTTGACATGCCAAACTGATGTTTTCAGGACTGAAATGGATACATGTGAATAAAAGAGGATTTTTACTCATTGTTCTAACGTGTGGTCTTATTGGGTCGATCTGGTCGTATTTTCCAATTTTCCATGGTTACATCTCCGTGTATTTACATATTATTAACATTGTGTTGTCCAGTTTGATGTATAAAACTGCATGAGGTCTTAATAAGCTAAGATGCCAACTATGAAGAAGGCTGCAGTTTGCCAGCAAACGCTGTAAGCACCTTCGTTTTCATATCATTCCAGAAATGATATTGTTGATTGAAGTTAATGATGTACCATGATATTTCTTACTGTCGTTGTTTCTTTGTTAGAATCATCTGGATACGCTCAGATATTATTATCTCCCAACAAAAATTATAATAGGAAATAGAAAGGTTAAAGAAAATTTGCATGGTGTTTAGTGTCTGTACTGCTGTAAGTTCATAGCTAAAAGTTTTCTATTAAAGAGGTAGGAAAACATATATGCTAAATGGCTGATGATTGTTTCTACTGCTTACCTGTTGTTTTACCACTCTTCCATTATATGATTTCCGTGTAAAAAATGGCATCCACAGGCTACATATTACCCTCTCAGCTGAATGGTGCTCTTCAGTTAGTTCCAATCTTATTAATATATGAATGCTTTATTTCTATATTATATTTAAGAATTCAATGACATTTTATTGCTTTCTTGAGCCTGCAAAACGCATGGACTTGCACAATGCAAGGTTCTTGCACAATCAAATAGAAGGGTAT
This sequence comes from Chloris gayana, assembly GCA_031894775.1. Taxonomy (NCBI): domain Eukaryota; kingdom Viridiplantae; phylum Streptophyta; class Magnoliopsida; order Poales; family Poaceae; genus Chloris; species Chloris gayana. Next base: position 27,444 of record JAUNZO010004765.1, read on the forward strand.
AGGTACTGTGTCCTCCATATAACTCTTGTTTTTTTACAAACATTACAATTTTACAAGATATTGTGATTATCAGAGCCAATATTTTTACTATGATGGTCAATATTTCCCTTTCTTTGTGCGGATATGTATTGCTTAATCGATTGAATGAAATACTCGCTCAGGTTATCTGCTTACTATATAGCAAAACGCTATGTCGCAAGAAAAATCCCATCGTTCGATAAGAGATGATTAGTCTTATTTTTTTCAGTCGATTTTTTTTTTCAAAATATAAGAACACGAGAAGGACTGACTTTGGATTGTTAAAAGTAAAAATTTAATATAATTGACCCATGCCATCCGTGCATTATTTCTCTTTATAGGTTAATTTTTGTGCCAATGCTACATTTATAGGTGTGGAAAAAAATGGATAAAGTGGATCAAGGTGGTTAAGTTTGGTTAGATTGGCTTTAAGTATCATGGATGTGGACAGAGTTGATTCAGACGGTTAATTTGTTTCGTTTTACTCCTGTTCATCAAGATATGCTGTGTGAATGGTATATGATTAGGTTGGTTGATTTATTTTTCCACTGCATATGTTGTCAAGGTTTTAATGGTACTATATATACTGCCCTTATTGTATGTACAATTTTTTACTCACATATACTTTGGGAAACCCGGTTTCCAGCTAAATGTAAGGCTAAGAGAAATAATGTGGCTACGGATTTTTGTGCTTATTTGAGGAGTCGATAGGCAGCTTAAATGGCAGAAATTTGGCACCCACTTCTTCACATAGTGAAATAGCTTTCTGTGGCCATTATGTATGTTTCTACATAAGGGATTACATAGTTATTCGGCACCCACTTCTTCACATAGTTATTTAAGGGATTACAAAACTCGCATACTGGTTCGCTGCAGATTCATCAAAACATATTGACTATTCAATGTGCATATAGTACCTTATTCCTCTACTGCGTTAAGAAAAATTGTTTATTCCGAATATGCATGTTCATTCAAATAACAAATAATGGTCACAAGTGTATTCCTGAATGTGGTTGATTTTTCTTGCTTAAGACTGAATTTTTCTTAAGTGCTAATTGTCTATACCTGAATGCTAATGAGATATGTGTAGTTATTAGCAGCTCAAAGGTTTAACAGACAGAATTCACCTGCCTTTAAAACCTTAGGGAACCTATGATTAATATTGCAACGCTTAATTCTAACATGCACATGTGAGCTGTTGAAAAACAAGTTTAGCAGTTTCTGTTTGTGCATAATAATTTTCTTTGTTTGTACCCAGGATATGAAGCTATGGAAGAAAACACAACTGGTGGCGAAACTGGATTGAGCATCAATCACTTTGAACCCATAATACTCCCTCCATCCAGTATACTTTCAGGAATCATATTTAACCATGTGCACATTACTAATTACAATTTTGGTGCGCTGTTTATGTAGATGATCGATCCTGAATACTGATTGCATCAGGATTAATCTTATGAAGTGTGGGGAATGTGTAATAGATTGGTGTCCTGTCAGGGCATATAGACTGTTCAAATTTCAGTTAGTGTCACATAGCTTAATGAGCTGAATCAATTTGATATTCAATTTAGTTATTCGTGAAATTGGCTAGAAACTCTCGCTCAATTAATATATATTATTTGCAGAACTTATTGTATCAAGTTTGAGAGACGGTTCATTTTCTCTTTGGTATTTGAGATGTGATCCTAAGTTATCAGCTCTTTGGGATTTCTGTTATTTTAGTTCTTATCTCTAGCACACGTGTGGGTTCTGGCATGATGAATGATATTAAAGTCGTAATAATATTTTTTTTGAAAATTTTTGCTTATTTTTAAGTTTAGATGTAAAACGGTCTTTTTTATCCCTCACTTGACACCGTCAAGTCACAGAATTACGGAAAGGCCATCTAGAGAACCAAAAAACGAATTTAGGTCTAATAGGAAGCTTTGAAATTTTGAGGGTCATAGAAGGAAGCGTTATAAGTTTTGAGGCCATGGAGGGAATTTTCTCAACAATTTATGACTATTACCTTAATATGTAGTAGAATCAGGCCTTATGAGATCAATGATACATATCATAAGTTTATTTAGCTTTTGTTTCAGCATCAAATAAATAAGTTATCATTTTATATTCATTGCAGATATGTTCTTTTCTTCATCTATGATAATGAGGGTTGATGAAAGGCAGCATCGGCCTCGAGATGGGTGTGAATGCGTTGCCAAAAATGTTGATAACAGGATGTTGAATATGATAAATAGACGACTGAAGTACATTTTCAGCAGTGATATGATGCTCTTATTTCTTCACAGTGTGTGTAACACACTAAAATTTGTAACGCACCAAGTGTGAGTGCATATGAATGTGTCAAAGATAGTATGCTAAAAATTGTTACTCTTGATTTTTTTTATGTTACAATAAAAATATAGTTATTTTCTCGATATTTTTGTCATAAATTTTGCCCGTAGCAATGCACGGGCACACTGCTAGTAATATATATGAGTGGTCTACGCCATGGGTATAATTCCGTCATAAAATTCATTCGGGTATAATTCTGTCATAAACTTCATTTGATCTGAAACATGAACCTCTACTAGGACTCTGTTTTGTCACCAGGGACGGAGGAGCATCGTAGGCCTTCCTGGTGGAGACGAGGTATGTTGAAAATGCCGTTACAATTAGGACTAGTTTTTGCTGTTGCGGAGATAGACAGCCTGGCTAAGATAACGACTGCACTGTCTATTTCCATACATGCCCTCCAAAATCTTCAGGGCGAATACCTTGTATATCACCAGCTAAAACTAAAATCCTCTATATGCCATGCTGACCCACATGTCATTGAGATAGCTGGTCAATGACAACGTTGGTATATGAGGTATTACAAGTTTAGTGGGTGGCATACAAGGGAAAAAAAAAGCAAAGACCAGGACTGAAGCAGAAAAAATCACGGCTGTAGGTGAGCAATCATGGACAGCATCAATTCAATGGTGGCGTCCCAGTCAAAAGACGAGAGCACGCACGAGGTGTGCCCCATGCCCGTTTCCCTTCCTCGCCAACCACTTCGTCTTTTCGCAGTGGGCAGTACACTACCACTGCAGGCAAGTTTCTTCACTCAATCTTTGGGGTTTTCTTCTCCCTCTTCCCTCTCAAGCTCACCCAAATTCTCTGGCCAACAGGCCACCAGCACTCCTCCTGCCAGACCTCACTGACAGCACGCGTTTCTCGGGCCGGTGCCGAGAGCAGGAGTCAGCGGGGAGATGAAGGACATCGTGGGGAGCCCTGGGACGCGGAGTGGGTTGGCACTGAGGGCGTTCCAGTTCGTCAGCGCCATGGGATCCATGGTCGCCATGACCAATGCTTTCGGCTTCTCCAACTTCACGGCCTACCTGTAACACCCAAACACAGCTTCTTCTTCTTCTGCTTCTGCTTCTTCTTTGTTCTGCGGATAAAAAGATGCTACTGCTAGAGCTATGAGTCCACAATGTAGAGTCCTTCTCCCAGTTTTTCTGATCGCCCAACATTTCACCTTCACAGGGCTTTGATTGGGTTGCTATTAGTTTAGTTTATGGGTTTTTCAGCGTAGGTGGGGAATTATTGTGTTAAACAAGCAGGTTCCTGAGGTTTCAATTTCAGAGGTATTCTTCCTTCCCTTTCTGTAGTCGCGGCTTATAGCCCCTGGAAGTGACATTAGCATGTGAAATTATGCTTCTGCAACATTATTAGACCTCTACACGACGAGGTCTAGTTCTTAGGATGTATGGAAATAGACTGTATCCTTGTGTTTAGGCATTTTGTTCAACAATTAAAGATTTTGCAGGGTAGAACAGTGGATTGCTTTAAACATTGCACTGGACACACAAATGTACAACTAATTTCCTCTGTATCCTGGGAACTTACGGCCGTGTAAAACAATCTTTTCTTGGACTTATTAGTTATTACTCTGCTAAATTGAGAATGAGTAGTGAACTATGGGAAAATCAATTACAGGGCATATAGGACGACATGGTTTGATTCGGTGTGTTATTGATAATAACCGCATGAGAATGAACTCATTTTAATACGCATTATTATTTTTAAATATTCTAAATATGCATTATTATTCATATTTTTGTTTCTTTCAGCTACCTGACGTTTGCAATGGCCTTGGTTATTCTTTGGAGTTTTCTCCTGATCTGTATCGATATCCATGCTTTAATGCACAACCGGGATCTTCACAGAATTGGTAATGTGTGGAAGTATGTTTTGGGTGACTGGGTATGTGATTTCCATCCCTATCTTTAATTTTTCTGGAAATTTGATTAAAAAAAAAGAGCATGGTTTAGAAATTGTAGTCCATGTGGAATTTTTCTGTTTGCCTACTTTGCCCTGCCTTTTTCTTTGGAACTCATTTTTCTCTCTGATAATGCTCGAAAAAAGTCAAAAACTTAAATTTTTAATTAGGTTTTGCATCCTTTTGTTACAGATCTTGGGTATTTTCGCGTTTACGGCAGCTTCAGCGGCCGGCGGTCTGATCCTGCTGATGGAGAGAGACGTCCACTTATGTAACGTGTTACCGTACCTCGCTTGCAGAAGGTACATGATCTCGGTCATCTTCACATGGTTGACATGGTCATTCCTAGCGGGATCATCTGTTTCCACAGTGTTTCTGTTGAGTGCACTTTACCAGCAGTGATTTGTGTACTCTGCAGTGCTCCTCTTGGTATTTCTCAAGACAGAGTATCAATTGTGTCTATAATTAGAGTGAACTCGGGGTGATGTATTTTCAGAGCTACTAGAACAACAGTTAAGTAAAAGCACTAGTTTTTCATTTTCGTCTGGAATTTTGCGTTCCTTACATTTCTCTGTTAACGAGGAAGCAAGAATTATACAAATTGAACATCTCAGGCCATGGGTTACCCAAGCATGGCACCAACTGCAACAGAACTGAAAGAAGGACACAATGGTTAGATGTGCATGTATTCTTGTAGTTTCCCTGTGGTATAAGGAGCTTTGTGCATATTTATTCACACCTTTACGTGTATATATTTCGGCCTAGTACCCTCACAATGAATAAAAGTGCTAATTCATATCATTGATAACAACAATAACCAACCATCCTGGCCCAGAGCTTAATACGATTGACAAAATACTTATGTCAATAAGTTGCAACTTCTTTTCGGAAGGTCATCTCTAAAGAACTCGAGGTTAAACGTGCTTGGTCTCGAGCAATTTGGAGACGGCTGACTGACCGGGAAGCCTTGTGTGCACCAGCGAGGTCAAAAGTGCGTAGAAAGAACTAGTGTTGATCTCGTGAGAAAAGTCTTGAGGATCTATTAAGCTGCCAGGTGTAAGAGGGTCCGACCCGGAGTGGCGGGACGTTACGGATGGTATCGAGTCGACTCTCGCGGTTTCACGAGCGCATGTGTCACACGTGTCCAGGCATGATATGCATGACTCGGACTGGGCATAGAATGGTCACACAGCATGGCACATACACTCGCTGTGGGCACACGGACGTGACCAAGAGAGGATGTGTCGTATACTTGCCTTATGGGTATACGGATGATGAAGGAATTGATACGCGGAGACATGGTGACAAATTAAGGAAGATAAAGATGGTGGCGATAGGCAACAGACTGGTCCTTGACCGATGCTGGGATAACAGAAGATCCTGAATACCGGTATGGAAGCAAGGCGGACATTAAGACCGGTATACAATGACTTGAGGAGCAAGTTATTGAGCAATTCAGTAGTCCGATTAGGACTCGAATCAATAAAGAAAGTTAGAAATAGAACTCCATGTATGTAATTTATGTAACCGATTAGGACTCGCATGTAACCCCAGCTCCCTCGGACATATAAGGCGGAGCGGGGACCCCCAAAAACTCTCCGAGATCTCGTAATTAGCAAATCGCTAAAGGCCATACATAACATACAGGACGTAGGGTATTACTCTCGATTCGAGGGGCACTGAACCTGTCTAAAATCGCGTGTTCCTGTGTGTTCCGTATGTTGCACCATCGAATTCCACGCTCGTGAGGGACCGGGTAGTACTAGTGCCGAGTTTAAGACTCGACGGGATGTTTCCGGCTTGGGGTTGACCGATAAGAACGTCGGTCTTTCAAAGGGGGTGAGTGTGTAACATCCTGCCCCCGAGCTTAATAGGATTGATAAAATACTCATGTCAACAAGTTACAACTTCTTTTACGGAAGCTCATCTCTAAAGAACTCTAAGGTTATGCGTGCTTGATCTAGAGCAATTTAGAGATAGGTGACCTACCGAGAACTTTTTCTCGGACTCGAAGAGGCGGGACGTTATAGAGACCGAGAAAGACATGTTTGTTGCCATCATGTCGGTAGACGCAGAGCACATGGTCTTGCTCCTGTTCCTCGCCAGCCTCCTATGAGCAAAAGGCAGGCAAGATGCTGATTTAGGAATTTAGAATTCCATGTGTTTGTGCCTAGGTGATGCAGAGTTGCGAGGCTACTGTATTGGATTCAAGGTTCGAGTGCCTGTTCTCGTAGCAATGAGATTTTCACGGATTGTTTTAGACTTTTATTAGGGATTTTGGATTTCTCCATTTATTTGGAGAGAGATGTTCACTTATGCAGGACATATCCGTAGCTTTCTTGTTCCAGTTGCTTGCTCTATTCACTTTATCGGCGATCACTTGGGTATTAAAATCACCTTGTTTATACAAACTGCAAAATTAGCACACTTTGTCCCAAGTAGATAGATTGAAATCATTTTTAGCAAGTTATATTTTATATTGTTGTTTTTAGGCAACAATTGCATTATACTCGCTTGGCTTTCTCACATCATTGGTGATGGAAATGTGGATCAGGATCACCGAGAGCGTGATCTAGTGAGTGAGCACTAAAGTTGTGGCAGTCAACACACAAAGAAGAGCACATGGTCTTGCCAATGTTCCTTCCCTGTTTCTCACGCATTTCGCACACGGTAGGACACTACCACTTTGGGCAAGCCCTCACGTGTGAGGTTTCTCTTCTACCTCGGTCTCCAGTGCCTCCATCACTCCTTGGATGTCTTGATACATTACCGTTACTAGTTCTTTTTATAGATAATGGAACAAGGTTCCTGCCTATACATTTGAAAGTGTACATAGCAGATTCTTGTTACTAGTTACTGAGTGAGTAAGTGGTTTGTGTTGCCCTTTGTCGCTAATATCCATACTTAGGTTCGAATTCAATAGAGCGGCTCAAAGGTGTGTCTTGGCCTCTTGGGCAAGCCTTGCATGGCACCACCCAATCCGAGTCTTGCAACACTTGTTCCACCTTAAGAGATTCCAAAGAGGAAACAAACGAGTAATGATGACAAAAGGTAGCGACTTGAGATCTAGTGGTTACCCCTTCTTGAATATCACCAAGAATGTTATCAACGGGGTGATCTTTTAGTATGCTTTGGTGCACTCGGGGTTGTTGGGGCCTAGGTGCATCTTCTTTTCTTGTGGTTCTTCCTGTTAATCATCACCTCCACCATCTTGGTCTTGATCTTGGTTGTTGCCTTGATCTTGATCGTCACCATGATCTTGGCCACCAACTTGATCTTGTTCATTTTGTGGATCTTGTGGAGGATCTTGATCTTGACTTGAAGAAGATGGATCACCCGACACTTGAGTTGGGTCTTGTGGCCTTATTTCACCAATTACCATATTCCTAATTACTTCACAAGGAGCTTCATCATCTACATCACTTGGATTAACTTGCTCTACTTGAGAGCCATTAGATTCATCAAATGTTACATCACGCGTGATCTCAACAATGCCGGTGGCTTTGTTGAAAACCCGGTATGCATACACATTTGATCCGTATCCAAGCAAGAAACCTTCATTGGTCTTTGCAGCAAACTTAGAAGACATTGGCTTCTTGTTAAGAATAAAGCACTTGCTCCCAAAGACATGGAAGTACGACACTATCGTATACTTGCCTTATGGGTATATAGATGATAAAGGAATGGATACGCAAAGACACGATAACAAATCAATGAAGATAAAGCTGGCGAGAGATAGCTAACAGACTGGTCCCTAACCGATCCGGAATAACAGAGGATTTTGTATACCGGTATGGAGTTAAGGCGGGTATCAAGACCGACGTATGATGACTTGAGAAACAAGTAAAGGAGCAATTTGTAGTCTATTAGGACTCTAAATTAATAAGGAAAGCTAGAGATAGAGTTTACGTATATGTAATCCGTGTAATCGGCTAGGACTCGCATGTAACCCTAGCTCCCCGGATATATAAGGCGGAGTAGGGACCCTCCGAAAACTCTCCGATCCGGCAATTAGCAATCTGCTAAAGGCAATACATAACACACGGGACGTAGGGTATTACTCTCCATTGAGATGCCCGAACCTGTCTAAAATCTTGTGTTCTTGTGTGTTCTATGTGTTGCACCATCGAATTTCACGCTCGTGAGGGACCGGGTAGTTCTAGTGCCGAGTTTAAGACTCGACATTTGGCGCGCCGAGAACGGGTCCCGGCGAGTTTTCAGCGAGTTCGATGGCTTCTTCGTTTGACGTCAACTTCGCGCCCGACTTCAAGATCCGCTTCGGGTCCCCGGACTTTGAAGCTGATTCCGCGGAAACCTACATCCGACGAATCCGACTCGTAGGCGGGCCGCAGCTTCGAAGCGCGATCACCTACCATAGTCGACACCTCATGCTTGAAACCTTGCGGATCCGACGCAGCTTTAGCGCGAATCATCGGACCGCTCACGCCTCGAGCCGGTAACCGGTCTGCGACGATAAGTAGCTCTCCCGAGCCCGGTAACGACTTCGAGGAAGGATCTTCGACCTTCTTCCAAGTGTTCATGACTGGTCCAATCCTTCAAGAACTCACTCCCGAGGAAGCTGCCGCCGAAGAGGCTAGGATGGCGAGAGACGAAGGCGATCACCGTCGGCGCGGAACAAATGGAGCGAATAAAGGATCCACCTCCGCAACCTTCAGCCGCGAATCATTGCGCGAACGCCGCCGGCACTAGTCGGGCGGGAGGAAGTGTTCCGCTACCGCCGCGCCGCTATCGGGCCGTTGTCGGAACAGATCCGGGGACCCGATGGAAACATCCACAGGATATAACGGCCGACGTGGATACCGCGAGTGGAAGATGCCATCGCTCTTCGAGGAGAGCATTGGATTTGAGCTCCATGGAGGTCGAATTAAATGGCGCTCGAGTCTTCACGTCACCGAGTCCACAACATTGTGGGGGTAAAGCAAATTCTCGAGACAATACCGCAATAAGTCTTCAACCCAACGCCGGGCTACAACGCGCTTTGAGTTTGGTGGACGCGGCTGCTCTACAAACAAATCAACTCGTCCATGACAGAGCTGAATCCTCCGGTCGCTCGCGTTCTCACTCGGAGCGGCCGACAAGAGCCCGGTCCGAAGGAGCTTCTTCCGGCGGAAGGCTTGGGCCTCGACACACTCCGATCGCGGACGAGCGCGAACGAGCTCCAAACCAAGATCTACGCGTACCGCTCAACGGCAATCGTGATGCTCGCAATGTGCTTATCGACCGTCATGCGGAGAGGACGGAGGAGCGCAGGAGACAAGAAGAAGATGAGCGGCGACGGACCGGTCATGTTGATGATCGTCCGCGGGATCCTGCCCCACCCCGCCCACACGTAACTAATTCGCCCGGGCGTGGGCCGGCTGCTTTAGCGCCGCCCCGAGCAGAAATCCTCCGCGCAATGATCATCGAGGGCATGGAAATCGACATGCTCATCGTGACGACCGGACAAGAAGAGATGATCGACGTGACAACGAGAGATCAAAGAGGACGAGACAACGAGAGACAGGGACGGGGAGCCCCGACGAGGTGATAACGATCGTCAAGCGACGCCTCCGCCTCCGCCTCCTCCTCCACCTCCTCCTACACGACCTACGGAGCAAGTGAACAACGATCGCCGGGATGGTTCGGAAAATAGATATCAACATGATCGCTTCTATGACTACTCCGATGATGATAGGATCGTAACTACCGACATTACCCTCGTCGGCGCTTTCCTTCACCGATCCGGACCGGTCCGGAAGACGATGAATACTCCGTAATCCCTGCCTTCATGCGGGATCTACGCATTTGCAAATACCCCGGGGATTTAAGCCCGGGGCCATCGACAAATATGATGGTAAAGCGCCTCTCGCTGAGTGGCTTCGCATGTATACTACCGCCATCCGATCAGCTGGAGGGGATACTTTTGTGCTAGCTAACTACCTCCCCATGTGCATGGAGCAGGCTGGACGCTTGTGGTGGCAATCCTTACCCGAGAGATCTATCTCTTCTTGGGGCAACCTCACAAAAAAGTTCGTGAAGAATTTTCGAGCGACTTGTGAGAAACCAGGGAAATACTTCGACGTCAACAGTCGAGCGAAACCCGACGAGACCCTTACGGAGTTCATTAAGCGTTTCGCAACAAGAAGGCCTTAATCCCCAATGTTCCCGATCAGCAGATATTTGCGGCGTTTCAAGTCGGCGTCGAAGTGAAACATTAGTTCACAAGATTGGAAGGCGTAATCGAACCTCACCATGACGGCGTCGAGAATGCTTCAAGATAGCAGATCGACTATGCTCGCTGGAGAATCAAACGTGGTCAATTTGCGCGGAAACAAAGGGAAGGAGTCGAAGCACGACCAAGGCAACCGATCTGGATCCAAGAATAACAACAAGCGCAAGGCTGATCACCTTGTTCAGCTGTCGACCAATCTCATGAAGGAGATCGGCCGGCACCTCCTAAGAGAGGTCCGAGAGAACGACTTTCGTTCGAAACACTTACGAAAGGCCCTTGCATGATTCATAATGGGAATCATAAAGCTAAGGAGTGCTTCCTATTGAGGCCGTTCGCTCGGTTCGCTTTAAAGGTAGCACCCCGGTCGAACACTGGAACCGAGAGGGAAGACAAAGGCAAGGATAAAGAGTGTGACGATAATGAAGATGATTAAGGCTTCCAGGAGCCGGCGAGAGAGGTGAACTTCATCCATGGAGGCCCCGACGCGTACCGGTCGAAGCGAAAGCGAAGCCGGCGTTCGGAGAGGTCAACGCCATTGCTCCCGCCACCCCCGAATATCTACGATGGTCGGAGGTGCCGATCACGTTCAACGGGTCGATCATCTCGAAGTACTTCCAAAAGCTGGTAGATATCCGCTCATTCCGGCTCCCATTGTACGATTGAAGAGAACCTTCATTGACGGAGGAAGTTTCTTGGACATTCTTTTCGCTAAAACTCTGTCGGAGCTTGGCCTCTCCGTGGCTGACCTGGACCGCAGTGTTTCACCATTTCATGGTATAATACCCGGTCGAAACGAGTTATCCTTTAGGGCAGATTTCTCTACCGGTGACTTTTCGGACGAAGGAGAACTACAGGAAGGAGAATATCATCTTCCGGGTAGCCGACATGGACTCGGCTTATCACGCGATACTTGGAAGATCGGCTCTGGCGAAGTTTATGGCCATCCCAAATTATCAATATTTGATGCTGAAGATGCCAGGACCAAATGGGGTCTTATCGTTCCGGTCTGATATCAAGACCGCTTACGCTTGTGAAGTACATAGCACCGAACCGGCTTCTTGAGTCAATTCGGAGGAAGAACGACGAGAAATCAAAGAAGCAGCTGAAACTCTAGAAGTACAGGCAAGGTTGGAAGATGAAGTTCCGACCAAGAATATTGCTAAGGAGAAGTCGAAGACCGATGCGGTTGTTTCCAAGACTATTCGACTTGATAAGTCGGTCCCCTCCAAGGTCACTCATATAGGGGCTGACTTGGGGGACAAATAGGAAAGCGCGCTCTTTCTTTTCCTCTAGGAAAATAGGGATATCTTTGCATGGCAGCCTTCGACATGCCGCGTGTTCCTAGGGAGAAGATTGAGCACGCACCGCTAGTGCGTCCCGATGCGAAGCCAATTAAGCGAAGCTCCGGAGGTTTGCTCAAGACCGCAAGGAGGCCATTAAGAAGGAGTTAACTAGGTTGTTAGTAGCTAAGTTCGTTAGGGAGGTGTATCATCCAGATTGGCTCGCCAATCCCGTCCTTGTACCAAAAAGGAATACTAAAGAATTAAGAATGTGTGTCGATTATACTCGATCTCAACAAAGCCTGTCCCAAGGACCCTTTCGCGCTGCCTCGGATTGACCAAGTTGTTGATTCGACCAGCTGGCTGCGAGCATCTATGTTTCCTCGATGCTTATTCAGGGTACCATCAAATCCCCTTGAAAGTTGAAGATCAAATAAAGACCGCGTTTATCACCCCCTTTGGAGCTTACTCGCTATACAACAATGCCATTTGGATTAAAGAATACCGGGGCTACGTATCGGCGCGGCATACAACGTTGTTTGGATTCGCAATTGGGAAGAAACGCATAAGCTTATGTTGATGACATAGTGGTGAAATCTCGAGAAAAATGAGGATCTTCTCTCGACCCGGCAGAGACCTTCGATGATCTGCGAGTTTTTCCATGAAGCTTAATCCTGGAAAGTGCGTGTTTGGGGTTCGCTCTGGAAAGTTGCTTGGGATATCCGGTGTCGTGGCGAGGCATCGAAGCTAACCCGGAAAAGATTCGGACAATTATCAACATGAAACCCCGAGCTGCTTGAAGGATGTTCAAAAGTTGACGGGCGGTATGGCTGCGCTTAGCCGTTTCATTTCAAGATCGGGGGTCGGGGGACTTCCGTTCTTCAAGTTGCTCGAAGAAGCAAGATAAGTTTGAATGGACAGACGAGGCACGGACCGCGTTTGACCAGCTCAAGGAATACCTTAGCAACCCTCCGGTGTTGGTACCTCTAGAACTCGATGAGACCATTCGGTTATATATCTCCGCAATGACTCATGTGGTGAGCACAATATTGGCGATTGACCGGAAGGAAGAAGGACATCTGCAATTGGTGCAACATCCGATATACTTTGTAAGTGAAGTCCTTACCGAGTCTCGGACGAGATCTCTCCGATTACTGAGAGTTAATATATGTCTGTAGTGATAACCTCTCGAAAGCTAAAACACTATTTCCAAGCGCATCCCATTGAAGTTAAGACCGGGTTTGCCATTGGGGATATTGTGCGAAACCGAGAGCGCATTGGTCAAGTTGCCAAGTGGGCTATAGAACTTGAGCAATATGAGATTACCTTTTCTTCGCGAACAGCTATTAAAGGACAGGCCTTAGCTGATTTCATTATCGAGTGGTTGGAGACGCAAGTCCCGCAAGGGACTCGGACGTTGAAGTATTGGGAGATGTTTTTTGATGGGTCCCTGCAGCTTTCGAGCGCGGGGCTGGGGTCGTACTTCTTACCCCACGAAGGAGCCACTCGGATATGTGTTACAAATGCATTTAAGCGCCTCAAATAATATCGCAGAATATGAAGCTCTGCTTCATGGACTCCGAGTAGTTGTTTCATTGGGAGTCGGGCGATTAGACGTGTACGGTGATTCGATGCTCATAATCAGTCAGGTTAACAAGGTATGGGACGCTCATGATGATCATATGATTGCCTATCGTCAAGAAGTCGGAAGCTTGAAGACAAATTCGATGGCCTGCGATTTTCTCATATACTCGCGCGGAAACAATTCTCGCTGCGGATGAGTTAGCCGGACTGGGATCATCGAGACAAGCGGTTCCACCTGGTGTTTTCCTTCAAGTATTGAATAAGCCATCCATTAAGATGGAGCGCAAGGCTACTATTACGGAATAGCGGCGAAGCGGTCTTGAAGGACAAGGCCGAGGAAGCGGTCTTTGAGGCCAAGGCCGAGGAGACGATCCCGCCAAAAGATACTTAGTCGCATGAGGTTATAATTATTGATTCCGAGTGGCGTACCCTGTATCTTGACTATTTACGATCCGGTAAAACTCCGGAAGACTAGGTTGAGAAGCAAAGACCGGAGGTCCGAGCACGCAGTTACTTGATTCTTGAAGGAGAGCTGTACAGCCGTGGGGTTAATATTTTGATGAAGCGTGTATCGATCTCCGATGGTGTTCGATTGCTTGAAGACGTTCATAAGGGAATTTGTGGCAATCATGCTTCTTCGAAGACATTAGTCGGGAAAGTATTCGGACAAGGATTCTACTAGCCCACAGCCGCGGATGATGCGCATAAGGTGGTTAAAAATTGCCAAGGATGTCAATTTTTCGCTCGACAACCACACACTCCAGCTCATGAATTACGGATAATTCCGATGACTTGGCCTTTTTCGACATGGGGGCTACATATTGTTGGACCTTTTAAAAAGGCGCCAGGAGAATTCACACACATTTTTGTGGCAGTAGATAAGTTCTCCAAGTGGATTGAAGCTGAAGCCGTCACCGGTACGACTACTACTCGTGCGATCAAGTTTTTACAAAAATATCTTTGTGCGTTTTGGAGTCCCGCACGAGTATCATTACCGACAATGGGCCTCAATTCACTTTAGAGTTTTTCAAGGATTATGCTGATAGTTTGGGAATTAAGATACAATGTACTTCGGTATCACATCCACAGAGTAATGGGCACGTGGAGCGAGCCAATAGAATGATTTTAACCGGTCTTAAACCCAGAATTTTTGACCGTTTGAAGCCATACGCGGGAAAATGGGTTAAGGAACTACCCTGGGTGCTCCAGGGACTATGCACTAATGTTAGTCGGGCTACAGGGCAATCTCCTTTTTCTTTGGTATATGGATCCGAAGCCATGTTACCTACGAAGTGAATATGGTGTCGGCTCGAGTACGATATTACGATGAAGAGAAGTATGAAGACCAGCGTCCGGTTGAGTTGATTGTTGCGGAAGAATTACAAGATCAAGCTCCGATTCAAGCGGCTAAACATCGGGGGTTGCGTCGATACCATGATCGCAATGTGCGCACGCGGGAATTCTAAGTAGGAGACTTGGTTCTTCGGAGGATTCAGTACAACAAGAACGGCATAAGTTGTCACCGGTCTAGGAAGGACCTTTTTCGGTTAAATCGGTCTCCGGACCGGGGGCTTATAGGCTTATGACCGTGGAAGAGGAAGAAATTCCAAATTCTTAGAATATTGAGCAGACTTCGTCGTTTTTATACTTAAAAGAATTCCTTGTAGACTTCTTCATATTATAATAAAGTAATTTTAATGTCTAATGTGAATGCGTTTGCTTCTTGTGTCTTGATATTTTAATTTTGAATTAAATTATCGAGTCGGGAGCTGCTTGTGTTAAGAGCGATCTGTGATATTATGCTATTCCTGAATATTAAGACCAGTCATTTAGTTAGAAGACTGCTGCATTGAGAGCGGTCTGTTTCGGTTTAGATTGGTATATTTAGGAAGGGAAATTTTTAGCATTTTTCTCAGGAATACTGGTTGGTAGGATGTTGTGTTAAGAGCGATCTGTGATATTACGTAATCTTAAACCTTGCGGACTAGCTATTTTTTATGTCACATGATCTTGTTAAAGTAAGCTACAGCTATGAATTGTGATCTCGTGCTGATTAGAGCCAGTATTCATTCATAGTTAGTTTGAGCTGAAATAACTATCATTGCTCGGATATAGAATTTAACTAGTAAGGAATAAGATAGTGACATTTTGAAGCCAGTATTCACAAGGAAAAGGAGAAGACATTAAAATTTCATCACCATTAAAAGGATAATAAGTTAAATTACAAAAGCACGATAATAGAATTGTCCGATTACACAAGAAAGCCGGCCCTACGACAAACATCTACTGGGCAGGATCGCTGGAAGTACCGGTATCCCTGGTCTTAGGGTCTTCCGCCGATCCGTCATCAATTGTCCCTTCGGAATCGGAGGGAGTAGACAACAAATCCGCATCAAGATCTTCAAAGTCATCCTCTATTGTTGGTCTAGCGGCGGCCGCAAGCATCTTGAGCATCTTGATCTAGAGCGAGGGCTGCCGCAGCCACATTCTTCAGCTCATTGAACCGATCTTCGATGAGTGTCCGGGTGAGCGTCGTCTTTGATGAAGTTGAAATCGCAGTCTTACGAAGTGGCTTTCTTGAAGCCGGTGGAGGTCTTGATCTTCTTTGAAGGGCCTTGAGTATCCCGCCCTCTGCAGTCCTTTTCGCCGCTGGTTGGACTTGCGGCGATGGGACTGGACTCCTCGCGTCACTTGCTCGAAGGATCGGTCCGAGTGCCATACCGGGATCTCTTGGGAACGTTAGCAAAACAATCTGTTAACAAGGAGGTTTCCCGGGACTTTCCGATAGCAGCTTCAAATGCGGCGAGTGCGGCTTGGCGATCCCTCTCGACTGCCTTCCTCTTCTCTCCGCCGATCTTCAAGCTTTTGTGCTTCCGTACGGGTGTCGCTTCGTTATGGAAGCGGAAGTTGAGATGGATTTACCAATGGTTAAGGAAGTAGTACGTTTTCTCGTACTAGGTGCTTGAACCACTTTTCCGGACTTGGATATTTTTGGAGCTACACCAGACGGCAGAGGGTATGACCAGTCCGAAGTCTTTCGAGTAAAACCGGCTTGAACAACAAGAGGAGCGGTATTGCCTTGATAGTCTTCCCCCAAGTATCATTAGGAGGGAGTCGGGGATGACTCCCGAAGTTATCCATTTTCTGTATTGCACAATCGTATTTGAATAAGGGGATGATGATTAAATATAACAGAATTCGAGAAGAAGAAGAAGAATACTTACGGGGTCTCCAGGATTTGACATACCGAATGTCGGACCCACTCTTTGGCATCCTGATAGGTCCGGCTTTGGCTGGAGCATTTGCTTGATACAGATTTCTAATCTATCTACGTCGGGGAGAGGTGTTCCATCCAGATGGATTGGCCACGTCTTCATTGAAGCACCAAGCCGGATGGTCCTACTTCTTCGACGGCTGGACTCCTCGCACGATGAAGCTCCAAAGAACTGTCTCGACCGTGACACCTTTGACTTCTTTTAGGTACTTGATACATGCCAAAAGAGCGAGGATTTCTTCATCTTCCTTGAGCTTCTCCCCGCTATCCGGGGTAGGGAACGTTTTGGCTACTTTGGCATTAAAAGGAGGGAGTGCAAGTCGAGGATTATCACGGAAGAACCACCCATTTTTCCAAAAGGCTATGCTTTTGTTCGGAGACAGGGAGAAGTATTCATCTCGTACTCCAGGCATTGAATTCCTACCCCACCTACTGCAGCTCGGCGGTCCGATGCGGGAAGTGGACGGATTTGGAAATATTGGAAAAGCTTGAAATGAGGGAGGACTCCGAGGAAAGCCTCGCAAAGATGGATGAAGAAAGCGATCCGAAGGATGGAATTAGGGTTTACATTTATTAACTCCCATCCATAAAAGAAGAGTAGCCCCTAAATAAGGAGCAGCAAGGAAGATCAAGGCCACGAAGGAAAAAGACTTGAAAACTAACTATTGGGAGTCGTCTATTCCCCATGGAATTTGGCCGGGGGTAGGGACACTCCGGTTCGTAATAGGCTGAGAGGGAAGAGATCCATCAAGAACCGCTTCATTAAGCGATGCCTCGGTGATTTTACTATTGCCCGGATCCCGAACGCCGAAAGGGAGCCGGTCGCGGGGAACGGAAGAGCAAGACGTAGGGTTGGCGGCAGATTTCTTCTTGCTCATCTTAAGAGATGAAAAAAGGAAATCCGAGATTGGTTTATGTAGAAAGGAAGAACAATGATCGTGATGTCCGAAGAACAAGGCTGTATGGCGGGCGCGTATGGAGCTTCGGGAATGTGTTTAGGAAAGTTATTGGGTTTTTTTTACGGTCCAGTGAATTTGGCATTAAATGACTTATGTCGTGATCTGTGCAACTATGACCTAACGGTCATAAGGATATTAAAGATTTACTCGTTAATTTACGCAAATTATGGCCTAACGGCCATAAGGATAAGTCACCGTGATTATTACGGTCATGAGAAATTTTTCCGTGAATAAGAAAGCGGTCCGAAATATGAACGTTTCAGATTTGGATTAATGTAGTGCTAAATTTCCTAATTTGGCACTATGAAAGAGTTAGATCTTGCCTAACTCGATGTTAATGGATGCCTTAGGCTATGGGTGTCAATCATCCGACTGATTATAGGTCTTGGACACTCGAGTCGATGTGAGAATATGGGGAATAAACTGATCCGATCAACCAGGATTTTGCTTCTTAGTTAAAATTAACTAAATACGATAAAGATAAGACCGACTTAAGCGGTCTTAAAAGGATATGCGGTATGACTGGTTCGACCAGGTCCGAAAAATGTGTTCTTGGCGAGATATTGCTAAGCGGGATATGATTTGATGGAAAATAATAAAGCATAGTCACTCAAGAAAGACTCTTGCATTATTTGCAATTCTCAAAGGATACAAGAGTCGGTGGCTATACCTAATTAGGTGCACCTGATCGGTGCATCGTGTCCAAGAGCGATCTGCAGAGATCCCGGAAGTGGAAAATAATGGAAAATTGAAAGGAGGGGTCCGTAGGACTCTGCATGTAATCCGTGTAATCGACTAGGACTCGCATGTAACCCAAGCTCCCCGGATATATAAGGCGGAGCGGGGACCCCCGAAAACTCTCTCGATCCGGCAATTAGCAATCTGCTAAAGGCAATACATAACACACAGGACGTAGGGTATTACTCTCCATCGAGAGGCTCGAACCTGTCTAAAATCTCGTGTTCTTGTGTGTTACGTGTGTTGCACCATCGAATTCCACGCTCATGAGGGACCGGGTAGTTCTAGTGCCGAGTTTAAGACTCGACGGACACGTTGGGAATTTTACCGGTGATGAGCTCATATGGTATCTTTTTCAAAATCTTGTGAAGGTACAACCGGTTGGTTGCATGGCAAGTCGTGTTGATGGCTTCGACCCAAAAGGTGTCGGGAGTCTTGTATTCATCAAGCATGGTTCTTGCCATTTCAATGAGTGTACGGTTCTTTCTCTCGGCTACACCATTTTGTTGTGGAGTGCATGGTGCCAAGAACTCATGCTTGATGCCTTCTTCGTCTAGCTACTCCTCGACTTGTGTATTCTTGAACTCGGTGCCATTGTCACTTCTAATGTTCTTGATCTTCACAACATATTCATTTTGTGCTCTTCTCAAGAAGTGTAACAACTCTAATAAATAAAAGTGCATTTCATGTCATTAAGCATCATGGCATCACACTGCATTTTTGGAAGCTGTTTGATCTTATGTCAAAAATTCACATGAAATGTCATTTTAACCTAAGTTAAATTACTTTCTTGAAAAGAATGCAAATAAAAATAAATTATTGTGTTTGACATTTTCTTTTGGTCAAACATAAGAATAAAAATATTTATGGAATTTTTCCCTAAATTATTTTCCTTTGTAAAAGCACCTACAAGAATTAAATAAAGTTTTAGTTTTAAAATTACACATGAATTTTTATCCCGAAAAATATTTCGAATTTGGACCTGGACCCAAAAAGAAAAATGCTTGAAATGTTTTTCCGAGAACCTCTGATTTTTGTTGAATTTTTCTGAGCTTGGGAAGTGTCGTTTTCAATTAACCGAGAACCGAAGGGGTTTTTGCAAAATTGCCGAACCGAGCCCGGTCGCCGACCTCTCTCTTCTCCCTCTCTCAACGCAGCTCGCCGCCGTTCCCGGCCGCGCGTCCCCGGGCACGAGCCACGCAGCTAGCCGCCTGCTCGCTTCGAGCATTCCTCCGGCCGAGATAAAGCCCGGCCGGCCTTATCCCTCCCTCTCCCGTTCCTTCTCCACGAACACCACCGCCACCTCCCGCGCCTCTCCGGTCCAACGCCGGCAAGCCGCTCCGACCGCTCCCCATCCAACTCCCAACACCAAACCGCCCCGCAATTTCCCTCCGAAGGTCACCATGCCATCCAATCGCGTTGAGACGCCCCGAGCTCCGAGAGCGACGGGATTCTTCTCCGAGACTTCGCCCTCCACGGTGAGCCGTTTTGCGCGCTTGTTGCTCTCATAGCTGCGCAACTCGCTACTCTAAGTCTCTGGCCACTCATCATTGATTTTCATCCGCAGGTCGCCGTGAATTTTGCCGTCTTCCCCACGCACGGAGCGCCGCCGTCCGCACCTCCATGGTGAGCTCCAATCTCCGGCCATCTCCGGGGTCACGCAACCACTTGCCGCCCTTGCTCATGTGTTGTAGATGCTCGTAGCCGCTTTTTCCCCAAATTTGGGTGACCTTGGCGAGCTCCGTGAGTCGCCGGAGTTCCGTGCGGCACCATGTTCGCCGTCGGCATGCTTCCGGCAAGGCTCCCGCGAGCTCAACCTCACCATCACACTCGCCTCACTCGCGTAGAGCACATAGGCAAGCTCGCGGCGAGCTTTGGCCGCAGTCCGGCCATCTCCCGTGACCGCGCAGCCATCTCTCGGCCGTCGCGGCGGTGCCACAACGCGGGTCACACGCGCGGGATCGCGTGTGCCTACGCGGGATCCCGTGTGGCCCAACCCCGTAACCTCGCGTGTGGCACATAACACTATTCTGATTTTTAAAAATTCGTAGAAAATTAAAGAAAAATCGGAAAAATATGAAACCGGTTTTGTTAGATTCATAAAATTATTCTCTAACTGTTTATGAATTAAAATATCTATTTTGAGCATTTCAATTTCATAAGTCTTAATTAATTGCATTCTTTTGATTAAGAGAAATTATTATTTTATGCTAATTATTGTTATTTGTAAGAAAAGAATTTGTTTAAAAGAAGGAGATACTACAGATGAAAGTTTTTATTAAAAGTATTTTCTAAAATTAAGCATAAACATCGTCGTTTCATGTAATTATAGTTTAATATTTCATGTGCCGTTGCATATCGATATTAGCTATTCATCGTCGGTTAATGACCATGCCGATGAAAGCATTGCATATCATATCATACACATTCATGCATGCATGTTGCTGATTCACGACGTATTGATGATCGACCTAGGTCCCGACGTGATCGAAGTTTCGTCCGAGGTAGAGGCAGGAGACGTGAACATCGACGTCGACCCAACCACCGAGGAAGCAAACGCCGACGTGAATCGAGGCAAGCCCCGGTGCATCCTACCTATGTTTTAAAATCTTTTACTTTTATCACGATGAGTCGAGGTTATGTTTGTGCACTAGGTGATAGGGAATGATTGACCCCTAGATGCATGAGATAAGTTTCCTTTATTCGTGTTGTACTCGGTACGGGTAGCTCAAAAAAGCTAGGCTTAATTCATAGTCGCAACGGTAGTTGATTCAAGTGATCTTAAAGCATGGAGGCTTTAAGTGATTGTTGTTGTTGTCGTTAATTTAAAGAGAGTGTTAATGAAATTGAGACCGGACGGACCCCGTAGGAGAAAGGGCAAGACGAGGTCGAGGTCTTGCAAGGTGGTAACCCCGTCCGTGTCGGTCAAGGACCGTACCGTTGTCGGCTTAGTTGAACAAGTTTGAACGTACCGTACTACATGCTAGTGTAATGGGGCCAGCAAGTCGATGTACCCTACCACCCCGGGGATGTGTCGTAGCTAACTCTCTTTTGCTGGCTGTTAGTGAGATCGGAGTCTCACGGGAGGGAAATGGGTCGCCCACGGATGAAGTCGTGGGGTCGCCATATTCCCGGGTGAGATTGGAAACGGCTATTCTTCCGCCAAGTGTTGGCGGGAAAGGTTGTCGTATACGACCGGTGGGGTGCGTATACGCCGTGTAGTCGGGTTTTGCCAGCTGGTATAAAATCGATTCGAATCGCTGTCCCTCGCAGATAATGAGTACCGCTTGTTTAGGTCGTCGCATCGTAGTTAATCAAGTGAAAGATGAAGAAGAGAGAAGAAAGAGCTGTTAGTCAAAGATATTCTTTTCTTGCAAACTTGCTTGCAGTAGTTGTAGGCTGCAAACAGTGGTGAGGTAATAAACTCAATATGGAGCTAAAACTTGAAAGTAGGGATCCACCATAAGCGTTGTTTTTCGCAAGAAAGTCAACCCCACAACCATAAAGCCTTTGCATAGTAGGCGTCGGCCTTAGCGTGCTCGTTGACGGGTCGGTCTTGCTGAGTATTAGACTACTCGGGGTTTGTTCGTTATGATTTCGGGCCTTGAGTCGTACTACCACGACTCGTACGGTAGCTTTCCGGAGGAGGAGCGAGTGCCTCAAGGGTGGTTCCCTCCGGTGGGAACGGATCCCGACGCCGTGAAGGATGAGGATCGTGATGTACGACGGGCTCGAGTACATCACGTTAGTCGCCTTAGGTGGTCTTTTGTTGTAAAAAGAATAAGTTCCGCTGCCGGACTCTTAGTGTTTTAAACTTCGGTATTGTATCAAGTTTCTGCTGCACAATGTTTGTATTTCGAAAACCTGGTTGTATTATACCATGATGTATATAATCCGGCTTGTATGAGATGATGAACTGTTGTAACTCGCTTCGTCGAGTGTCCCCTGTACTCGATTCCTAGGTGTCCCGGAAGGGATGTCACAGCTGGTATCGGAGCAGTTCAGGGGCAATAGTACATTGTTCGCAAGCTCGTTTTCAAAACTTAACACGTTTCTAGTACGAGAGACTAAGGAGCCCTATAAGGATGTAGAATAGTTAGATTTTCTAACCGTTCGACGTTCGGGTTATGGGTAGTTACTAACTATCCGTTGTAGTTTCGTTTCCGATAATTCGTATGATTAGTCCGTCGAGCATGCATCATGTCATATTGAGTGCTATAATAAAAAGCTGGGAATGGGCTTAGCTAGTCTTGTAGTACTTTGATAGGTTGTCTTTTCGTTTTCTTTAATGTAGGAAGAAGTGTTTAACCGGTTTAACCATGTTCCCTGCAGATGTCGATGCCACGGGTTAGGAAGCATGTTCGTGCGGAGGAGGACACCCAGGCTGCACGTGTCACCGAGCTTGAGCAGAGGACCCACCACCCGGAGGCGCAGGTGTAGAGTCGGGACCGCCGGATAGCTGTTTGGAAGAACCGTTTCCGTGTGGATCGCCGGGAGATCCGCAGTTCTCACGCACGGATCGCCGAGCTCGAGGAGCGATTGGTGGAGGTCACCAAGGACCGTGACGAGTTTCACGGGATGTCGATCACACTCGGACGAGCAGTTGGTCACGGTTACAGCCCTAGCGTGATGCAGCCCGTGACGCGCACGCAGCTCACCTAGCGAGTTGGCGGGAGTGATCGCACGGCGTAACCACGCGGTGGAGACCCCGATCGAGATAGAGAACCGGATAGAGGAGCTCGAGGCGATGTACGACGGATCGGCTAAGGCGCACCACGAGTTGTTGCACGACCACGACGAGCTGTTCGGACGGTTCCAGCGAGTTGCAGACAGCAGCACTGTGGTCCGGCCGACGACGCCGAGGAGGTTTCCGGTGTGGACTACGAGCCACCGCCGACCCCACCGGAGGAGTACGCCGAGTCGGACGCCGACAGCCACGCGCCGCCGACTTAGCTAGTGTTGGAGTAGTACCGATGTAGGATAGCTAGGCCAGGAGTAGGATGGTAGTCACATTTTGCTGACGTATGTCGGATTGTAGCATAGGGTAGTAGCAGATGATGGTACTGTGGCGGTTGTATGGGTGAGTGGGATCGGGTGTGTACACAAATAATGTATAAAGAAAATGTGGTCTTGTATAATATATGTGCAGTTGGTAGTGTAGTATATAAGAGCTTGTTGAAGTACTTGGATTAAGAATGGTTTCTGCCTATGCTTGATATGCTCATTTCTCCGCAGAGATGGACAACACAAGTAACGTCATCGGTGATGCGAAAGGACGGGCGGAGGATGCTCGTCTATCCGAGTTGGAGAGGCAACCGAAAGAAAAGGACGAGTTGTTAGCAATTAGAGAGGCGCAATTGCTGGTTGAGGAAGAGCAGATTCAAGTCAAAGACCAACAATCGGCGACCGCAAACGCCACGATTCATCGGTTAGAGCAAGATTTAATCCAAGCGCACAATGCGCTATTGAATGAAGAGCTTGGTCAGCAACCCCCGAGAACAAACCAGAAGTGCACGAGGACCCCGTAGCAGAAGAATCCGAGGAAGAAGAGGAGGATCCTGAAGAGATAATGGACGTGGACTCGGTAATAGACTTCACGGAGATTCCACGACTGGAGGATGAAGGGTCCGAGGTAGGAAGTTCCAAGAGCCGGAAGCGACGTCCAAAATTCACGAAGAATACTAGGGTTGTAGCGAGTAACGAGTGTGGAAGTTAGTATGTAATATAGGTATCGGGTTAATAACGAGCGTGGTGTAACCATGCATGAGTGTCGCAAGTAAGGGTCGTTGTAGAATGGATGGTCGGATATGTGCATATGGTTTTGGTGGTTGTTATAATAAGATCTGTTGTACATAAAAGTTTATCTTGGAAATTTCTCATCCATGCATTCCTGTTCCTTCCATAATTATGTTGGAATTGACATGTCTAACGTGAATTTTTCTTGGACGGAATGGTTGGAACAAGGAGACGCGATGAGCCGGAAAGTTCACAGCGGGGCGGGAACGCCACCACCACCCCTACCTTGGCACTGAGCTATTACAGCTGTGTCTGGATTCCCGTGCAGAAGCAGCGGGAATTGCTTCGGAACAGATTGGTTCGGAACACTCGCTCCACGGGGAGGACCACAAGGTCGGAATGCCCCGGAAGAACGTGTGACCTTCTCGGATTTCTCATCGGTTCGCCCCCGGTCTTCTCGGATGCGGGTGAACCACTAGAGGCTGATCATTGGCTTCGCACTATCGAGTCCAAGCTGGAGTTGTTTCCATGTACCGATCACCGGAAGACTTTGTTCGCTTCCCAAGCAAGCTGCAAGGAATTGCTCGGAGCATGGTGGGCCAACTACAAGGCGATGTTCCCTCGAGGACATCGAGTTTCTTGGGCTGAATTCACTAAAGCATTCCGGGAGCATCATATTCCGGAAGGATTGATGAACCGGAAAAGGAAGGAATTTCGTCACTCGAAGCAGGGCGATATGACTGTACATGCCTACTCCAAGGTATTCAACCGTCTTGCTCGGTATGCCCCCGAGCACGTGGGCACGGATGCTAAGAAGAAGAATCTATTCAAGGAAGGGCTGACCACCAAGCTGCAGTCTCGGCTTGTGCTTGAACAAGACCGAGCAGCTTCACCGATTTCGCCAATGATGCTATTTCATTGGAAGACTCTATCCACCTCCATCAAGCGGAAAAGAGCAAGAAGAGGCCAGCAGCTGGACAAGGAAGTGGAGGACCATCAAAGTATAGGCTGGTATACACATCACCATCAGGTCGGCGCTATCATCATATACCTTCACGTCCAAACTATTATCGACAGACCTCAGCAACCACAGCGAGTCTCAGCAGCAGCGGTCGAACCGATGATCGTCCGCCTTACCGAGCAACAGAGTGCTCCAAATCCTCGACCAGGTGAATCAAGCACCTCGAGCAAAATGGACCGCCATGTTTCAATTGTAGCCGTCCGGGTCATTTCTATCGCAGTTGTCCCTATCAGCAGAAAGTTGCTTATGCACCACGCCCACAAGGACAGATGCGGAACCGGTCGAGGAATCAAGCCAAGAACACCCAAGTGAAAACGGGCCGTGCTAACTTCACTACGGCTAAAGAATTACCGGAAGGAGGGCAGATCCTAGCGGGTATGTTTTCTATAGCTGATCATCCTGCTATGGTTTTATTTGATTTGGGAGCCACTCACAATTTCATCGACAAAGCATATGTTTCAAAGCATCGCATCATGCCATCCAAGTTGTTATGTGCACATCTCATTTTAACACCTGGGGTAAAATCCTTACAAATGAAGCGGTTGCCAATGTGACATTAAAATTGGGTAGAAAAGTTTATTCCACTTCATTAATCATATTGGATGGGCAAGGGTTAGACGCAATTATTGGTATGCAATGGATGGATTTTCATAAGGCGAGTACTTGATATAGCATCTCGAGCGAGTCTATTTGAACTCTCCTGTCCATGGTCGAGATTGCTTGCTTTTAACTCTTCCCCGATCTATCTTGTCCATGGTTAATAAGATTATAAGTAAAAGTCCGGAGGATATACCGATGAGTCCGTGAGTATCCGGATGTCTTTCTAGACGACTTACCGGTCTGCCGTCGGATCGAGTGGTAGAGTTTAAGATAGAGTTACAACCTAGAACAACACCAATATCAAGGAGGCCGTATTGGATGCCACCAAATGAGCTAGCATAGTTAAAGGTGCAATTAAAGGAGCTATCGGACAAGGGGTATATTCGCCCAAGTTCGTCACCATGGGGATGCTCGACCTTGTTCGTGAAGAAAAATGACAAAACATTAAGGCTATGTGTGGATTATAGGCCTTTGAATGCAGCTACCATCAAGAACATGTACCCCCTTCCTCGGATTGACATCTTATTTGATCAATTGATGGGAGTAAAAGTTTTTTCCAAAATAGATCTTCGCTCGGGATATCATCGATTAAGATCGGAGTCGAAGATATACCGAAGACGACATTTTCCACCGGATATGGACTTTATGAATATTTGGTGATGTCTTTTGGATTGACCAATGCACCAAGCACACTTTATGTACCTCATGAACTCGGTATTCATGCCGTAGCTGGACAAGTTTGTCGTGGTATTCATCGACGACATATTGATCTATTCTAAGTCGGAAGAGGAACATGCAAATCACTTAAGGATTGTACTTGCAACGTCTAAGGGATCATCGACTATATGCCAAGTTTAGCAAGTGTGAGTTCTGGTTAAAAGAGGTGCCTTTCCTAGGGCACGTGATATCGACAGAAGGAGTAGTCGTTGACCCGAGCAAAGTTCAAGAAGTGTTGGATTGGAAGCCACCGAAGTCGGTTACACAAATCGGGAGTTTCTTAGGATCGGCCGGTTACTACAGAAGATTCATTCCAAATTTCTCGAAGATTGCCAAGCCAATGACCAAATTGTTGGAAAAGGATAAGAAGTACGAATGGAGCAAGGAGTGTGAGGAAGCTTTCCAGTACATCGAAGAAATTGTCGACAACGAGCACCGGTGCTCGCTCGACTGAATTGACGAAGCCCTTTGATGTGTACTTGTGATGCATCGAGAACTGGACTTGGATGTGTCCTAATGCGGGAGGGTCGAGTGATTGCCTATGCCTCTCGACGACTTAGGCGTCATGAAGAACACTATCCCACGCACGACCTAGAGTTAGCAGCGAGTGGTTCTTGCATTAAAGAGCTGGAGACACTATCTTTTGGGAAATTTAGTACATCCGTACACGGATCACAAGAGTCTCAAGTACATCTTCACTCAAGCAGACTTGA
The DNA here is from genome assembly GCA_031894775.1 of Chloris gayana. NCBI lineage: Eukaryota > Viridiplantae > Streptophyta > Magnoliopsida > Poales > Poaceae > Chloris > Chloris gayana. Next base: position 54,562 of record JAUNZO010004765.1, read on the forward strand.
ATATGCGCCAATGAAGATGGCTAGAGTTAATCAAGGATTATGAAATTGAGATTCACTACCACCCATGCAAGGCAAATGTCGTAGCCGATGCTTTGAGTCACAAAGTTCATTACAATAGCTTCACGGCTCAACTATTGACACAAGCACCTACACGGAAAGTGGTGAGCCTAGTCTTCGGATTCTTCCGTATGGAGCCTTGACCAATTTGGCTCTTATTCCTACCATTCGTGAAGAAGTGGTAGCAGCTCGACGGAAAAATGTTGGCATGGAACACATTAGAAGGCGACTCAAGAAGGACGAAGTTAAATGCTTTAGAGAAGATGATGAAGGAGTTATCCGGTTCAAGAACCGACTAGTGGTACCGAAGAACCTAGTACTTTGCAAGAAGATTTTGGATGAAGCTCATACATCTAAGTATTCAATCCATCCCGGAACCAACAAGATGTATCAAGATCTAAAGCGAAGATTTTGGTGGACACGAATGAAGCGGGAAATAGCCAAATATGTTAATGAGTGCGATATCCGTCGACGTGTTAAAGCAGAGCATTTGAAGCAAACATACTTGATAGGCGAGACAGGACCCATACCCTTTCGTTGGTCATCTCCTTCTTTGAACCATAGGAGACAGACACCATGTCCAATGGCGAAGGCAAGCAAAAATGTGGAAGTGGTTTGTAGCACTAAAGGTAGGCGAATTTAAGCAGGTGCGCTCATCAAAACTCGTCTTACTAACGGTTAAACTCTTTTGTTATAGCATAGTACTTACATCTCGACAAAGGCCCCAAAACTTTTAGGCCCCCTTTGGTTTGTAGGAAAAACATAGGAAAAACGTAGGAATCCAATCCTATAGGAAATTTTCCTATCCAAGCCTTTGGTTCGTAAAATTGCAGCGAAGGAATGGCATAGGAAACTTTCCTTTCAACTCGATTTCACAGGAAAAGTACAGGAAAAAGAATCCACTCCAACCTCTTTTTCTCATCCTGTAGCGTGGGATTGAGGACAATTAGGTGCAGGTGCCACTACACGGCTAGTTCAAATGCATTGTGATCCTGTCGCTTAAGCCAAAGTAAGGAGGATTACAATGGTTATTTAGGATCCTTTTCCTACAAAATTCCCGTACGCACCCAAAGGACTACTTCTATTCATTTCCTGTGTTTTACAATCCTATGTTTTCCATTTACATTCCTGTGAAATTACTATAACTTTCCTATTCCTATGTTTTAGAAATCCTACGTTCCAAAGTAACCCTTAGAGTGCATCCGCACCGTCCTATGACCGAGTATGTCATAGGAGCATGAGAATACCTAATCCGGTAGGACAGCTAACAAGAGCCACGAGTATAGGGCGGTAATCTTTTAAAGTCCTCGTAAGTTATATAGAGCATCCGATACACAAGTGAACAGTGTTTTTTAGACTGTGAACAGTGTTTTTAAGTAGTCGTAATCCAGAGAAAAGCCACATTATAGCCGGTGAGCCAGAAACCGCCGCCGCTCCAATGTAACATCAGCGGCGTGCATCCAGCCGTTCCGCCGTCAGTGTCCATCGAAATCGGACGGCACACGAGAGCTTCGGACTTGCCGGCTCCGCGTCCGCGTAGGCGCGTCGACAATAGCGCCGTCACCCGTCTCGCTGGGCCCCCGACCGATCGATCGCAGCAGCGAGAGCGACGAGGAGGCCTCAGCCCCGCCCTCTCGCCGCTGCCGCCGCCGCCGCCGCCAATTCGCCGCCGGCGATCTCTCTCGCCCATTCCTGTCGAATCTCCTCTTCCTCGCGCTCCATCGCCACCGGCCTCGGCCGCCTCCGGGAACCCTAGCTTCCATCGATTGGCGCCCAATTTCCGTCTCGCTCCCCGCCTCCACACCAGTTCGTGGCGGGGCGAACCCGCGCGAACCCCGCGCGAGTGCTCCCGCCCTTGAATGCGCCCGTTCGCGGGCGGAGATTGGGTGCCCTCGCTGGCGCAAGCGGGCTCCAGTAGGGAAAACACCTCAAAGCGAGTGGTCAAACCCTAGCTGTGGCCGGCGGGGATGGCGGGAGAACTGGGGCAGCAGACGGTGGAGTTGGGCGCCGTGGTGCGCCGGGCGGCCGAGGAGTCGTATATTGCCCTCCGGGAGCTCGTCGAGAAGTCGCAGGCGGAAATCGAGGGGAAGGGCTTCGGTGGCGGCGCTAATGGCGGGCGCCAGCGCTCTGACTCTGAGAAGAAGATCGACCTGCTCAAGTTCATCGCCCGGACGCGCCAGCGGATGCTCCGCCTGCACGTCCTCGCCAAGTGGTGTAAGCAGGTCCGACCCATCCAATTCGAAACTAAACAGGCCTTATTTTCTATAGTGTATAGTGGAATGTGAAAGGACTCGGTCTGATATGAGCGACTGGTTCCAACAGAGTAGTTTTGTGTCAGCAAGTTTAGTTCCGTTAGGGCTTGTTGCTCCAGAGGCTCCACCTCTCTGGTTTCAGTCAGTTGAGTAAAGATCATTCATGATATAGTTGTTGGCTTGTTGCAGTGTAGTGGGCTGTTGAAGATTGGTGATTATTGCTAGATTGTTCCAGCAGGTTTGCTTCTATTGATTTTGTTAGGTCTGTGGTACATTTCCCAATGGAACATAATATAATCAGTTGGTGTATAGAAAACAACCGAGACATATCTTTGTGTGCTTAATTCTTTTGGTTTGATTTGTTCATTGTCACGAACATATTGACCTTTTGGTTATCAGTTTCTTACAAGTGTCTCAAATAAAACAAGACTTGGATATTATTGGAGTTTCTTTTCATGATTTAGTTTTTTTTTGTCAAACTATGTGATTTCTTGTGTGTTTATGATAAAAAGAAAAAAATGTTTGACCATCTTGGATTAGAAAAGGATGTGATGATTTACATTACTTATTGGAGGGAGTATTGTTCATATGCTGTGTTCCATGTTGTGCTCCGACATGGACCAAGCAAGTCAAAGAAATTTGTTCGACGATGTATTCTCTCCATTTTGAAATAGTAGACACATATCTTGTGCACATAAACTAGGAATGGAATGAAAAGACAACCACTCTTAGTTATCAGCAGTTGATATATTGTGGACTCATATATGGAATGAAAAGACAAACCTCTCTTAGTTATGAGCAGTTGATATATTGTGGACTCATATCCCCTATAAAATTGTCAACTGTTTTGAGAAATGGTTGCACTGTTGCATCAATGAAGTATATTGGCTCATGATTGATGCAACTTTCTCATTAGTTTAGTTAATCTGGCCTTACCACAGCAGCAGAAGGATTCTATCCAGATGGTGAAAATAATTGGTCAGACTCAGAAGTGTTACAATGATTTATTTAGGAGTTTTTCTCATTTCTTTAGTTTTCCCAGGATGTGATGAAAACTGTTTTTTGTTGTCATGGAATTTTTCTCATTGCTTTAGTTTTCCCAGGATGTGAAGCACACTATATTTTGTTACTGACATATTTACTTACAATTTATACAGGTTCCTTTGGTCAATTACTTTCAACAGCTTGGATCAACCCTCTCCAGCCATGAAACATGCTTCACCCAAACAGCTGACTCACTATACTTTATGCATGAGGGGTTGCAGCAAGCTAAAGCTCCTATGTTTGATATTCCATCTGCTATTGAAGTCATGCTTACAGGGGGTTATCGGAGACTGCCAAGATGCTTAGAAGATGTAGGAAGTCAAAACAAACTTTCTACGGATGAAGAAAAACATGCTCTCCGGAAATTAGATGCCAGCGTCCGGTACAAAGTACTTGTGACACCAAGACCTAAAGCAGTATCTAATGTCTCAATAACTGATGGAATAGCTGATTTTTGTGTGGATGGAGAGTTTAAAGTTCTTCTTACATTAGGTTACCGTGGTAATGTGGACTTATGGAGGATTTTGCATATGGAGTTACTTATTGGTGAGAAGAAAGGCCCTTTTAAGCTGGAAGAAAGTAGGAGATTTGCTCTTGGTGATGATATAGAAAGAAGAATGGCAGCTTCTGACAAACCATTCAATGTGCTATATGACATACTTCATGAACTCTGCGTCTCGCTTGCAATGGACTCTATTATTGGGCAGGCTAATACTCTTCGACAGGGAAGATGGAAAGATGCAATAAAATCTGAACTCATTTCTGAAAGCACCATCGGACAAACAGGAAATGCTGCGCTAATGCAGATTGGTCAAGATGGGGAGTTCAGCTCAAATGGTTTTAAGATACCTGGTCTAAAACTAAGTTATTGGTTAGATGAAAAAAGCAGCAGCTCTGCAGAGTCTGATTCATCTCCATTTATCAAAATTGAGACAGGACAAGACATGAAGATAAATTGTCGCCATAGTTCATTTGTACTTGATCCTATGACAGATAAAGAAGCAAATCTTTCTCTTGATCTCAGTTGCATCGATGTTGAACAACTCATTTTGAGAGCAATTGCTTGCAACAGGCACACACGTCTTCTTGACATTCATAGACAACTGTGCAAAAATGTTCAAATTTTTCAGTCCCCAAAGGATGTTGTCCTCAAACGGGACATTGATGAAGTGAAGGACCCACATAAGGTATTTTGTAGAAAGATTCTTTTATTTCCTTATCTTTTTGTTTGCAAACCCTTTACTGATCTAATATTGGCTTAACATTCATAAATTGTTGCAGAAAGCGGAGACAAGAGGCTCCTCAGTTTGCTGCGGGAATGAACTGCTTCAAGTAAGGGCATACGGTCAAGCATATATTAGCCTTGGAATAAATATCAGGTTTGTCTATGTTTTATTGATCTTAGTATATTACATCTACCACAATATTGTCGTAAAATATTTTCTTTTTGCATTCCATCTCATGTCTCAATAGTCTTCTTGAACTCTGAATTCTATACCTTTTTTCTCTGCCCGATAGGACTGGCCGCTTCCTCCTTCAATCACCAGAAAATATTTTGCCACCTTCAGCACTTACTGATTGTGAGGAAGCTCTAAACAAAGGAAGTATTGCAGCAACAGAAGTTTTTGCAAGCTTGAGGACACGAAGCATCCTCCATCTGTTTGCAGCAACTGGAAGTTTTCTTGGCCTTAAGGTTATCAACATTGTTTGTCATACCATAATGTCTTTATTTCGGATAGGTGTATTAATATCTAGTGCTCCTTGATAACTAGCAAAGAGACACTCTGATATTTATGCAATTACCCTTTTGCAATTTTCCCCAGTAATGTTCTTAGGATTATCTAGGTTGACCAAATAACTTTCTGGTTGTCTCATAAAATAAATGCTCTCATTATATATATAAGAATCTATTATTGTAAGTTGATGATATTAGAGACTAGAAAATGACATTGTGTGAGTTATGATTTACCAGTTATAAATGTATCTGCATTTTTTATTCAAATGATATCTTTTCTGTAATGTATAAAAGTCACCAGCCTTGAAAAATATAGTAAACTGTGAATTTATACATTTCATTGTTTGGTGTGTTACAAATCATGGAATCAGGCAGTACACATTCTTTCTTTTGTAGAAAGGGGCTGAATCGAATATCTTTTAAACATTTTTTTTGCAAGGGTCACACAATGCAATTAGTGATCTCAATGTTCTAAGTTCTAACCACCACACCTGACCATTGACTGTAGCAGTGCATTTTATTCCTTCATTGTATTTTCTTTTGGAGCTATAGTTTACCCATCTTTGCTGAGTGGATCTTTTTTCTGGTCGTTGAATGAACTTTGATATCTTTTCTATACATACAGTTTTCTTGTTAACATGTTATTTTATTAATGGAAATAGAGAATGTCTTATGTGCTAACACTTCACAGCTTAATACAACCTTTAATCTGTTTCCACTGTAAATCATGCGTAGAAGATTAGTGGATATTGAAATAAGTGTTACACTAGTTTAATACTGCATAATTATTGTTTCTAAATGTACAATTGACCAGGTGTGAATTGCCAATTCCTTTGTGGAATATTTCACTGTGTAGTTGAAAGAACCGCCCGAGTTGTATCTAAATTAGTGGAACTAGCTCGATGTCCACATATGGTATGTGAGAGAGGGGAAGGGAGGGAGATATCTTCCTAAACAAACCTATCTTTCTAATCCAACCAACCATCGATATGGCAAGCAGCAACAGTGGAGGTGGCAGCCCTACCTGGGCTGTGCGCCTCCCGGGCTGCCACTAGCTGCCGGGTGGCCCTGAGCAGCCCCACTTGGGCTGTGGGTATTGGGACATATAACAGAGCCCAACAAAAACATAACCCTGGTAGTCCCCCCATATGCTTCTGAAGCAACGCCCAAGAGCCCAACAAAAACATAACCCTGGTAGTCCCCCGATATGCTTCTGAAGCAACGACCAAGACCACAAGCACATTGGTATACAACATTACACACATCACAATGGAATCACACATACTAATTCAGATTTTAACAAGTCTCAAACATCATTGTGTTCCAAAATTTTAAACTTGTGGTGAGTGAACATGATTTGTGAAAATGAACATGATTTGCAAATTGGGGTGTGACAGTAGTCATGTCATGGATGTTGCTATAGGTTGCACAGTAACATGTTCATTCGATAGTGTCTACCGCTTAGTTCTGGTTAGATACTTGGCATCCTTCCATTTAATTACTAATACTTTTGCTTACTGAATCATGGCAAGTTTCTATTTAACAGATATAAAATGCTAAAAACTATTTTCTGTGTCCCAGGTTTACCAGCAGTCTCAGGGTTCTCTGAAGATTCCGAAGTCCATATTACATGGTTCTGATCTGATGGTCATGGGGTTTCCGCATTGTGCAAATGCTTATTTTCTGCTGATGCAACTTGATAAGGACTTCAGGCCTATTTTTCATTTGCTTGAGACACAGTGCGATGCCAGTGATAAAGCTAACACAAATGCAGATACTAAAGAAGCTGTTAGGTTTAACAAGATTGATGTTGGACGGATCCAAATACTTAAAAATGATTCAGCTACCATTCCTTTTGATGTTAAGCTGCAAGCCCTACAAGGTATAGCGAACTGTACTGACATCATAGAGAATGGAATACCTGTCCGGAATGGAATTGAGCCTATTCCTCTGTTGCCATCTTGTTCACCATCCTTTTCATCTATTGTTGATGAGGTTTTCGAATACGATGAAGATGGTCCTACTGCTAAACAAAATCAGTCTGTGCCACCATCTAACTTCCCATCTACTTCTCTTCCAAGTTCTCTTTCAGTTGGTTTCCATGGAGCAGATGCTAGAGCTGTCTCAGTCTCACAAATGCATGATGGAGGCTTATCTCATACCCAAGCTGGTTTAAACAATTATCTCCCGAATAATTTGAGAAATTTACCAACTGGCAAAACCTTCTCTTACTCGAGCCCTGTAAGGAATTCTTCTGCAACGAAGTTCCCAGGTTCTAAATCTAATCATGACCTGGGCTCACTGTGCCCGTCTGGTGACCATAATGCTGTAGATGGAAGTAAATCTCTTCAGCTTGTGCCTTCCATGAATAGTAACAGTAATCAAATCCCCGGCCAAAGTCCTTATTCAGGTAGTCTTGGAAACTCGTTGCCTGGTCACCTGGTTGGATCTTCAACAAATGCTGGAGGTATTCTACCAAATCTTGTCCATTTTGGTACTAGATTTCATTTTTCAAATAAATGTGTTATGGTATTAAAGATAATGCTTTATTTTTATCATTAATGCAATTATCTTGTACAATTGACAGGAGCGGTAAAGCTCATCTCTGCAGGACCTGATGGTACACCCAAAAAACGGTCTCTATCAGATTTCTTACAGAGCCTCTCTTCATTACATGGACAGGAGAGTAAGTCAAACAAGCGAAGAAAAATATCAGAATCAATGCAGAATCCCTTGCACTTGCAGGCATACTCATCTAATTTGCAATCAGAGGCCAGCCTCACATGTGAAAATGGTCTTATGGGAAGAAAGAATTCTGTTCCAGCCACTATATATGCTTCTGTGCTACTGCATGTCATTAGGCACTGTTCCTTGTGCATCAAACATGCTCAACTAACTGCTCAGATGGATTCTCTTTCAATTCCTTATGTTGAAGAAGTTGGTCTGCGGTCACCATCATCGAAACTTTGGTTAAGGTTGCCTTTTGCTCAAGATGATTCGTGGCAACATATATGTTTGCGACTTGGTAAGGCTGGAAGCATGTCTTGGGAAGTTAGAATAAATGATCCTCATTTTAGTGAACTTTGGGAACTCAATGGAGGAAGCAACACAACACAATGGGGTATCGGTATTCGCATTGCAAACACATCTGAAATGGATTCACATATCTCCTTTGATGCCGATGGTGTTGTTTTGAACTACAATACTGTTGAGGTAGATAGTGTCCAGAGGCTTGTGTCAGATTTACGACGACTTTCCAGTGCCCGTTCTTTTGCTCGTGGAATGAGGCGATTGATTGGTGTGAAACATGATGACAAGATAGATGACACTCTGACATCCATGGAGATGAAGTCACAATCTGTTAATAAAGGTAACAGTGATGGTACCGACAAGCTATCTGAACAGATGAGAAAAACATTCAGGATTGAGGCTGTTGGTCTAATGAGCCTATGGTTTAGTTATGGCACCATGCCTATGGTACACATTGTTGTTGAGTGGGAGACTGCTAAGGGAGGTTGTACAATGCATGTTTCTCCTGATCAGCTTTGGCCACACACAAAGGTTTGCTTTTTGGTTATCAGCTTGGTTTTCTTTAATTCTTGATCATATTGTTTATTGAATAGACAAATCGGCATGCATAAGATGAATATAATCACAGTTTGCAACATTAATGATAAGTAAATGGTAGTTAAAATCTTTTTTATTTACGAAAGGTATCTGAGTATTTTTAGTCTCAGTTTGTGATTATATTTTGCAACTCAAATGGTTATAAAATAAGTTTCATTGGGCTGTGACTGGAAATAGTAAAATGAGTTATGGTGTTTGCTTTTAACTCGATTTTTTAAGGCATTGCATAGCTTCTTAATTCAGAGTAAAAAAACTTCTCAGCATAATTTAGCATGTTTCTTCTTGGAAGAACACACGCTTGAGCTCTTCATAAATTCAAATTCATGCATTCAATATTTATTTGAGCACAATTGAACATTCTTACTGTACATGGAGAAATGACATCCATAGGTTGGCACTAGAACTCTTTTACACTCAAATTATATTGCTAAATTCCACATCATTACATTTTTTTTTGTTGTACCTCTTCTATTAATGCATTGATACGCAACTCTCCTGTGTGTTCAAGAAAAAAATATAAAAAACTTTACTTTTATTTCTGCTTTATCTTTCTTATTAAAAATGCATCGTGATTGCATATTCTGGGATATAAATAGGTGCTGGTATTTCCTGTTTGACATTCTCTGCTTTACTGGGTGTGGCCATTGGAGTCCTGGTACCCATTTCTGATTTACAAATGTATAGCAACAACTGAGTGCAGCTTCTACTTTCTGCTTACACATCACTCTGAGATTGTAAATTGTAATCAACTAGCAAAATACCCGCGCGTTGCTACGGGTATGACTTATTTTATATAATATTATTTACACAAATTCATAAAAGATTTCTATTGGCTCACCACAATAACATAAAAAATCTTCCCATAGTGATGTACTCCCTCCATAGTACTTGTCATCCTACCTGAACAATATAACTAACAATATACATTGAAATATTTGATAGATAGAGCATCATAAACAATTTTTGGACACAACAAAAGACAATATACAATTCTTTAGTTTTTTTCTGATGATATGTTATGTTTTTAATAAAAATAACTAATGATGAGTTTACTATGTAAACTAATAATTCTACCTTTTAATCTACCAATGATTATTGGTGATGAGAGGATCAATACAAGGCACGACGGCATTCGATGCGGGCGAATCAGAAGAGGCTCAGAGGCTGAAAAAAATGATCGTATAAACTTTGTTGTAGCAGTTAACAATAGGCAAAGAGATCTACAGTTATCAATAGACAAAGGGCCGTATTGTTACCAACAGACCTGCCATAGCCCACAGTCCATAATGTTTCTTGTCTCTGAATCAAACCCCCAGCAAACAGGCCGAATGAAAGTTGAGCCCACGAATGAAAATCCACAAAGAGAACAAGACTGAAAGTCCACATAGAAAAAAGACACAATCAGGTCTTCTTCTTCCTCGCACAGGAGACGCTGCCGTCCGCCATTGCTGCAAACTCGAGCTCCCATTGACGGCTAAAAGAGGATTAAGGATGGCTGTGAAATATCAAAGTGGAACCGCAATAACACAACGAACTAACATAGGGTGTATTTCAGCTTCTCCTTCGCTGCATCTCATCTTTTCGTAGTTGTAGGATGTAGGAAAATTCCGAAAAGAACTGCAGTGTCTAGCGTCATTGGATGCGAATTTAAACGTCTAAAATTTCACGAGAATTTGTTTTAAAGAAATTGGCAAAATCAAACCTGATCGGACTCCAGAACTTTGAAACAACGAGTTGAGTGGACTCCAACAGACCACGGACTCAGAGTCATATGTGAATTGTCTTTTGCTTAACTCCAAAATGAACTCGATGTTGGGGCGTACGGGCGTACTGCATGAACGTTTTCATCGAACTTATTAAGAAGTTGAGATTTCACATCTTTAAAAGTGCATTCTGTAATCAAGCTTGTATGAATGTAGTTTTTGGAGGACTTCGTGAATGGTGGGGAGGTAGCATCCTTCTTAGATTGCATTCGGCTGACTGCGGGACCTTTACTTGCCCTTGGGGGTGCAATTCGTCCTGCAAGGATGCCTGTAACTGTTTCCTCTGGTTACAACTCTATGCCAAAACAGTCAACCATCCCCATGCAGGGGCCAATAGCTAATGGTGCATCTTCATCAAGCATGCATCACATGCCAGCAGGCGCTGCTCCCTCAATTGCATCAGCAGCCCATTTGGGCAGTCATAACCTCCATGCTGCTGTCATGCTTTCTGCCGCTGGGCGGGGTGGACCTGGACTTGTTCCCAGTTCATTACTGCCTTTTGATGTTTCTGTCGTGCTTCGAGGACCATACTGGATACGCATTATATATCGCAAGAAGTTTTCTGTTGACATGCGTTGTTTTGCTGGAGATCAAGTTTGGCTCCAGCCAGCTACACCTCCTAAAGGTGGACCTTCAGTTGGTGGATCATTGCCATGCCCACAATTTCGACCATTCATAATGGAACATGTTGCTCAGGGTCTAAATGCTCTTGAACCCAACTTCATGAATGCTGCGCAAGCTAATGCACACTTAAATAACAATGCTGGAGGCCCTCAATCTGCTCCCACTGCAAATCGTTTAAGTACAGCCCCTGGTGTTGCCATGTCAAGACCAACTTCTGGTGTTGCTAACCATGTAGCAGCTAGTTTGAGTCGAGCAGGAAATGCTATGTTGGCTACTTCGGCTCTTGCATCAGGGATTGGTGGAGCTCCTGTGCGGCTTACACCTGGAACTGGCCTACCTGTTCATATGAAAGGAGAACTGAACACAGCTTTTATTGGGCTTGGGGATGATGGTGGATATGGTGGTGGCTGGGTCCCTTTGGCAGCTTTGAAGAAGGTGTTAAGAGGGATACTTAAGTACCTTGGAGTGCTATGGTTATTTGCGCAATTGCCTGAACTTTTGAAAGAGATATTGGGATCAATTTTGAAGGACAATGAGGGGGCTCTTTTAAATTTGGATCAAGAACAACCTGCACTCCGGTTCTACGTTGGGTAAGAAATTATAAAACTTGCTTATGTGCTCGATTAATATTGTATAATATAGTTATAACCTGACCTAAGTGATCTAGTCTGTAAAAATTATATATGCATGTTAGTGTATGTCCTTCAGGTAATCTGTCTACTTTACATATTTTAAATGTGCGGATATAGTTGTAGCTTGTTAGTGTATGTTCTTCTGTTTGTTTCTTTATTTTTCTAGTATCCATATCTTTGTGAGCCTTGTCTGGAGCTGTAAATTTTGGGAATATGTTTCAGCAGCTCAAAATGGTTATGTTGACTATTTTATTCTGCCAATAATTTTTTTTGTTTCCATCCTGCAGAGGTTATGTATTTGCAGTGAGTGTTCATCGCGTTCAATTGCTTCTGCAAGTTTTGAGTGTTAAAAGATTTCACCACCAGCAACAGCAACAGCAGGCTCAGAGCAATGCTCAGGAGGAACTATCATCGGCTGAAATCAATGAAATATGTGACTATTTTAGCAGGCGTGTTGCCTCTGAACCATATGATGCTTCAAGAGTTGCTTCTTTTATCACTTTGCTTACACTACCAATTTCGGTATTACGGGAATTCTTAAAGCTAATTGCATGGAAGAAAGGTTTTTCTCAGGCTCATGGGGACATTGCTACTGCTCAGAGGGCTCGTATTGAGCTTTGTTTGGAAAATCACTCCGGATCAGTCTCCGGTGATAACACAGAAAGCACTTTGGCTAAGAGCAATGTTCATCATGATAGGGCCCGCAGTTCTGTGGAGTTTGCCCTGACATTTGTACTGGACCATGCTCTCATTCCTCACATGAATGTTGCTGGTGGAGCTGCCTGGCTTCCGTATTGTGTATCTGTGAGGCTAAGATATTCTTTTGGGGACAACAATCATGTCACATATCTTGCAATGGATGGGAGCCATGGTGGGAGAGCTTGCTGGTTGCAAGTTGAGGAATGGGACAGATGTAAACAGAAGGTTGCGAGAGCCGTGGAAGCTGTAAATGGATCTGCCGTGGCTGGGGAAGCTGGCCAGGGGAGGCTGCGAATGGTAGCCGAGATGATCCAGAAGCAACTCCAGCACTGTCTACAGCAGCTAAGGGATGGCCCACTCTCAGCTGGCTCAACTGCTTCATGACCCAACTTCTTGGGAAACTAGCAGACAAGCCAGGTAGACATTTTTGTTGGACTAGGTTGTTTCTAATGAGTCGCCTGTAATATTCAGAATGGCGTTTGGCATTGTTTACCGTGCAGATGTAAAAAGATTTATGGCAGCTAGCAGCCGGGAAGACTTCTTGATTGGTATGTCAACTTTGTACAGTATAAAGGGGAGTGGTTGACTGTTAGGACCTCTACTTAACACATTGGAGCATGTATTTGTCTGTAACATAGTCACATCGACGAAACACCTTTTTTGCCATCTGTATCATAACTCTTGTAGTCATCCTTTTTTGTGTTCTCCCACTTTCATTTGGACATTATTTTTCTTCTCGGTAGGGAGCTGGTGCTCTTGTTGAATTGGCATGGGACATCAACTACCACATTCTATTTGTACAAAGTCTGACATCGATAGTCGTTTTAGGTTTTCTAAGAAAAAAAAGGGTACATTTTAAGAATTATGACAACACAGGGCGGTTACGAACGTTCTATCTTCTATATTGCCTTAATGTTTATGTTGTTCGTGCTCTTAGCATGTTTCGATCTGTACCACAAAATCAGAATGATACCTTCCCTTGGGAGATGTAGCAATCAAATTTTTTTAAGACTGGCAAATTGATATTGTGAACACTTATATTGTTTCTACAGTTATGGATGTACCCGACATGAGGTGTCCCGTGTCAAGCTTCCGCTTTTGGGAGTACACGCGAGTCTCGGAACATGTGTCTGGTCTGCGTCGTCTGGGTCAAGCTTGTGTGCACATAGCCACGTGGAGCTGTTTTTCCCCGACAACAAGAGGAGAGGGCCAAGGCATGTCCACCTCTGCATTTTGCCATTTAGATTCACTGTTGATCTGTTGGAACTGAATATTTCCTGCGTATTAAACGTGGTAGAAGTACGAATTCAAGGTTGCATCGGATCTGTACCAACATGATACACAAGGAAAAGTGACTAGTGACGCACCCCTTGTTATAATGCTCACTTGTTACCACCACAACGCTCAATTAGCAGTTGTCATAAAAGGAAACGAAAAGAAAAACATGGAACTAACTTTTACTACTACACACCATGCTTGTTCGTTGAAGCTACAAAATAAGTACTAGTATTTCATAACCAGCTGTCGGGTAGGTCGATGTTCTGGAACCTGAAGGACGAGTCCCTCGAGTCCTTGCCCGTGAGCCCTGGCCCGTCGGCGTCGAGCTCGCCGTTCTTACCATCGGTGACCGCGAGCGGCGCCGGCAGCAGGAGCACCGGCGGCGGCTTCTCAACGTCGTCGTCCGCATCCCTACCAGGCAGCGCGGCGGCGAGTTCGCGGTCCCACATGAGGAAGTGCAGCGTGATGGGCCGGAGCGCGTGGCGGTGCAGCGACAGCTTCTGGCTCAGCGACACCGTGTCGAAGCACTTGACGTCGCCGGCGGTGGACACCATCCACGGCAGCACCTTCTCGCCACCGACGCGCGACAGCACGAGCAGCTTCGACGCGCTCCTCGCCGCGCGGTGCAGCTCCAGCAGCCCCGACCGCGCCGAGGCCACGCCCGGGGTGCCCTCCTCCGCCACCGAGGACACGTAGATGAACCCTTCCTCGGTGCGGCTGATGGCGAAGCCCAGCCGCGTGTCGCCTGGCCGGAGCCGCAGCTCTAGCGCCGCCTCGCCGGCCGCCGGCGTGTACCACAGCCGCACGGCGCGCACCACGCCGATGTCCACGCCGTGATAGTCCTCGAACCCGTACAGGCTCGCGTTCGCCATGACCGCGAGGTCGCAGAGGGACCCCGTGTTCACGGTGGACAGCGCCGTCTCGCCGGAGATCTTGGTCAGCAGCGCCTCCGTCTGCACGTTCATGAACACGATGGGCACGCCGGAGGCCTGCGATGACAGGAGCCACGTGTCTGCGCGGGCAAGGGTGTCCTCCAGGGAGTTGTACCGCGTGTTGGACGCGTCCGTCGCCTTGGGCAGCAGGAGCATGGACAGGAAGCAGCTCGCTTCTGGCACCGGGAGCAGCTCCCTCATCTTTTTCTCCCACGGGAACGGCTCGTACGCGTGCCCGATCTTTGCGTCCCGCAGTGCAGACAGTAACTTGCCGTTCTTGGTGGACCCTTAATAGTTCAGGGAATATGATTCATGTCAGCAAAATAGCATTCTAGGAGTTCTGTTTTCAAACCCATATACGGCAATTATCTGAGTTCTTCACCACAAACCACTTACAATCTTATAAAAGTCAACACTATGGGACCTATTTTATCTGTACTATATGTCAACATGTAAGCTAGTTTATTCGTACCATGTATATAAAAAAGGAACAGAAGAATGCTATGATGAAACAAGACTTGGATCCATGAATAATAATAGATACTACTATAAAGAATAATGGAGTGATCATACATACGTGAGAGAGATGCAATCTTGGAATTTGGGTCTTAGATTTTAGAATGTCACAAAGCTCAAGACGTGCTTGCAATTTGCAAGCCACTACCTTGTTATTTCACCTCAATCAGTCCTCCACGCAACAGTTTGATGATACTGAACTATTGATTGTGACTTCTTGCAGTGATAAGAAGCGTACAACTATATTGACTATCTATCTATTTTGCCATTTCTGGGAAAACATCTTTGTAGGAAATTTACAACTAACATGCTCACTCTTGTGTGTCCGAAATTACATTATTTATGGTGCGAAGCGGGCCTTAAAACCAACTAAATGCTAGCAGGCTACTTCTTTCTAAAAATTAGCATCCGAAAAAAGCAGCTACAGTCATTTCTCACCGCTGCATGCTTTAATATATTAACACGACAATGACCTGTTGACATTATTCTTATCTGCCAGAAAGGGAGTGGCTAATAAATGAGGTCTGCTGCCAAATCGATTTAAGCCACTAATTTGATAGAATGGGTCTCATGAAGGGAGCGAATGCCACTGCTTGCTTGCTGAACATTAACTTCCTAAAAGGGGGCAATAAGAGGGGCAGACGCATTCTCATGCCAAGTTGGTTCTGTAGGGTACAATAAGTACTCACTTCTGTACTCTGAGTTGAAAGAGAAGCAAACAAGAGGACGGAAACTGAACAAATATAATGTTCGAAGCGGTTGGAATGGCCTTGTCGTTTCCAAGAAGCTTAGTAGTAGCTATAAAATATTAAGAAGGTTTAATCGTAACTGTTTACGTCACTGAACAGTTGTAAATTATGATAATATCCTAGTACGGCCCTTACATCTTTGTCGTCAGTACAAAACCTTCCAACACACAGATCAGCCCCAGTTCTGAACAAGACCATGACAGCCCTTTTGCCGCTACTTGCATAATTTTTATATCTATATGCTCTCTATAAAAGGGATAAAAGAAATTTACAGTTCTACTTATATCTCACTTTCAGAATATTCTGACCATAATTTCCGAAAATGCACTATTTTACAGATATCATCTGTAAGCCGTTCCATAATTTTTGTGCATTCTATAGGTAAAATTTGCATCTCAAGTTGCTCTCATTTCATAGATGCAGTAAATTCGTCATGATCATCACCTTAGTAATTCCGTAATTAGATATAAACCCCTCCCAATTATATCTATTGAACCTAAATTCCGGAAGATTTGTCCATTTTCAAATGAAAACGAGAAGGGGTCGCCCGAGAAAGCGTGGAGGCAAAGGGAAAGGAAGGCCCGTCTCACCGTCGAGCTCGAAGCTCTCGCGGCTGGAGCGGTCGCCGTCGATGGAGCCGTCCCCGCCGCGCCGCCCGGCCCGCCTCCAGGACGGTGGCCGGCCGCTGCTCGCCACCGAGGAAGACGACCCGGATCCCGAGCGGCTGAGGCGGTCCGCGTCCTCCCCTGCCAGGGGCGAGTCCCCGCGCTTGAAGGCCGACCTGAGCAGCCTCTGCATCTTGCCGCTGCTCTTGGCCGCCGTCGGCGCGGCGGCCTGCAGCTCGAGGGGCTCCGGGTGGTCGCTCGGCATCGGCTCCTCCGCCGCCCGCGTCCAAGAGGAGAAGTCGCGGTGGTTTATTGGAGCTGCTGGTGGTGGCGCGTGTGGGGAAGAAATGGAGGGAAGATGGGGACAACGCCGCAGAGAGCAAAAGCGCACCCGTGTTTATATTGCCAAATGGATCCTGCTCCATGGATAAAAAGTGTGTCTGTCTCCCGTTTCAATTGGTCACAGACATGGGTCCATTTGGCCCACGTGTCAGTGACCGTTAATAGCTCTACATTTTTCTGCAATGAGCCATGTGGATTGGCGAGTTCGTCTCAACAATTACGATACCAGGCAGGGGTCGTTTGGCACACTCAATCCATGTGGATTCGTCAGAAAATGAATAAATTTCTCACTAAACCTCTCTCAAACTATGTGTGTTGGATTGTATTCTCCGCTATCCAAACGAGTCATTTGAATTGGATTGAGATCTCCACTCACGAACGTTCCATTTGAATTGAACAAACATGGAGCCTCTAGATAAATTAAGAAGCAATCCCACATCATCAAATAACTACGCATCATCTTGTAATTGACCAAATAGGCTAGGAAATATCAATTACCTTCGGTCGGGCTTGTTGGTGATGACGACCTCTTCATCTTAGGAACGCTCTTGGATCGTTTTATCTTCCACTCCATGCCTATGGTTTTCAGCAAATCCCAAGTTCCCCGCACGCACGAATATAGAAGAACAAAAGTTTTGCACCTGTGATTCTTTTTTCCGACAAACACCTGCAATTCCTTATGTGGCTACTAGCTGCTGGCTTTACAAAGAAAGCAGGGCGTCATATGAAGCAACTTCTCCTTGTCTCGTCAGGCAGCAGTGATCCTATGGCTTCGTATATACCAAAGCTGCTTGGAGAAAAAAGCATTACTTCCTATGAAATGCTTTGACTGAAGATTAGCGATCTAGCTTCTACACTGTTCTGCCTTCGACCAGAATGTATTTGCGTGACAGTGATCCAGCTCATAACACAAACTAAACATTATCCATTTGTCAACCAAACTTGACTGCAACCCAATGACTAATCATGATGCTGCACATTAAGACAGGAGCGGCGTTTACAACAAGGAAAAACATCTTATGAAATTTACAAAGTTGAGTACTTGTCATTGTGAGCATCGAATTTGAGAATTTTAAATATTAATTTTCAAATCCAATCGTACATTTGGCAACATATAGCTGTGACAAATAAAACAGATGCATCACTACCATTTTTTTCGCTCCATGTGCTGTTGTGTCTGGTATAACCCAATAAGTAGACTCCCACTCGTCGTGGCAGAGTTAGGCTCCCTCGGACTCTCTACTTCTCTACCAGTCTTACTGACCTGTTGGTGTAAGCTCCAATTTCACACATACTATAATCTTGACAAATGCTAATATAGAACTGCAACTTGCAACCATTGGAAAGTCCACATAATTTTCAGAATTCTTGCAGTTAAAAGTGCTTGGCAAATGCTCATTTAAGAAAGCAACTTGGGTCTGGCAGGTTTCTTATATCTGAGCGCATACAGTTAACTACTGATAATAATAACACTTGAGATCGACATTGCACTCTCCAGTGAGTGTTGTTTTCTAATTTAGGACCAATCAATGACACATCCTTAACATGCAGGCAACAAATCTTAAAGTGTCCTTAGTTTGTTGTGCACCTTTAGCTAGTGGATGGAATTTAAAATTAGGACAGCTGCAATATTTAAATGTATGTTAAGTTGCAGCTTGTGCAGTAACATTGCATTATGTTTTTGAACAATTATCATTACATTATGTGGCAGTGCACTGTATCAGGCAGCATCCTTGGTCTTGGGGAGGGGGGGGGGTGGTTGAACTTTTGGAAGTGCTAAAAGCTACTTGATAAAAACACCAATTAGATACTGTGACCATAACCCAGTACCACATATATATAGTATAAATTGTGAAGTCAATGACAGATATGGAGCTTGCCAACCGTGCACTGGGATCTGTCTCGGAAGTGCAACTAGATGCAAGATCCCTCATGGAATGATGGAATCAGTGAATCTTCCATTTTTTTTTACGATAGTTTTATAGAATCTGAATCAGTAGAAGGAGCTACAGTATAACTGGAGAAACTTGTGGGAGGCAAACCTGTTTTGAAGAGAAAATGAAAAGAAGTTAGCAATTAACAGGAGTACCAATTATGTTGCTTGTCTTATTTTATTTTTCTGCTGATCTCTACTCTGAGCCTAAGTCAGGTTGAAATATCAAATGGACAGTGTCGTCTTGTTAACTGCATCTGCACCATATCATATAGATACATATCATCATTCATATTTCTACAAAAGTGAAGAGATAGAGACACTAGCTACTTTTTTAATGACATTGCTTTCCAGGTTTTCAGCAGAGAGCACTGAGTATTCTTTCTGCAAGAAGCCTTACCTTGAATGATCCACTTACGGAACTTTGATGTTGGTGAGATACCACATCGAATTTTGTGCATCTAGAACACTTGGAAGATAGACGAAACAAGGGGCTCTTCTTGGATGACGATTTTGTGTACCAGCTTGGTTCTAGATAAAGTGAAGCTTCCTTATCATCTTAGGTTTGAAATAATTGTCAGTTATGATACAAATGGACTTATTTAGCAAGCATGTTGTTTCTGGTTTCTTAACTAACAAATTTAGCTCAATTTGCGCAAGTGGATATAATTGTTTTAAGAATGTTGTCATACCTAAAAAATCTTGATATATAGTCATGAGCACCCATGATCTATCACCAAATGCGTGGTAGCATCTGACTCTGAACACGTGCATCTCTTAGGGAGGAGTAAAAATAAATCATCACTGCTTCCAGTGACATATCAAACGATACTGTTTGTATATATAGTAGGAATGCTGTGGTCCTCTGGGTCAACCATTCAGATAAGTTCCTTTTTAAAAAACAAGTAACAATGTATCATGTAAATGAGGTTTTATTGATACAATCATATTATGTTATTCAATAGAAACTGCTGGAAAAATTCATACGTGATTCAGGAAAAACAAATAATTGATATGGTTCCTCCAGAGTTAAAAACTTTGTATTCCATCAGCAACAAGAAGCTTTGGTCTGTTCATATGCTTCAAACTGATCATAAATTGGCAAAACCATACCCACAAACCGAACAAAGTGGCTAGCATATTTATGTTTAGTGACTCCTGCCTAACATTTTCATATAAAGCTTGCAACACACCACCCATTTCATCTGGGATCAACATACAACAGGAATCACATAAAGTAAATTAAATTGGTAGAAAGGTGCTTCTGAAATGTACCATTGACAATCAAGAGCTGTGAATAGGAGCCGGCATCTTTTAGTATGAGAGCAAGTACAGTATAAAATGTATGTACGGTATGGTGCAGGGAGGTGGACAGTACAGAAAACTGAAAAGGCTGAGCTATTATATCTAAAAGGAAGAATTCTTAATGACTGCAGAGTACCAAATGATCAGATACAAAAGGGAGCCATCAAGAAGACTACAGTGTATTGAGTCAACTGTTCATGTAGACATTCACATCTTCAATCCCAAAATTCATAGCTTTCAATGTAAGGTCTTTAGAAAAGTACTAGGTATGTGGTACGATACTATGCCCTAGGAGGACATACAACATGCTGCCTTAGCTGGAGGGGCTGCCTCCTGACCCGGGACAACAATCTTCGTTCCTTTCAGTAAACTCGAGTTTCCATTCGACTCCTCATTGGCAACAAGGTTTTTCTTGCTGACACTCCGGTAAATCTCTGTAAGGACACTTATGAACGCATTTTCAACATTGATGGCCTCAAGAGCAGAGGTCTCCATGAAGAAGAGGTTTTCACGCTCAGCAAACTCCTTTGCATCTTCAGTTGAGACGACACGAAGGGTACCTAAATCAGATTTGTTGCCAATAAGCATGATAACAATATTCTTATCTGCATGTCCTCGAAGTTCCTCAAGCCATCTTGCTACATGATCAAAGGACTGACGCTTGGTTATGTCATATACCAACATAGCTCCAACTGCACCTCTGTAATAAGCACTTGTCACAGCACGGTACCTGTTGCACATTTGTAAAAGGTTCACATTGTCTGGAGTGTGAATGCTTATATAATGAGAGCTCACAAAGGAATTATTATACACTCACATTGCTCTTTTCTATTTGATGCATCAGAATTGAAAATATGTCCATTTTGTCTATTTTGATACTACGAAATTTCGAGAAAGAGAAAACTAATTCAATCTGAGGTGTCATGACCTCATTTACTTCATTAGTCACTAATACTGGAGAAAGGTGCTCAAAGGTACAAACAAGCTTTGTTTTCTCGCAATGCACACAACTTGAATTGGATGTCATCATGTTGTTTCTCTTATTTTTTATGCAAAAGTTTAAACCATCAAACAAAAGAAAATGGACTGAGCGTTCATGTTATGCTTTTAGTCATTGCCATGTAGAGCAATAATCTTATTCACAGTTCTCACACTGAGTCAATTAACTCACAAATTTAACAAATCATTCATGAGAAACTTACTATAGCCTTATCTGAGATCTACTAGGCCTAGACTATTGCTCTGTAAGGAGGCAGAAATTATTAAGGCTAGAAAAGAATATTTTATTATAAAACACATTTTATACCATTTTCTTTCATGGACTTGTACTCTATAAATGATGCATTAAGCATTGAGCACTGATTACTGGTCTTTTGGAAAAAAAATTCCTTTTACAGACATAAGTAATGGCTGTTTTCCCAGTTTGCTTAAAATAAGATTTCATTACGGAAACGGATTTGATAGTAACCTTTTTTCTCAAAAAGAGGCAATTGACTGAATGTTTTTCTTCAGAAAAAAAGGAGCAATTACAGTACCCAGACTAACTACATCCTAATGATATTTTGTTTAAATCTTGTTGGGAGTATGTCAATACATTAGGAGCCTCTTCCAATACAAGTTGTTAATGTAATTAAGATCACATGAATCGTGTGATGGCTGTAAAAGCAGGGTGTACAGTGGTTGAGGTTCCAAATCTTAAACAGGCAGTAGTCTACTCAAACACACAATGATCCTGTTCAATAACTACCTAACTCATGCGCCTTGCAGGAAGAAATGCCAAATTACTAGCCAGACCCTGTCCAGGGTAGTAAATTCAACCTCCCATACAAGGAAAGGAGGTTTCTTCCTAGGCCTTATCCTGTCCATCAGTCCATCATCGACATAAAAGAAGAACATCATCATGATTCCTTTGGTCCCAACTACACTTTCGTTTCCATTTATACAAACTACTTGTTCGGATCAGGAAGCGATTTGCATTTACTAGTCCCAATAAAAAAACAAGCAACCCATTTATTACGAAGGATAATTAAGAAGGGATGGGATCCACGAGTACCAAAACGGTGATTACGTACCGTTCCTGCCCAGCGGTGTCCCAGATCTGAGCCTTGATGGTGCGCGCGTCGATCTGGAGCGACCGTGTCTGGAACTCGACCCCGATGGTAGCCTTGGAGTCGAGGCTGAACTCGTTGCGTGCGAACCGCGCGAGCAGCTGCGACTTGCCAACGGCGGAGTCGCCGATGAGCACCACCTTGAAGACGTAGTCAATCCTCTGCCCCAACTCCCCGTGGCTCCCGCCGCGAGACATCGCGCCGCTCTCTCTGCGATCCTTCCTGCTGAACAGCGATCTTTCTGCGATCAAGAACGGGGGAGTTCTTGATTTTCTAGGATCAGAAAGGGGTGAATTTCTTTGGTTATTGGAGGAGGAGAAGACTAAGTCGTGAATCGTGATTGTTATCAGGAGCTGAAGCAACAGCAGAATACGTTGAAGCAATTAGTTTGATCAATAATGATAAAACTGGGAAGGTGTTGAATTGAAGGGATCAACGAGAAGACGACATGCCCACGACGACGAGGTCGACATGGAAAGGGCGGCAAGACCGCCGTGTGCAGCCGTCAACGGCCGCCTAAGCTAACAAAAAAGCCCTAATCTTCTACGCCAAGTTAAATTTTTTATATAATATTTTGTTCAATAGTTAATATATTATATAATACATATACAGTTATATAAAGAACAAATAAAATCAATAATTGATTGAAACTCAGTCAATTGATGATATGTATAGAATATGAAAAAAGTAAAGAGATTGTAAGAATATGAAATGAATTTTAGAATAAGAGCGAAGTACATGAGTTGAAAGGCACGTGGTTGTGAGTGGCGTGGACGCAGCCAACTCAACTATTCATTTTCAAATCACATATAGCATGAAAACCGTACTAATATCTTTTTATGTTCTATGTATCAAAACATGTCAATTAGATAATAGGACGTTTTTAAATCACATATAACATGAAAACCGTTCTAATATCTTCTTATGTTCTTTGTCAAAACATGTCAATTAGATAATATTACACCAACGTCTTATTAGTTTGTGAAGACCGTAGAATGATAACTTATTTGCGATTACACAGTACAACTCGGAGACTTACAGGACATGCCCACTCATCCCACTTACAGCACATGCCCACTCATCCATATGAACACGTGTACATAAATCTTACTTCTATTAGCATTTTCGAAGATTTGAGCCAACAAAAATCATCGAGATTAATGAAATCACCACTGACACCTCGCCGACAAGAGCATTGTCTATAACTGAAAGTACAATACCGCTAAATCCTAGAAACCACTAACACCTCGTTGTCGACAAAAGCATCGCCTACCATTGAAATTACAATGCTGATAAATTTTAAAAATTTTACTCATGAGAAGTTGAACTCATGACCTGAGATGCTACTGAGACTCTCTTGTAAGTTGTATTGTAAGTTGTAACTGATAGACTACAAAGTCTTTCACAATGAAGATGATGATTATCTTAGGATGATCTCTTTGTCATTGCCATTTGCTAATGTTGTTTGTCGTGTTAGTTACTCGTGAGACAAGTGTTAGATACTCGTGAGACAAGTTGAGCTGTCACTTGGATAGTTGGAACCACCATGACAAATATGAATCCCATGAATACAGTAGGCGTAAGGGCAACATCGAAATTTCGAGGTCAGAAGAGAATAAAATCTCGGAGAAAGCTATCCGAGGCGGAAAAGCTACGACCCTTCTTGCTCCACCTCCATTATCATTGCATTCAGCTTTTTTAAAAAAGGCCGTACCCTGAGAACTCCCACAGTGTGTGGAATTTGGTGAAGGTAGCGGCAGGCCTTACCCTCGCCTGTGCATTCAGCTTCTTTCGAGAAATTTTAAGCAAAAACATTTTTCTAAAATTAATTCTGCTTAAAGCCAGTAGTATCCCTTTCACATAAATATTCTGAAGCCACGCCAATCAAATACCAGCATGTAACAACAATAAATTCATGATTGTTTTGCCATTCTAAATTTAATATCACCATAAAATTTATAAGTAATGTTTGTTCTCTCGTCTTATTTCAAAAACTTAGTTAAAAAATACAAAATTATAGATTATATTATAAAATATCATAGTGATGAAATAAATCATAACAAAAAATATAATAATTTCTATTTTTTTAATAAATCAATCACCACAACATCAATTTTGGAACAGAATATTATTTGTATTCAAAATCTGACTGGAAATGACACTTCATTCTTTAATTATGATCATGTGCAGCATGTGGTCAAAAGCTCACCGACCAGATATACAATATTCTAGCATTTTCGTTGAAGCATAATTTATTTTCTAACTAAAACCACTGGGGAAGAGATGTCCACCATAGAATATCTAGAAGGTTGGAATCAAACCCTGGTTAGCCAGGTGACATCCCAGCGAGATTCATCTGATCAAATAAGAAATGTGAGTGGAATGAAGTCCCAATAAAAGTTGAAAAATCTGGAAAATAATTTGGCATCCTTAACAGCGACACAACTGTTTGAAACAGCACCACAAATAACAATGTGTTTAAAACAAAACCAATGAACTCTACACAACACCAAAGCTACTGAAGAGGCCGGGAAGCCTCCGATTTGTGCCACTCCAAGATATGAGTAGAATGTTAACAAACTTCTTGCCTTCTCTGCTAATGAAGAAAAACTTATAATGATGTTAGTATCATCTTGACTACAAGTTGGTTCTGAGCAAAAATGCAGCAAGTCGGTGCCTTACTTCGCCTCCTTAGATGCATTCCCTGTGTCAGTAGTATTGTTTTCTAGGATTGTTCTGCAAAAGATGGCACAATCATTTGGTAAAAACGAGCGAATAAGGACAACTCATTTGAGAATTAATGAAAGACCATATACCAGAGGGTTTGGCCGATAACGGTAGCCAAGCATCATTCGTTTCTTGTATTGCTCATAGATATCATCCTCAGATGAGACCTCACCAGGCTTGACTGCACCAACACCAAGATGGTCCTTCTTCACATCTCCAGCCGTAATGGGATCAGCTCGGCCCCTTTTCTCACTGCCTAGGCCCTCACCTGCAAAGCACACTGCAATTAGAACCAGGACTAGGAATAATATATCACTTACAGCATGCTAATAATATCACTTACAGCATGCCAAGGTGAGAAACAGTTCTCTGATGCATGTATCCAAATATTAGGAATACATAAGTTCATAACTAGTTTCTTTGTGGTCATCGGATCAAGGTTTGTGGCTTTGTTGTCAATGTCAAAAACACGACAAAAGAACAAAGACAGAGACCAACAGAGGTAGGGCATAAAATCAAAATCAAGATTCTCATAAATTTTGACATAGCCATTCATCAGCCAATAAGACAATTTCATTGGGGAGTCAGGATTTTTATTATTAATTCTTGACACATTATAATATTCTCTACAATGTTTTGATTTACCATAAAGATGGAAAATACTTTATTAGAACTAACCTTCCCTCCAGCCCATCTTAGACAAAAGTTTGTGACCAATATTGTCAGCCTGAATCTTAGCCTTCTCGGCAGCTTCTTTGGCAGCCTTTTGTGCTGCAGCATCATTACAGCTTGCCATGAACTTTTCAAGTTCTTCTTGAGGAATGAAGTCACCCATGTGGTGTCCCTTCTTAGGAGGTCCTGTATTAAGAATAATAAGTTACAAGAATATACTTTACATCTGTGCAGTACACCAGGAATAACTTTAAATGTAAAATGTACCTTGAAGAGAAGGAGGTGGTGGCATTTCATCTTTTGACTGCCTTGGTGGCCTCTTCCGTTCTTCCTGTGCAGCTTTCTTCATGTAGAATTCCATTAATGCTACTGGATCTGAGGGTGCAGACATGTTGGGATCACCTATAAGAAGGTCAACCATTAAAAACACAATAAAAACAATACTAATAAATAAAACAGCTCAAAATGTAAATCAACAACATCTCTTCCCAATCAAACTAAGAATCATGAAGAAAGCAGTAAGGAGGGTTTGACAGTCCACAACAAAAAAACCGCACCATATATTTATCCTATACATTCAGGAAAACCCAGAGTAACAAAATGACAAGGAAACCATGAATAACTTACCATGACTAGACGAGCTTCCTTGGGTAGAACTACCCTCATATGCACCATACAGAGCTGAAGCAGGTATTTGATAATTAGTTTTTTGTTCAAATGAGCTTCTATGTGAACCGCTAGGAGCTTTGGAGCTTGTGATGCTAGAGTTAGCTGCATTTACATAAGCATATGGCATCACACCTCATGCAGAAGTTAAATTATTATCAATAGAAGAAATTTTCTGGCACAAACCATTTCTGGATGCTTCAACCTCCTTTGATTGAGAAAGGATCTTTTCCTCTTCTGCAAGCCGAAACTCATAATATTTGTAGTCTGGGCAACTCTTGTCAAATAGAAACCTGAAGACAACCAAACATCAACAGTTTACTGCAATATTTAATAGTTCAAAACTGATTTTGGGAAATCTATATTTTTTCTGAAAAAAAAACTGACAGCACAGGTACAAAAAATTTTAGAAGACTTACTTGAAAGGTGTATCTCCAGGATTCTTCTGCCGTGTGATATTTTCGAATTGCCTCCCATTTTTGGCAACAAAGCATGCTAATTTATCAGCAACTTGCCTCGCTGACATATCATTTGGAGGTGGTGGGGCTGCATGTCACTTAAAGAACTGATTAATATCAAGCGCATGAACAAGGGAATGCAGATTACTGCAGTAGCAGTAGTGCCACATTCCAACTCTTTCAATCAACATCCTTCCGAGCAAAGTCGATAGAGTTAATCTATAAGCTGCAGTCATAAGAAAAAGGAAACCAGAAGTTTCACGATATTGTGCTGCCAATAGTCTGCATGATATAGCGGCAGATACGATTGCAAATGCTAAGAAATGAGATTTTTTGCAACTTGCTAGATACATTTGATGGCTCTACAATGTATGCATGGAGCATAAACAAAGCATTAACAGCACAAATGTGTCATGGAGGCAGTTTACATGGTTAGGAAGTGCTTGATTCATAGAAGATTCCCAACTTACCAATTCTATAAGCTGGTTAATTTGAAAACCAAAATGCATGCCATGCAGTTTGTTGCCACATGCAGCTTTAGGCTCTCAGAATGGAAGCAAAAGCTCAGAATAGAAAACTACATGATAAGACAAAACGATACTCTGTATAGCAATCCATACTATGGTCATGTGACTCAATACTGACTTTAACAACTATGTGATCACATTCAATAAGGCAATTTGATACCATAACTGAATACACTAGTAGGAAAATAAAGTACCATACAGCTAAATGTTAGGAGCATTCACTGAATTAGAAGTCTTTATTAATTATCTGCATTTGATCCATTGATGTCAACTACAACTTTACAGTTTGCCAATACAATCCAACTCAAGGTACAACAATGTGAAAAAGGGAAAACACGATACCGAAAACAAAGGATAAATAATTACCAACAGCCCCTGCTGGGCAGCAGCCTTCAGGTGTTTTGCAGGCTCCTCTCTCTTAACCTCTGCAGCATCCTCATCCTCATCATCATCAGGCGCAAAAACAGGGGCGACCGCAACCTTGGCCTTCTTCAGGCTAAAGGCCAGCTTCCCGCCTGACCCGATCGGCCCGGCCTTCTTCACCTCCAGTGGCCTCTTATTCGCCGCCACGACCACCGGCTGCTTGGGGTTCATAGGCTTTGGGGCCGCAGAGGAGGAGCCACCAGCAGCGGCTGCCGCTTTCTCCTTATCCTGCATCTCCTGCTGCATCTTCTTGAACCTCTCCATGAAGGAGCCGTCATTGGCGAAGAGGCCCTTATCCATGGTTCCTCTCGGCAGCCCTTTCCCGCCTCCCACAGCTACAAGTAATTATTTAACATCCAATTAACATACATCCCAGCCGCTGCACAAAATCCGCCTAATAACTCTACAAATTTCACGGGATCCCACGAATCCTAGACGAAACAGTTGGTTGCTTGAATCAACATGACATTTTTTCCTCCGTAAAGAGCAATCAACCGAAAATTCACCAAAAATCCGGGAAGATCCTGGATCGAAGCGCGAAAAATGGAATCGCAGGATCGAATCGAGGCAGGGGAGGTTACCTGGTATGGACACGATGGATCGGAAGGGAAACCCTAGCAGAGAAGGATGGGGAATCGGGGAGAGGAGAGGAACGAAAGAAGAAGCGAATAAGAATGACGGTGAGAAGATACCGATTCGTTTTCTTCCATCGCGTCCGCTTCGTTTTCGTTCCCGGCCCATTGGGTTCACTGGGTAGGAAGTTCGCACAACCGTCCAGTTGGGCCCATAATCTTTTGGAAGAAATCATATCTAGTGCTGGCCAAACGGGCCGGCCCGAAGCATGATTTTTTAGCCTGCCCCAAGCACGGCACGGCAGCGGTCCGGTCCGAGGCTACTGCCGTGCTCGGGCCAAAGATGCAGTCCATCGGACGACACGAGCACGGCCCGTTTAACCATGGGCCCGACAGAGCACGAAAGCGGTCCGACTAGACACGATCCGAAAGGTATGAAACATGGTTGGTACATAGACATGGAAGCTTGAGTAGTCCGATGGTAAGATGGTTGGATCGGATCCAAAAGGTTATAGGTTTGAATCTTGCTACATCTAAATTTTTTCACCTCTATTTTTCATCACAAATGCTAACGAGTGAGCTACTGTTCCACGGCAGGCCGTTCAGTGCTTGAGTCGTGCTCGTGTTGGACGGCCCATTTGGCCGACACTAATCATATGCAACTCCTTAACTTTTGCTAAAGTATGATGTTTTTTTAGAAATATTCTCTATATATCTAAAATGTGTATGTTTGCTTTCAAAATAGTCCGACCACGTCTTCTAATGATGCTCCACCCGCTTTTAAATGCCAAACGTTGGATCTGCACCTAGCTATCTTACCTTTAGACCCTTAAGTTTTCTCTCTTCCCACCGAGACCTTTGTATTCTTGCACATACATCCATCACGAACTAAATTTTTGCTACCCAATTCTTCCACCACCAGTTCACGGTATTGTTTCGTTTAGACCCTTCGTGGATTGAGATTTGTTCCCCTATCCTTCCAGCATTCACATTTTTAAGTGTAGATCCTTCAAGATTGGGATCATAGTTTTTATATTCTTTCACCACTAATTTGAGTTATAAATCAACTTTCATGTCGTTTTAAATACAAAAGCAATCCATGTGTGTAAAATTAAGAAGACGTAGACATGCAATAAGTTTACAATGTAATTTGATTTGTAGAAAAAATGGAAATGAAAATTGAATCTCAGTTTCAACTAATGATAAATACATTGGATTTATACCAACACTTACATTTTGACAATAAATAGAGTGAGTCAAACATTCGTTTTAGTAAGTGAAAAAGAAAATGATCCTATAGCCTTTTATCATTTTGCCTACTATAATCATAAGTTCTCATCACTTTGTGTTTTTGTGCTGATTATGTTTTAATTGATTAAATGCATATATGATAAGACTATATGTTGTTTTACCGATCCTATCTCACATGATTCTTTTTCTTAATAATTGACTGTATGACTAACAAGATCATGAAAAATGAGAATGCCCTACACTGATTAGAAATGGCAACAACCCCGGGCATAGCAGCGGAGCTGCTTAGGCTGTCTCCAACCCACGACTCATCTGCCCACCCAAACCCAAAATAGCTCACAAAATGCAAAAAATTGTCTCCAATTGGAGACCCAATCCGGATATCCATTTTGGGAGCCACTCGACCCGCGACCAACAATTAGGTTACGACCCACCCGCCCGCCGTCGACTTTGTAGACTCGGACACCATCGGTGAGAGCATTGATAGAAGTCATGTATACTCTGCAAGGAGCGAAGAAGATATGATACAACACTCGGTGACACTTGGCGGGGTTGGCCACGCAACAATGCCATGGGTAACCCTAGCTGAACCGGGCCATAGGAGGTCCAAGGTTCGAAGCGGGCGGGCCCAACACGGGCAAGCCCCTATGCTGACCTGGGGTGGGGGGGGGGCTCCGCGGCAGCGCCAAACCTGCGGACCAAGAGAGCCAATGAGGCGGGATGGTCTCCCTCGGCGGCGCCACGAGCGCCGTCCCCATGTCACCGGAGGGCGACGGGACGATCCTCTTGGCCTTCGGCGGAGGAGAGGCATGGTCATCGGCTTGGCGTTGGGGTTGGCTTCGCCGTGGTGGACACCGCAAGAGAGGGCCCTCCACATCGGGGAGAAGAGTAGGTGGAGCCAACGAGGGGAGCGGTGGTGGCTGCCGAAGTTAGGCTCGTTGTCGCCGGAACATGCATGGAGATATACGGATCTAGTGGCGGCCGGTCGGGCTGCGACGCCAAAGGTGGTGGCGGCGGGTGGTGGAGCTGGCGAGAGGGTCCAGATCCGGAGACGTCGCCGGCGGAGCTTGCTTACGGAGGGGCAGATTTGGCGTTGAGCGACCGAAGACCACCTCCGTGTGCGATGACAACGGCGAAAGGAGGGGGAGGGGGGGGGGGGCTTCCCTCTCTACCGGCCGGACAGGAGGGGGCCCGGTGACGGCGCACCCTAGGTCTCCGTTGGGTGCTTCACGAGGATGGCCATCACCAGAGTTGGGTACCGTTACAAGCGCACCGTGCGGAGAGGAACAGAAACAGGACAGACCATTGCTACGACCGTCTCTGCCGTGCGCTTTCATGCGCAACGTTGTGCCCAATTCATGCACCGTTTCCTGATTCGTCAAGGGCGATGCCAGCAGGCTGTTGCGGTCATTGACTCTGGAATGGCGAGCATGCGACTAGCTGGGGCTGGCGCTTGAGAACGCCGTGCCCGTCCAGTGTCTAGTTGCATTAGAGACAATCATATAAGAAATTTCCAGTTTGTGATAAGACAACGTCACAATAAGCAGGGTCGAGGGTCCTAGACTAATATTTTCTATATCACGACATACCATGATTGAGGTACTAAACAAGTATTTTTATCTAATGACAAAATTTAATTCGTTCCGATCTTAAGCCGGGTTTGAGGTCCTTAGATCCTTATTTTTAATCAAGATGGCACAACTTCTGAGCTTAAGATGGGTAGAAGTCCTAAAGTATATTCATTTGATGTGATCTAAAATTTTTATTTGATGGGGGAAATCCTAAATTATATTTATCTAAAATCTTAATTTGTTTACAAAGAGATAGCAAGCTGCTGAAGACTTCCTACCTGACCATGTATTGACCTTTTGGAATGTGGATGAGAAAAAAAGCTTGTTGACAAACAAAGCATACATCAGTTGGTTAGATTCTATATGTTGGAGGTAATCCATTTAGGTTCAAATCCTAACTTTGACACATATGTTACATTTCTGCTTAATTATTCTTGAGAAAATTCATTTTACTTTCGAACAATTCACCTTGTCCAAATTACTCTAAAAAAGTCGTAACTCCATTTACTCCCTTAAACAATTAAGTTGGTGCAATATACTCCCTTATGCAATTTGTATATTTTATTTGTCTTTGTATGAATTGATCATGAGTTTAGTGCTCATATTCTGTATAATGATAATTTTCATCGAACCTTACGGTAAAAAAAGTTAATATACTAGTATACTTTTAAGCATATTTTTATATAGCACCAAATATCATGTCAACTATATAATACTAAAAGTGTATACAAAATACTTAAGTCAAATATTGGTATCATCTATCGTCATGCAAAAATTGAGCTTCAATTGGTATCATCTATTATAATGCAGAGCTTCAAATTCAAATGGTATAAAGAGAAACAAAAAAGAAACATTACACATGGGAGTAAAATGAGCCAAAGTATTGTTTGGGTATAATTTAGACAAACTTGATTATTTGAGAGAGTATAATGGACTTATCCCATTATTCTTTCATTGGGAAACAATGTCCTCGTCATAATGGAAATGCCAGCAATGACTCCCCAAATCAGATGATCAAACCAACCAGTCTTTCAAATTTACAAATAAGGGTAGAGTGTTAGTGTTGATAAGGGTGAGTAATCGTACATGCATCTAAGTGTTTATGTTTGTTTTTTGTTCACTCGTAAGAAAAGGAAAAAAAAAAAACAGGTTGCTCTTGTAGGATGTAAGTCGATTCGAATCGCTGCCCCTCATAGTAAGGAGTACCGCTTGTCCCTGCGCCGGAACGTAGTAAGAAGTGGAACATAAATGTTGATGATGATTAATTACTGTATTGCTTATTATAATGTTTGGAAACATGTAATGTTGTAGCATAGTGCAAATTAAATTTACTTATTTATGCAACTCAATGAACTGCTAAAAGTTGAAAGTAAGGATCCACATGTAGGCTAGCTTAGTGCTTATTTATCCTATCCCCTGGCCTTTGCATGTCTAGGAGTCGGCTGTAGATGACCACTTTGACAGGTCGGTCTTGCCGAGTTTTAGTTGATCGGAGCTTTGCTCTATGTGGTTTTCGGAGGAACCAATCGAGCAGGAGAACATAGGTGGAGATGGTGACTAGCTGGACCAGTCCGCGGACGGAGGCCACTACACTTGGAAGTGGTGCGGTTCGAAGGAGTAGAGTCATCGATGTGCCAGCACGGTGTTTAGGGCAAAACACCTATCTCTCGTTGGATGGCCCGTGGTGTATCGCTGTGAGAGCGATTGTATCCTTATTTGCTTCCGTTGTACTAATGTTTTCAAACTTATTTGCTTCCACACCGATGAGACTAGTATGCACTATTTATTCATGATGGATGTAAAAGATTTGTATCTTAATTTCCGTTGTATCATGCTTATGTTTGTATGTTGTAATAATCGGACCACCCAAGATGATCCTGGCGATGGAATGGCTTCTTTGCGAGGTGGGTCCGTCACAGCGTGGTATCGGAGTCAACTTGGGGATATTACAACACCTTAAGTAGCCTATTTTTGAAAACTAGGATGTTATCGTGTGATGACATGCACTGTAAGGACTATATTAGTTGTAAAGGTGGCAAAACTAATTTTATGACTGCAACATAGGCCTAGATTACTTTTCTCGCAAAACTTACTATTCTGTAACGATGCATCTACGCTCAGGTAAGAAGATAAGTGAACACTCGCATTTTTCGGGTATCGGATTATGCGACGACCCCAACCCAAGAGGGCTGAATGGGGTGTCCTCGTTCTTCAGAAACATGTGGACCGTCGATCACCGACGTCCGGTGAAATTCCCGCCAGCGAAGTGGAGCTGCACGTTGTGTCTCGGCGGCGGCCTACCTGAGATGCGGCCCATATGGAATGATACGGGCATATTTAAATACTGCAAAATATCTATCTATCTATCTATCTATCTATCTATCTATCTGTCTCGGGATGTGAATGTGGATATGGATATCTTTTTGCAGGTACGCTAATCACGTTATCGGTAGAACATGTAGAAAACGTGACTTGAGTGTGAGTGACGCCGCCACCGAACACTAGGTATGGTCCTATTCGTGACCAATATTTTGTTTTTGTGAGGACGAATATGACGGAAGAATTGCATACATGCTCAAAATTGCAACCCTAAAAATCTGTTTTTGGTAATCTGAAATTTTCAGCAACATGGTAAATCAAAGTAAATTCACAACTTTTCGCTCAAATCATGGATTTGAGTGATTTTACATGTTATAGAAACCTAAAGTAGTTAACTAAATTTTCAAATAGGTTTTGTGTCTTTTGGAACCAGAATGGAAAAGTTATGCTCTGTTTTATTCAGAGGAGCTGTCTCTGTTTTTCAGAATGGACGGCCTGGTTGATTTTGCCCATAACTTTTAGTTCGATTGTCGGAACGAGGCAAATGAGCACTTTCTGGAAAGATTGAATCACGAGCTTCAACTTGGTATTATGAGGTAGGACTGGTTTTGAGAATTTCATGGATGAAAATGCAGGTTCCTATTTCTGAATTTGCATGTTCACAGTGCTGTTTTCAGGACTGGTTACCTATCTCTTTTTGGTCATATCTTTTTGCTCGTGTATCAGATAAATGTGTTCTAATACTTGTTGAAAAGGTTAAGACACGAGCTACAACTTTGGTATGCTTATGGAGAACCAAATTGGATGTTATTTGGTTCAAATGTCAGATTGAAGGTGTGAACAGACTGCTGTTTTCAGAGAAGAACAGTCTGACGGTTTCGCTCATAACTTTCAGTTCGTTTATCGGAATGACATGAGTGAGAATTTGTTGGAAAGATTATGATATAAGCTAAAACGTTTCTAGTATTTTGTTGAACCAATTCTGTAGATTTTCAGGGTGAAATCCACAGTCTTGTTGACTGTACTGACTTGGACAGACGGTGCAAAGTCTGAAATTTTGCGACACGCTTGCACTTGTAGAATTTTACCATATCAGTTTGTTATATGATGTTAAAAGTATTTTATACTCACTTTCGGTACATCATACTCACACATGGTAAAATTTTCTTGTGTCCATCAGATGTCTGACAGCGGGTCTGACTTCGAAAGTGGTCCCAGAGATGTGACGTGGTCCGATGGAGTGGACACACTGTCCGAGAGCCCTCCCAGCACCTTGTTGGGGATGCTCCAGCACCTTGGCTACGCCGAGCCTCCGCTATACTACCACTGAGGCGTTAGGAGCGCTGGTGTGTTTATACACAAGATGATGATGACGCTGGTTGACCGCCCCCACAACTCCGACACTACGACGGAGTACCAGGCGTTTGCTTACTACCCCCACCAGGGGCGAGGTAAGCTAGCACACCACGTGCTAGCGGAGCTTGGAGAGATTCACGAGGACTCGCTGGCAGGGACATCGTACGAGCTAGTTCCCATGCTCGTGGATTACGTCGAGGTGACCGAGCGACATTGCAGGAGGATTGCCCGCACTGAGTCTGGGTACCACTGTATCGCACGGTACGCCCGTGACCTGTACCGGGTGCTCCACGGCACGGGCGCGATGGTGACGTGTCACAGGGAGCGTGCACTCTAGTTGCAGACGGACTTCAGCAAGTTAGATGCTCGCATGGGCACCCTCGCGCAAACACACTTCTGCACCACCCTAGATTTGGTGAGCAAGACTTAGGAGGCTGTGAGGCTCATGGACTAGCGTGATGCGTTCGTACGCGAGCGAGACGCGTTGTTGGTTCAGCGCAACCTCTTGCTTGAGGAGCGAGACAAGCTCCAGCAGGAGAGGGACGACAGGACCCGCGAGCGCGATGAGGCACGCCAGCAGATGGCGAATCGCAACGCGCGGGTGGCACAGCAGGAGCACTATATCCACCACCTCCAGGGCCACATGTTAGTCTCCCAGCAGACGATCGAGGAGCTGTCGCACGACATCACCGTGCTAGAGGAGCAGGTTGCCCACTTACAGCAGCAGTTACAGGCGACACCGGCACGTCCACCCCCACCCACAGACGAGGACGATGGTGCAGATATGGACTACGTGGGTCCACCGGCTGGTCCCGCAGCTGACCCGTAAGATATTTTGACCTTGACTATGATGGTAGTATGTGTAGGTTGACTAGCAGTTAGCGACCGTGATGTATATTTTGTAGTCGATAACTGGACTAAATCGAGTGGTATCCTAACTAGTGAGGGATGTATGGATGTGTACTAGGATTTATGTATAGGCTATGAGAAATATGGAAATGTGGCATCTTTGTGCTAGATTGTGAAAACTTGTGTTGTATTTTATTTCCATATGTTGTGTTTCTTTTAAATGTTCATCTCGTGCTCGCGAATCGCTTATTGACAGTCGGGAATTTTTCCTTACGGATGGCTGAGAACGTCGAAGTGTTAGACAATGGATGGATGTGGTCCGATTGCTTGCACTGTATTGGCCTACCTGCAATGCTCTAGCAAGCATTGCGGACGTTGGGCTACATTGAGCCCCCGCTTACATAGGGAAGGAGTTCGCAGAGCGAGACCAGTTGTCTTGCACCATGCACGTTGTGGTGCCGGACAAAGTGACTCACCCACCTCAGGAGTCGTGGATGGTGACCACGACGGGTCTCGCGTTGCACAACACGTGGGACTTAGCAGCTTTGGAGGCGCTTACCAGAATTTGTGAGCTTCACGCGCCTAACGTCGTAGGGACACCGTTCTTGTACCTTCCGGTTGGTGACCCCTATGACCACCGTTGGAGGCGTCGCATAGACGTACTCGTGTGACCACACCACACACTACTTCAACCCTATGCTGGCAGCTACCGCGTGCTACTCCGACCTCCTATCCCATCAACACGTGTACCACATGAGGGAGGTGAGCATGCTGATGGAAGCTCCGAGGAGCAATGACGCGCGAGTCGTTCGGAGGGACCAGCAGATCGCCTCACTCACCACAGAGAACACGGCACTCCGCGCACAGCTTCAGCAGCATGAGGCCCACGTGGCGGACCTCTAGCAGGAGGTGCAAACCATAGCTGAGGCCACGGACGTGGCCATTGGAGAGCGAAATGCAACAAAGAATCGCTTCATCCGTTTACTCGACGAGTACGACCCACCCGGGCCAGGTCCTCGTGTGACCATATTCCTTCGTCATGGGGAACAACTTGAGGACTACGACGATGACGAGGAGGATTGAGCGACCGTAGCGTGTCTATCCTTAGGATTGCTCCGGGCTTTCCTACTTATATCTTGTTTTATCATGTGTTGTAATCTGAACTTGTGATCGATGGCTGGTAACCGGTGTCGATGTATCGATGGGCCATGTATTGATTTGTGATGTATTGTAGAACTCTTCTAAGGCACTCGTATAATGTTAGGATGCTATGTTCATTCTATGTTTTTGCACTGTCACCCGAGTTGTTGCTGTATTGATGCTCTTGTACCCAATATCTCCTGCCGCATCATTATTTTTCCAGTTTGATCATTGACTAATGGGTTTCGCTAATTTTTGCATGAAAGAATAGTGGGGACCCATAACACCAATGACCTTCATGGTGATGGGCCCGAGAGCTCGGCCC
The DNA here is from genome assembly GCA_031894775.1 of Chloris gayana. NCBI lineage: Eukaryota > Viridiplantae > Streptophyta > Magnoliopsida > Poales > Poaceae > Chloris > Chloris gayana. Next base: position 91,619 of record JAUNZO010004765.1, read on the forward strand.
AAGGCGCTAGGAACAACGGGCCACCGCCGCCATCGCCACCTGTCCCTAACCCTATGGATATGATCGCTCGGTTCTTTGCGGCAATGCGGGACAGCCAGCAGCAGCAGAATGAGTTCTCGAAGGAGCTCCGTCGGCACCCCGCGGGCGGTGATGGCAACCGCGGTCACCGGAACCGTGATGCTCAGCCCCGAGAGACCTCGTACCAGGACTTCCCGGGTACCCGACCACCGAGGTACGACGGCTCGGGATAGCCGATGAGGGCGGAGGACTACATCTGCCTCACCGAGTTCAAGTTTGGACTGCTCCACTACACCAACGTGCAAAAGACGCTCTTTGCTACACAACAGCTAGAGGGCGTCGCCGGTGCTTGGTGGGCTACCCACCTTGGCAGCTTGCCCGCCGGTACTCGGACCATGTAGGAGGACTTCAAGAGGGTCTTTCGCGCCCACTTCATCCCAATAGGGGTGGTGCGCTAGAAGGCTAGGGAGTTCATGCCTCTCACCCGGGCGAACCGCAGGTGTACACGAGTACACGTAGCGGTTCAAGCGGCTCTCTCTCTATGCCCATGAGCTGGTTGACACGGACGCAAAATGCAAGGATCGCTTCATGGAGGGACTATGTGCGAGTTGCAGGACCGCCTCACTCCGAACATGGCTGGTACCTTCTAGGAGTTCGTGAACAACGCCATCCTCGCTCTGTCACACCCATTTCCGAGAGATGAAATGGATGCAAACGTATGTGTGCCAAGATCGGTTTAACTCACACATACGTGACATTATTAATGGTAAACAGTATAAATAACCATATCCTCGAGTTATTACATTGTATGATCCATCTTTATTACAACACGACCTGTAGGTCTAACGGAGAGTACATCACAGCGAAAGAAAAATCAGTGCGGACACCCATGACTCCACAGGCATCGACCGGTGGATCGTCCGTCTAGTACTCCCGGTCCCGACCCTCGTGCGACTCCCAACCTTCTCCTAGAGCTGAGCAGCAACGTAGGATATAGCAAGTGTGAGTACATGTCGTCCTCAGCAAGTGTGGGAAAAGAATGACATGTGGCTAGAGATAAGGAAGGCCAACATTGGTTTTAATGCAGAAAGCACCTATCTAATCATGTTTTAATTAAGCATCCTAATTACTAAATTTAATGAGGTCTGCCCAAAGCATCACGGGTACATCCTATCATCATTCACCATTCCGCTCTTTGTCCCCTAATCATGTGAGGGTCCATGCCGTTCATGACCGTGAGCACGGTTGTCATGACAATTTCCACTCTGTAGAGGTTGTACACGTTTCCCCACGAGGAAGTGATTCCGTCCCTTGTTGCTAGGTGGACCAAAGTCTCCATTATGCCAGTGCCATCGGACACATAACACACTTCTACGGTGTGTGGCCAAGAGATCACCTCCATGGCGGTTCACGGTGTCCTCCGGCTTTGTACGTGTCCACTAAGAGATCCGCTAACCTAGAGGAGTAAACCCTCCACTCGGGCAGCCTCACTCTCTTGTGCTAGATGGCTCGGAGACCTTGTCTCTTCACCACGCCTCCCCGGGACTGCCGGTACTCCCCGACCACGGTCCCCTCTCCTTCGCGCGTACTCCACCGGCATCTACCGTATACTACGCCAAGCCGCACCCATACTTGGTCCATGATCGTACGGTTTAACATGGATTATCGCTCCGAGAACCGGTCCTTATGTTTCAGGTGATAACAAATATGGGACTACCGGTACACCCCGAACGTAGCCCCCAACCAATCACCCAAAACCCTAAGCCATGTTTCTAATTATCAAGTTCATCATGCGGAAAAATAAAGCAGTAGCATTTAAGATGAAAATTAACCCGGAACATAATAAATTAGCATGCTAAGCAAATCTACCCATTTATCCCAATATCTACGTCCATGGCGACAAGGAATACAGGAGCAATCAACACTAGTAGGTCCTAGCATAGGCATCCATCAATTAACATAAGCATGCATTTACTACGCTATGTGACAGAATAGACAGAAAAAGGTGCAAAATGCGTCAAGGGCACTTACCTTGGTCGAATGGGGGTGGCTGCTCAAACTCCTCAAACTCTTGATTATGCAAATCCTTGTTCTCCGGCGGCTACGGGACGTTCTCAACTATACGTGCATCACGTCGGGACATACAAAGCATAGCAACAAATTAATACAGAGCATGCAGCAAGGTATAAAACAGTATGATGATGCCCTAGATGCAAAGTACATGTTCCTACGAGAATTTTGGCGCAAGAATCGCTTAATTTGGAGCTACGGATCAAAAGTAATGCTAAAAACATGGTTACGAGGACCTAAACATAATGAACCATATACTTGGAGGGGTAGCACCTAATTTTTCCTATAAACAGAGGCATGTGCGCGTGATTTTAATTAAATACAGGGGCTAGGATGTAAAATTGACCAGCCTATGGCATAACAGGGACTATTTTGCAATTAACGAGTATATATACGGGAATAAAATATTTATCGGGGCAAAACTATAAAGTTTCCTAGACTCAAAAACATGCGCATGTAAAATAAAACAACGACAGGGGCTAATATGTAAAAATGTCATTATCCGAGAGATTTATCTAATTAAAATAAATCGAGAATTTTCATGGACCGGGCGTATCGCCCCATGGACCCATGGTCCACTCGGTCCACGGTGGACCGGTTACACACCCTCGAAGGGGTATGTAATCTCGGCAGCTCGTTTTGGATCTAACGGCGCAGGGCGAGCCGGCGGGTGGAGTGGTGGCCGACGGCGAGTGTGGTGCGGCGATGCCATTGGTGGGCCCGCCGGAGAGGCGCTCCGATGGCCGGGAAGTGCGGGTGGGGGCGGAGATCAAGGCGGTGGAGGAAGGCGATCTCACCGGTGCGGTTAGACGAGGGCGGAGGCGGTCGGAGGTGGGTTGGCGATGGCAAGGCGACGGCGGCAACCTTCGGCGTCGTAGCTCGTGCTCGTCGGGCCGGGCAGCTACCGAGAGGGAGCGGAGGAGGTCGGGGAAGCCCGTCCGAGGGTTGGGCGAGGGCGGAGACGACCGGAGCTGCGTTCTCGCCGGAGGGGTGGCGGTGTGGTTCGTCGACGGTGGCGCCGCTGCGTGGGGAAGCAAGGGAGCTCGTGCATGAGGTTGGAAAGAGGTGCAGCGTGGTTGGGGTGTGAGCTTTATAGCCGGAGGGGCACGACATGGCGCGGGGAAAGGGGGATCCCGATAATGGCGGTCGAGTCCGGTGATGGCGCTTGTGCCTCAATTGGCATTGATTCGGAGCGTAATTGGATGAACTAATGTGTGATGGGGCATGGAAAGGGGCGGCGATCACGCGCGCACGGTCGGGTCGGATTGAGGCCACGTGCGGAGGCGCGGGATTTGAAAATCCGGGAGGATTTGGGGGCGACACTTTTGGGGGCGGCCGGGGCACGGCCGGAGGAAGAAGAAGGCCACCCGAGCCGCGCTATTAGGTCCGGGCCGGGGGAGAGAGAGAGAAAAGAGAGGGAGGGAGGTTTGGGCCCGGGGAGTCCTTGGGGTTTTTATTTCTTTTTCTATTTTTCTTTCTTTAATTGCTAGTGTTTCTTAGGTGAACAAAAAGGCTAATGAATTAATTCAAGCGTCACGTGTGCATGGTAAATCCTACATGCCATGATGCCGTGAATGAGATGCATTAATTTAATTATTCATTTAAGAAAATATTTCTTGTAGCCCTTTTCCTAGTATATAATAATCATTAGTATAATTATTTTTTTTGGCATTTCGGAAAGCGAAAAGTAGGGTGTGACATCGCCGAGCAAGGCTACCGTAGGGTCCGAGTCCTAGAAGAAGAGAGCGGCGAGGACTATGGGGCCATCCAACCCGCCCCGGCCAAGTACCGCATAATCTATACCGACCCCTCTCGGATAGCGCTACCGGTCCCGGCTGATCGTGGCGCCGCGCTAGCAGCACCCCACAGCAGAGGCCCCCCACCCCGGCAGCAGCGGGCGGGGCAGCGTGCTCCGGACCCTCGTCCCAACCGGAATGCCTCCGGGAACCGTCCACCGCCACCGGGAGCTCCTTGCTATGGTTGTGGCCGTCTTGGACACTTCTTTAGGGATTGTCCCTATGATCGGAGGGGCAATGCTCCTAAGCCACAACGCGGCAACAACAACAACATGGTTGCACATAGGACTCGGGAGGGTGAACTACACATCCACTAAGGAGATCCCCGACGGTGCACCTATGATGGCTGGTATGTTTTCTCGTTCGAGATCACCCCGCACTTATGTTATTTGATTCAAGGGCATCGCATAACTTCAACAGTAGCATGTTTGTGGGGAAGTCCGGGTTATGTCGTAGCACTATGAGGTCATCTTATTTGATAAAATTGGCTAGTGGCCAAATCATCGGTAGAGATGAGGTTAGATGGGCACTGTCACTTTAAAGGCTAAGGTATACCCATAGATTGCATAATACTTCCAGGCAGCAATATCGATGTGATACTAGGTATGGTGTGGATGAAATATCACAAGGCCGTGTTGTACATTGATGCTCTCACTGTCGGTTTAAATTCCCCTTTGCACGGTCGGGACATTCTTCGGTTGACATATCCTAAGACTTGCACCCTGCAGTGCATCAAGCTATAGTTGAAGGATTGAATGATATTCCAGTTATCCGGGAGTTCCCTAATGTAATTCCTAAGGATCTTCCTCGATATGCCTCCGGACAGGGACATTGAGTTCAAGATTGAACTACAGCCCGATACAACACCTATATCGAAGAGACCCTACACAGTGGCACCCAAGGAATAAGCTGAGTTGAAGGAGCAATTACAGGAATTGTTGAACAAGGGCTATATTAGACCTAGTTCCTCACCTTGGGGCTGCCCGGCTCTCTTTGTCAAGAAGAAGGATAAATCATTGCGCATATGTGTGGATTACCGACCTCTCAATACAGTGACTATCAAGAACAAGTATCCATTGTCTCGCATTTATATCTTGTTTGATCAGTTGATGGGAGCCAAGGTGTTCTCAAAGATGGATTTACGCTCGAGTTATCACCAATCAAGATCGAGGCTGAAGATGTGCCTAAGACCGCCTTCTCTACACGATATGGCCTCGTATGAACACTTGGTGATGTCTTTCGGGTTGACTAATGCACCGACACACTCCATGTATCTTATGAATTCTATATTCATGCCCGAGCTTGATAAATTAGTGGTGATATTCAATGATGATACTCCGGTGTACTCTAAATTGGAGGAAGAGCATGCTCGAGCACCTTCGCATTGTTCTCCAAAGATTAAGGGATCATCAGTTGTATGCTAAATTCAGCAAGTGCGAATTCGGCTTAAGAAAGTTCCATTTTTGGGTCACATGATTTTGGAGGAAGGCATGTCTCGTTGACCCAAGTCGATGCCAAAGATTCGTAGTTTTCCGGGATTGGCATGTTATTTTCAGCGATTCATTCCGAATTTCTCTAAAATCGCCAAACCTATGATAGAACTTCTCAAGAAAGAAAAGAAGTTTGAGTGGGATCAATCTTGTCAAGTGGCTTTTGAAACTCTAAAGATGTCGTTGACGATCGCTCCGGTGTTAGCACAACCCAACCTCGAGAAACCCTTCGATGTCTTTTGCGATGCATCCGGCAAGGGATTAGGTGGTGTTCTTATGCAGGAAGGCCGAGTCGTTGCTTATACCTCCAGGCAACTTTGAAAGCATGAGCAAAATTATCCTACTCATGATCTTGAGCTAGCCGTAGTTGTACTCGCTTTGTGGAGACATTATTTGTTGGGCAACCTCGTTCGCATCTACACCGATCACAAGAGCTTGAAGTACATTTTCACTCGGGAAGATCTGAATATGAGGCAGCGCCGTTGGCTGGAATTGATCAAAGATTATGAGTTGGAAGTGCACTACCACCCAGGGAAGGCCAATGTTGTGGCCGATGCGCTCGATAGGAAGGCTCACTTCAATTTCCTACAGAGCTACTCGATCGATCAAGGATGGACATTATATCCAGGTTGTGCCACATGGATCTCTTTACAACTTGGCATTGATACCCACCTTTAGAGAACAAGTGGTAGAGGCATAGAAAACCGACGCTTGCACAACTCACCTCAGGAGACGGATAAAAGAGGAAGACAAGCAAGTGGGATGTTTTCGTGAGGATAATGAAGGAGTTCTTTGGTTCAAAAACCGCATTGTGATACCCAAAGTTCCTGAGCTGCGTAAAAAGATACTTAATGAGGCTCACGTTGCAAAATATTTCATGCACCTTGGCAGCGATAAAATGTACCATGACCTCAGGTCTAGGTACTGGTGGGACAAGGATGAAAAGAGACATTGCTCGCTATGTCGTTGAGGGTGATACTTGTCGTCAGGTCAAGGTTGATCATTTGAGACCCGCCGGACCGTTGCAACCAGTCAGTGTACCGTCTTGGAAATGGGATGATATCAGCATGGACTTCATTGTTGGTTACCCGTCACCGTTCGGAAATTTGATTCCATTTGGGTGATTGTTGATCGATTGACCATGGTGGCACATTTCCTACCCGTGAGCACACGGTTCACAACTAGGAAGTATGTACAGCTATACATTGAGCGGATCTTGTGTTTGCATGGTGTGCCAAGGACAATCATTTCCGATCGAGGGTCACAGCTTGTGGGATGTTTCTGGGAACAACTTCATGCCTCCCTAGGAACGAAATTGATTTGAAGCTTAGCTTACCATCCACGAGACGGACGGGTAGAAGGAGAGAGTAAATCAAATATTGAAGGATACGTTGAGAGCATATGTTCTAGATGATGACAAGAAATGGGATGAATGTTTGTCGTTAGCGAAATTCGCTAACAACAATAGCTATCAGGAGAGCATTAAGATGGCACCGTTTGAGGCTCTCTATGGTCGCCGATGCCGTACTCCGCTCGGTTGGTTCGAATTAGGGGAAAGAACAATCTTTGGGCCCGAACTTGTGCAGCAAGCTGAGGAGCGAGTATTGGAAATTCAAGCAAATCTAAAGGCCGCAAAATCCGGACAAAAGGGTTATGCAGATAAGAGACGCCGACCACTTGAGTTTAAAGTGGGAGACCTTGTATGCCTTCGAGTCTCACCTACCAAGGGTGTACAAAGGTTTGGCGTGAGAGGCAAGCTCTCACCGCGCTACATAGGCTCCTACCCTGTTGTGGCTAGACGTGGTGCCCTTGCCGACAAGCTTGATCTGCCCGACACTTTCGTTGGTGTGCATGATGTTTTCCATGTCTCACAGCTGAAGAAGTGTCTCAAAACACCCGTCGATCGAGTGTTGGATGATGTGGTACCCTTGCAACCTGACTTGACGTACTCGGAGTGGCCGATTAAAATAGTGGATGCCAAAGAAAGGATTACCCGACAAGGCACACAAAAATTCTTCAAGGTTCAGTGGAGTCATCACTCTGCAAGAGAAGCCACTTGGGAATCTCAAGAATTTCTTCGCACTCACTATCCGGGATTTTTACTTGAAACCAAAGCTACGGTGGTGAACGCGGTGATCGGCGAGGAGGAGACAAAAGCTGCTGCTTGTGACCCAGCTGTTCGGGGTCAAGCTCAAGGCAAGCCCCGATGCACAACCTTTTATATTTAAGTTTTCTATTTCATCACTATATACTTGTAGGCCTGTACTCGTGCATTAGGTTTATAGGAGTTGTGATGAAAATCCTAGCATGCAGTAGGACATTGTTTTATCCTTGTTCGAAAGCCCTACGTAGATGCTTGCATAATTAGGGCGATGATCCGTCTAGTGGTACGGAGACCACTCGTAGTCTAGGAATATTACTTTTGGACATGATGCTAAGTATTTGCGATGAGAATGGAAATTGGAGGTCGGACGGGCAATTTAGGTGGAAAGTGAAGGACCGTAAGAGTCTTTAAGGTGGTAGCCCCGTCTCGTGCACACAAGGACCGCGTCGTGTCCGGCCCATGTCGATTAAGTTTGAGCGTACTGTTTGCATGTTTGTGTTAATGGGCCCAGTAAACCGATGTACCGATGATTGTTGTATGTTAGAGAGATACCCTACTCCCTTGGTTACTAAGCAGGAATTTAGGAGGAGAGGAGGGAACACTCTACTCACGGATGACATCCGGGACGGCTCGCGTGAGGGGCCCTTCTCGGGGAGCTAGGCCCGACTAACACTACGAGTGTCGGCTAGGATAGGTTGTCTCATGCGGCTTCCGGGAAGCGCGTTATGTGACGTGCAATCAGGTTGCTCCTGTAGGATGTAAATCGATTCGAATCGCTGCCCATCACGAGTAACGAGTACCGCTTGTCCCTGCGTCGGAACGTAGTAAGAAGAGGAACTTATATGTGGATGATGATTAAATTGCTGTATTGCTTACTACATTGTTTGGAAACATGTAATTCTTTAGCCTAGTGCAAACTAAATTTAGTCCTTGTTACAACTTAATGGACTGTTAAAAGATCAAAGTAAGGACACACTTATAAGTTGGCTTAGTGCTTATTTATCCTACCCTTCGGACTTTGCATGTCTAGGAGTTGGCTGTAGATGGCCACTTTGACGGGTCGGTCTTGCTGAGCTTTAGTTGCTCGAGCTTTGCTCTATGTGGTTTTCGAGAGGACCCCGTCGAGCAGGATGTCTTAGACGGAGATAGCGACCGGCAGGACCAGTCCGTGGACAAAGGCCACTACACTTGGGAGTGGTGCGGTCCGGAGTAGTCATTGATGTGTCGGCAATGTGTTTAGGGCGAAACACCTGTCTCTGCCGGATGGCCCATGGTGTATCGTCGAGAGAGCGATTGTATCTTATTTGCTTCCGCTGTTGTAGTTTATGTTCCAAACTTATTTGCTTCTGAAAAATTATGAGACTGATGTAATATTGTACCCTGGATGAATGAAAGAGATTTGTACTTATATTCATTGTATCATGCTTATGTTTGTATGTTGTAAATATCGGGCATCACAGCTCGTGATGTCACCTATGATGATCCTGGAGACGGAACCGCTTCTTCGTGAGGTGGCTCTGTCACAGAAAAACCAAAGAATTCAAATATTAAATCAAGAAATTTATGAACAAGAAGTATTGCTTCCTTTGGCCAAACTAGCTACGCACCTAGCATCACGAGGGTTGTAGTCATGCTTCTGATCTGGGCCAACTTATGTCGATTGTCTTTGGTTTTAACTTTCTTGTAAGTCAAGGCCACTATGACTGTAGCTTCTACAAGAGCCAAGTTTAGGTTTAATATAATCTTCCTATTATCTAAAAAAATCTATTGTTCAATCACCATGTCGATGGGGGAAAAAGAAAAACAGAAACTCTGGTTTGGCCTCTTGGCATATTGTGGATCCATATGTGGTATACATTTTTGGGCTGAGTTTTTTTTAGTTAAGCTGCTTGGTGGGAAGTAGTCATGTCTAAACGGACTGTGCGATATGGCATGGCATGACCACGAAAAGACCCAGTTCAGTTAGTATTGGGCCGGCACGATACGAAATTAATATCGAGTCATGTGGTGCCAACCCATGTGCCTTGGCGACGGTCTATGGCACCGTAAAACATTGGTTAGCTATGAGCCAGCCTGATAGACCTATTAGTTAGTCATGACAGTCCAATGAGTCTGTTAGAGCATCTCCAACCATTCCCTAAATGAGGTAGCTAAATGGAAATTTAGGATGTGATTAATAAAAATCATTCTCCAACCATTCCCTATATCAGGGTGTTAAATTTACCAACTTCCAACCCATGGCCTAAAGGTTGCTACATTTAGCCACCTAATTCTTACTCCCTAAAGGATATTTGAACTATTTAGGAAACGATTATTAGGAACGGTTGGAGTGCATGTCTTCTTTTACTCCCAATAGATATAGCAACTCTCTAAAATCAGTTTTTTAGGAGTAAAATTATTGGGAACAGTTCGACCTCGCCGGGAGAGTAGCGGAGAGGAGTGGTGGCTCCGAGCAGAGAAGCAGGGGCGGCAGAAGGTGGAGAGGAGCTAGCACCACGCGTAGGAGAGGAAAGAAGGCGATGCGACGAAGGATGCCATGGTGCGCCACGTGATGGAGCCAACATTGGTGTAGGCAAGGTGCGCCGTAGGGTGGAGGGAGAAGGAACATTTGTGCTAGGATTTGGAGTTGAGGCTTATATACACGGACAGGGAGCAAGTTGAGCACTAACAGGTTGTGCATGCTAAACGATCGACCGTGCTTCGGGAGGCTCGCGTAGTTTGTTATGTCAACTCGAAAACCAAAATGATAAGTTACATTGGAATCGAGCCATTGACAGGCACATGCTTCCCCGGCCGTCATGCCGAGGCCTTGGTCCAAACAGCACACGTAGGTTCGGGCCGGGTCGACATGAGCATAAAATATTTCCTGCCATGTTGTGTTTAGGCTGGACCAAAATTTGTGTGCTTCGATCTGATTTGTTTTTTTTTCTTATAACTGAATCTGACATGCTTGGTCCGGCCAGTTTAGACAACACTAGTGGTGGGAGGAATTCCACAACATGCTTATGGATGCATATAAATTCTTGGTACCCCTCCTTGAGCTGTACCAGGATCACCTGACTTTGTGGTTGTTTTACTGCACGCGTGCAGTAGACATCTATCTACCGTCCACTACATATTACTCAAAAAAAAAAAGTCTACCGTCCACTACATATTGCTAAAAAAAGGTCTACCGTCCACTACATCCGACGCCTCTCCTCTCTCCTCCTTCACCATCTTGTCTTCTCCCTGAAGAAGAAAAACAAAAGGGAAGGCTCGCATAGCTGAGAAGGCGGACACCTTTTTTTTAGATAATGGGTAAACCCCGACCTTGGCCTCATAAGAGGTTACAGCCAATCTATTACCAATCCATAAAACATGAGGAGATCGTCTGCCCCTCCCTGCTAATCCGTCGTCCCTGCCGTATTAATAATCTTTCGCTAATCCGTCGCCCTCCGTAGCCTGCCCCATCGTTCTCTCGCATCACACCCAGACCCGGCCCGAAACCCGAATAGACCCCGCGGTTGGCAAGAGGAACGTGAACAGACCCCATCAGGCCATGACACCGAAAAGAACGGCGGCTCCTCCGTCGCCGGTGCATGCTCCCGTGCCGATATCCCTCATCGCCTTGCCGTCGCAGCGCACCTCTACCACCTCAGCGGGACCGACGCTTGCTACTGAGTTCCCCTCAGCATGAGCTCAACATGGGGAATGGTGGTGGCGGCGATGGATTCGTCTTCAGCCTCCTTCAGATCCGGCGTCGGCATGGCGGCCTTGGGCACGCAACAAGGAGCTGAAGATGGTCTCGGTCATCATTGAAGGAGAAGGCCTCGCCGTTGAGGTCTCAATCACCAGATCCATAGTCGGATAATCCCAGGTATTCATCCATGTGATGGTGCCCTTGGTAGTTTAGTCGATTTGTGGCATGTTTCTCTGATTTAGGGTTCGAATTGGTGATTTTTTTATCCAAGCACTGTATCACGAGTGAATTGATGACAACTTGCGGCAAGGCGCGCACTGCTATGATACACGGAGACAACGATGTCTGCAGCTGCAACACTGGTTAACGAATTACGAAAGCCAACAAGAAGGTAGCAAGTTGCTGATGACATGTTGTTGTACTTGCCCATCCTTCACATTGTTAATGTTATACAATTGCATGGCTATCACGTTGTTGATGTTATAGGATTGCATGACTGCAAGTTACAAGCATGAGGTTATTTACATCCCAGAATGCTGAGTTCACCTTTTTAAATATTAATGCAGATATTCAAACATGTTTGCGACAATGAAATTGTCATGAAGAAATTGGAGGCCCGTTTCTTTCACTAAATCTTATATTTTGGAGGTACTTCACTTTAATTTTAATCAGTTTTCTCATGCACAAACAGACCATATATAATCAGTTTTTTCTTGCACAAACACCACTTCATTGTTCAAAGGACTTGGTTTTGCATTTGAGGAATGCATTCGGTGGACTCTCAAAAAGAGGTGGCACACATCATCATGAGGTACCAAAGCAGAGGATCTTTTCCTTAAGGTAATTGAAAACCTGTTGGATTTCTAACGTATGGTGGCATTGCCAATAAAATATTTAAATTAGATATGTTGGAAGTGCTTCCAGTAGGCAGCATCATCAATCCTGGCATTTGATCATTCAGTGCAGGATTATTACAAATAGTATAACAACTCCTATCCATCCTGTTTTTGTTTCTGTTTCTCATTTTTATTGTGGGGATGATTCAAGCCGGTGAACCTTGCTGAAAAGTATACATGTTCACCGTTTGTATTAAGCTGCTACTCATGTGACTGAATATTTCAATTTGATAGCTGAATAGCTGATAACATCTTCTTTAGAAAAAGAATTGAATATGGAATTTATTGATTACATGGCTTATTTGATTTATATCCATTTTTCTGCTGAAAAAACAGAGCAGATGCGTATTTGTGCAAGCTGATATGAAGAGGAGGGGAAGAAAAGCAAGAAGAAGTGGAAGGAGTTGGCTTGGGAGAAGAGATGCCTGTTTGGCTATATATTTATATCTATTCCATGCTACCCCTATATATTCTTGTGCCAAGAGTGATAGTACTGAATACCAAAGGCAAATGACTTATAAAAGCATGTTTCTGGAAGTCATAGGCTGTTCTAAGAGGTGGCACACATCATCATGAGGTACCAAAGCAGAGGATCTTTTCCTTAAGGTAATTGAAAACCTGTTGGATTTCTAATGTATGGTGGCATTGCCAATAAAATATTTAAATTAGATATGTTGGAAGTGCTTCCAGTACGCAGCATCATCAATCCTGGCATTTGATCATTCAGTGCAGGATTATTACAAATAGTATAACAACTCCTATCCATCCTGTTTTTGTTTCTGTTTCTCATTTTTATTGTGGGGATGATTCAAGCCGGTGAACCTTGCTGAAAAGTATACATGTTCACCGTTTGTATTAAGCTGCTACTCATGTGACTGAATATTTCAATTTGATAGCTGAATAGCTGATAACATCTTCTTTAGAAAAAGAATTGAATTTGGAATTTATTGATTACATGGCTTATTTGATTTATATCCATTTTTCTGCTGAAAAAACAGAGCAGATGCGTATTTGTGCAAGCTGATATGAAGAGGAGGGGAAGAAAAGCAAGAAGAAGTGAAAGGAGTTGGCTTGGGAGAAGAGATGCCTGTTTGGCTATATATTTATATCTATTCCATGCTACCCCTATATATTCTTGTGCCAAGAGTGATAGTACTGAATACCAAAGGCAAATGATACGGCGTGGGCGGCGTGGTGTGCATAAAGGAGAATGGAGAAGTAGCTGTGATTGTGGAAGAGAGCGAGCGAATAGGGAACACGCAGCGATGAGCCGTTCTCGCCGGAGGGCAGAGGAGAATCCTCCGCCACCGTGCCGAAGAACAACCCACCGCAAGGGGGATTGATTACTTCTTCGATAACCGATTACAACTCGAGACCCGGCTGCCTTTATAACTCAGGCGCCATGCAAACAACCCTGAAAACTAGCTAACAATACTTGCTAACAAACTACTAACTTCCCCCTGATTATTCTGATTGTTTCCGCCGGCCTTATCTTAGCCACTTTGGCTTGCTGGCGATGCTGTTTTCCTTTTCTTCCGGCAGTATTTCCGGCCCACAAAACTGTCTATAACATTTCCCCCTCGCCAACAAACAGCGCGTCCTCGAGCTGTACTGAGGGATAAGAAGCTTTGAACTCCAACAGCTTTTCCCATGTTGCATCAGCTGGTGCTCGGCCCACCCATTGCACCAAGACTTCCCAGACACCACGATTCAGCCTGGCACACACCACCTTCTCTGGTGACGGAATGACCCGGCCATTCAGCAAATCTGGCAAGGCCACTATCGTTGATGGAGGGGTCCCCTCGAACTTCTTCAACAAGGAGACATGAAAAACATCATGAATGCGGGCTTTGGCCGGAAGTTCCAATCTGTACGCGACGGTGCCCACGCGTTCCAGCACCTGGAAGGGTCCAAAGAACCTTGGACCAAGCTTGGAGCCTGCTGCTGGTTTGATGGACACAGCTGAACGCTGATGCAGACGGAGCCAAACCCAATCACCGACCTCGAACACCAGCTCGCGGCGTTTCTGATCGTGAGTTGCCTTCATGGTGCCTTGAGCTTGTAGCAGACGATCCTTAATCTCTGTGAGGAACTGATCCTGTTCCACCAACTGCCTATCAACCGCTGCTGCTTTAGCTGCCCCCGGTTGGTAAGAAATCAACGCAGGAGGATCACGGCCATAAACCACTCTGAATGAAGAGCACTGAATAGCCGACTGATAGGACGTATTGTAGCAGAATTCTGCCCACGGCAGCCACTGGAGCCAAGAACAAGGACGATCGCCTGCCAAACAGCGCAGGTACATGGTAATGATTCGATTGACCACCTCAGACTGTCCGTCGGTCTGTGGATGAAACGCCGAGCTCATGTTTAATTTGACCCCAGCAAGGCGAAACAACTCTTGCCAAAATGTGCTTGTGAAGACTGTGTCACGGTCAGAAACAATGGAGCAAGGAAAGCCATGTAAGCGGACAATGCCGTCAAAGAAAGCTCGGGCCACTGAAGCTGCTGAGTAAGGGTGACCAAGGGGAATGAAGTGGGCATACTTTGAGAAACGGTCCACCACTGTGAGCACCACCGATTTGCCACCCACTTTCGGAAACGCCTCAATAAAATCCATTGAAATATCACTCCATACCTCGGATGGAACGGGCAGCGGCTGTAGGAGACCAGCAGGATGTAGATGTTCGGACTTGTTGCGTTGACATGTCGTGCATCCGCGGACGAACTCGCGAACACGACGCAAGGCATGGGCGTTGAAGAACGACGCGCGCCACCTATGCAAGGTCTTTTGTGTCCCCTCGTGACCTGCTTCATGGGCGTGAGCGAGTAGCGCCGGCCACAAGGACGACGCATCCGGAATGAAGATGCGGCCATTGTAAAGCAGCAACCCATCCACCTCCGTCCAGCCGTCATCTGCCGTTCCAGAAGTCAGCTTGTCGCGGATCGTCTTGGCTTGTTCATCCTCCAGCAGCTCAGTGCGCAGTTCGTCGTACAGCGCAAAGGACGGAGCCGAGAGCACGCACACTGCAGCTTCCTCCTCGTCGCGACGGGACAAAGCGTCCGCCACGGTGTTTAATTTACCAGGCCTGTACTCCACAGTTAAGTCATAGCCAAACAATTTAGTTACCCAAGTATGCTGTGGAATTGTAGTCAAGCGTTGATCCAAGATGAACTTCAAACTATAGTGGTCCGTGCGGACCGTGAACGCCCGACCCCATAGATACGGCCTCCAGTTCTTCACTGCCTTGACGAGGCCAATAAGTTCCCTTTCATATGCCGGAAGCTTGGCGTGATGCGGAGCAATTGCACGACTGAAGAATGCCACTGCGCCATCACCCTGGTGCAGCACCGCGCCAAAGCCAGTTCCAGAGGCATCACAGTCGACGATGAATCTCGTGTTGAAGTCCGGCATCTGCAGGACCGGAGCCGTGACCAGGGCTTGTTTCAACTCGACGAATGCTTGCTCGGCCTCCGGCGACCAGGAGAACGCCTCTTTCTTCAGTAGAGCAGTGAGGGGTGCGGCGATGGCGCCGTAGCCCTTGACGAACTTCCGGTAATATCCCGTTAGACCCAGGAACCCTCTGAGTGCCTTCACCGTGCGCGGACGTGGCCATGCCTCGACAGCAGCGATCTTGGTCTGATCCATGGCGACGCTGTCCTTGCCGATCACGTGGCCCAGATAGGCCACCGTTTGCTCCCCGAACGAGCACTTGGTTAGCTTGAGCGCCAGCTGATTGGCGCGTAGGACGTCAAACACCTGACGAACATGTTGCAAGTGTTCTGCCCACCAAGTGCTGAAGATCAAAATGTCATCAAAAAAGACCAAAACAAACTTGCGAATAAATGGCTTCAGGATATCATTCATGAGGGCCTGGAAGGTCGACGGGCGTTGGTGAGACCAAACGGCATAACCAAGAACTCAAAATGTCCCCGGTGAGTACGGAACGCCGTTTTGTGCACATCCTCCGGATGCATCCGAACTTGGTGATACCCACTGCGTAGGTCCAGTTTGGTGAAGAACCGGGCCCCTTTAAGTTCGTCAATCAGCTCATCTACCAGAGGGATTGGGAATTTGTCGCGGACTGTTTGCAGGTTTAGCCCCCGGTAGTCAACGCAGAACCGCCAGGTCTTGTCCGCCTTGCGCACCAGCAGCACTGGAGAAGAGAACGGCGATGTACTCTCGCGAATGATGCCCAAGGCGAGCATGTCATCACATTGGCGCTCAATTTCATCCTTGAGCAACTGCGGATACCGATATGGGCGCACTGCTACCGGTGCCGAGCCCGGCAGGAGGTGGATGCGATGATCGTGTCGGCGCTGCGGTGGTAATCCCCGTGGTTCAGCAAATATGTCCGCGTAGGAGGCCAGCAGGGCGTCAAGGAGCGCCCGAGTCTGGGAGACAGCGCTGAAGAGTTTGTTGGATCCGCCAATGCCCGAGAATTTGACCGGACTATTGTTGTACCGGAATGCCATTGAGAGCACCTCAAAATCCCACAGAATCGGGCCCAACGTTTTGAGCCATTGGACACCAAGAACTACATCGAAGCCGGCGAGGGGCAAAGAGTAGCAGTTGATGGAGAAAGACGTGTCCTCGATGCACACCGCCGTGTTGACGCAGACTCCCGCACCGGCAACTTGATCGCCATTGGCAACTTTCACGAGATAATTTGGGGCGCGGCACGACGTTGAGGCCCGGATGTTGGGCAACACTATCCCACACGAAGGTATGCGTAGACCCCAAGTCGACCAATGCCGTTAGTGTAGCACCGGCAATTTGGACGCGCAACTCCATGGTGTCGGCGACGTTGATGCCGGTGAGCGCATGGAGGGAGATGCCCAATTCTTCTGTCACACTCGTCCACATCCTGGTCTTCGTCAAGCTCCAGCACAAATACGGTCTTGCCACCACACATGTGACCAGGAACGAACTTCTCCGGGCAGTAGTAGCATTCGCCACTTGCACGTTTGGCCGCCAAGTCTTCCGGAGACAAGCGCTTGAAACGTGGTCGTGCTGGTGCGGTCCGTGGCGTCGGCGACGTAGCTGATGAGGCTGCTGGAGTCGCTGCCGATGGCAGGCTTGGCGGCGCCGCGCGACTGGCCGAGCGGTTGGGGCGCGCCGCAGTCTGTTGAGTCTTAAACTCGGCACTAGTACTACCCGGTCCCTCACGAGCGTAGAATTCGATGGTGCAACACACAGAACACACAGGAACACGCGATTTTAGACAGGTTCAGGCCCCTCGAATCGAGAGTAATACCCTACGTCCTGTATGTTATGTATTGCTTTTAGCGATTTGCTAATTGCGAAGTCTTAGATCCCTTTTGGGGGGTCCCTGCTCCGCCTTATATGTCCGGGGAGCTAGGGTTACAATCAAAGTCCTAGCCGATTACATGAATTACATATATGGGATTCTATCTCTAACTTTCTTTATTGATCCGAGTCCTAATCAGACTACAAATTGTTCTATGACTTGCTTCTCACGTAATTGTATACCGGTCTTAGTATCCGCCTTGTTTCCATACCGGTCTACGGGTTCTTCTATTATCCCAAACTGGTCGAAGACCGATCTGTTGCCTATCGCCTTTATCTGTATCTTCTCCGATTTGCTACCATGTCTTTGCGTATCCATTTCTTCATCATCTATATACCCATAAGGCAAGTATACGACAGCAGCCCCCGAGTAATTTTTGATTTAACCTTGAATAAAACTAACCAGTCTTCCGCCTGTTGGTCTTTATTCATGGTAAAATTAAAAAGAACTCCAATCTGCTGCAAACTCATTCTTTTTCTTCATAAGTGCTTTAACAAGAAGCCCAAAAAAATTATTGTTTTTGACCTTTTATATCACCTAATTAGGTAATCATAGCTTATCTTTCTCACGGTGCGCCGGCTAGGCGCACCCAATTAGGTATAGCCCCCGACTCTTGGATCATTTGAACTCCTTTCAAATAATGCAAGAGTCCACTAGCTGATTCTTCGTTATTTCCTTCAATATCCAATTGCTACAGATTGCTTCTTTCAAATTCCATCATTTTCCACTTCCCGAGATTTTTGCAGACCGCTCTTGAATACGGTGCACCGGTCAGGTGCACCTAATTAGGTATAGCCCCCGACTCTTGTATCATTTGAGGATCACAAATAATGCAAGAGTCTTTCTTGAGAGACTATGCTTGGTTATTTTCCACTAAATCACATCCCTCTCAGCAATTTTTGCTAAGAACATATTTTCCGGACCGGTCATACCGGCTATAATTTCTTATCCTCTCGTATGTTTTTACCAATTTCACATAACAGACCGCCTAAATCAGCCTGGACTTATAATTCACTTATCAAAATTTCACTAAAAACCACAATTCTGGTTGATCGGACCAGTCTATCCCTTATATTCTCACAACGACTCGAGTCTCCAAAGCCTATAATCAGCCGGATGATTAACACCCATAGCCTAAGGCATCCATTATCACCGAGTGATGTAAAATCTAACTCTTTCATACTACTGAATCACAAAATTCAGCACGGCTTTAACTTTTATCCGAAAATTTCCTTTTTTCAGACCGCTTTTTCTTTCATAAAAGCACGACGGCTTATCCTTATGACCGTTAAGTCATAATTAACGCAGATAACAGAATAGGCCATAATTGCATAGTTACGACATTCCTCGGGCCTCTTAAAATAGGCCAAATAACTTTTCAGCCCCGGGCCCATCCCAGTGTCTACAAAAGAAAACGAAAAGTCGACCTAGGTCAACCCCGCTCCCGAAGCTCATACGCACCCACCATTCGCTTCTTGTTCCGTTGCGCTTTCCTTCCTCATTAACCAATTCAAAGCTTTCTTTTTCCATTCTCTCAAGATGGGCAAGAAGAAATCCATCGTTGTTCCCTCATCTTCTTCCTCTGTTCCTCACGATCAGCTTCCATTTGGAGTTCAAGACCTTGGTCCCAGCAAGGTTACGGAGTCCTCTCTCGAATGAAGTCAGGATGGTATCTTCCGCCTCAACCCATCTTAAACCGGAGTGTCCCTTCCCCAGTCAAATTCCCTGGGGTATAGATGAATCTCAGCAGCTAGTCTTCAAAGCTTTTTTCCTCCGCGGTCTTGATCTCCCTTGCTGTTCCTTTTTCGAGAGGACTTCTCTTTTTTATGGATGGGAGTTAGTGAATCTCAACCCTAACTCCATCCCGCAAATTGCCTTTTTCATCCATCCGTGTGAGGCCTTCCTTGGAGTCCTCCCGCACTTCAAATTATTCCAATATTTATTCCAAATCCGCCCACTCCCATCATCGGACCGTCAAGCTGCAATCGGTGGTGTAGGAATCCAATGCTAGAGCGCGGACGAATGTTTTTCCCTGTCGCTGAACAAGAGCATAGCTCGGTGGAAAAAAGGATGGTTCTTCTGCGACAATCCCCAGCCAGCTCTTTCAGCTTTCAGTGCCAAAGTAGCCAAGAACTTTCCTACTGCAGAAACTAGGGAAAAGCTCAAAGAAGACAATGAAGTTATTGCACTCCTCGCCAACATCAAATACTTGAAGACCGTTAGAGGCGTCACCGCCGAGACAGTTCTCTGGAGCTTCATAGTGCGGGGAGTTCAACCCCTCAAGAGGCAAGAGCATCCAGCTTGGCTTTTCAACGAAGACACCGCTATGCCTTTGGATGGAACCCTTCTTCCCGACAAAGAGCGGTTAGAGGTTCGCATTAAGCAAATGTCTGCAGCCGAATCCAGATCTATCCGGATGTACAAGAGTGGGTCTAGCCTTCAGCTCGTGCAATCCTCGCGACCCTGTAAGTATCTCTTTTCTGTTTCTCCAAATCTTTACTACTCATTATCTTCATTTACTTATAAAGACTTAATCTTTGTAATCGCAGAAAATGGACAACTACAGGAGTCATCCTCCTCTTCCTCCTAATGACACTTGGGGAGAGGATTACGCCAATGATGCCGCTCCACTTGCTGTTCAAGCCGGTCTGGCTCAAAAATCCACAGACCGGTCTTTCCCTCTACCTCCAAGCCTGGTCCCAAAAATCACAAAATCTGGTACCGTAGTTCAAGCTCCTAGTACAAGAAAACGTACTACTCGCCTTGACCATCGGTAAACCTGCTGCTCCTCCTCGCTGCTTCGGCGATACCCGCTCGTAGGCACAAAAACTTGAAGACCGTCGGCGGGAAGAAGACGCCGTCGAAAGGGATCGCCAAGCAGCTCCGGCCATCCTCGAAGCTTCACCGGGGAAAACTCAAGGCACTTCTGCCTCGATGGATCCTTTGTCGAAGGTCCCCAAACGGTCCCGGTATGGTCACCGGACCGGTCCTGTTGATGCCGGGGATCCAGCTCCAACTCCGCAAGCCAATCCAGCGGAGAAAAGAGCTGCAGATAGCAGTGGTGGAGTTTCTCAAGGCCCACCCAAAAAGGTCAAAACCTCCACCGGCTTTAAAAAAGCCTCCACGTAAGTTTTCTGAATTATTTTTCTGAATTATTCCATCCGTCAAAAAACTTCTTAGGTTCCGGAGCTCCTTGCCCTAATCTAATTAAGGTCACTTTTTCTTACAGGATTCCTTCTAGCTTCCAAGCTAGCATAGCTGGCTTTTTAAGAACCAAATTTTCCTCACAGGCTCCTCCTAGCAATGTTCTTGCTTCTTCCCCGGATATGCTTCGGACCGGTTCCACTCCCGGCGCCTCCACCACTCTTGCCACTTCAACCGTAGAAGCTCAAAGTGCGACTCTCACAAAGGAACTCCCTGTCGGCTCAAGCTCAGGAACTGAAAAGCAAACCTCCAATGTCGAAAGCTCTTCTTCCGACAACCCTCTTCCCCGAGCCACCTTATTTCAAATCCCTCCGGAGCTCTCACTGGGACCAGTCCGGACGGAAGAAATTCCTCGCAGGGCCAGGACAACTCGTAAGTCTTCTGGAGAACCCAAACTGGCCAAAATGGTGGTCGGAGAAGTAAAGGTGGATAGTTCCAGTGGAGCAAGGACTTTTACCGCAACGGCTCAATGGGGCGCCCTCCAAGAAGAAGAGGCCTTAAAGAATTTCTCCGAATCTGGCCAAGTATATCTCTATCGTTTAATAATTTCTCCAAGCGACTTCCCTTTAATCTTCAAATTTCTTACTCTCTTTTTCTTTTTAGGTTCTTCTGAAAAGCTCTGAAGCCAAGACTGCAATTATCACCCGCTTGCAGGAAGAACTCAACACCAATCAAGAACGATTGGGTGAGCTAGAAATTCGGACGGCCGATCTAAAGGCCAAGGAAAACGACCTCCGGAGGAGAGAGGCCAGTCTGCAGGACACCCATCGCATGATGGAGGAACGCCGACAAGAAATCATCAAGCTCCGTCAAATTAATCAAAGTAACATTTTCAATTTGCCTTGAATCTTCTTCCTCGGCTCCGCATTGAATGAGAGCTAGAAGCTTCACCACTAGACCACAATTGCCGTTATACATTTTACATTTTTCCCACTATCTCCTTTTCCGATTGATCCCGTCTTTGATTTTAGCGCTTGAGAATCTTGTTGCTGCCCATAAGAAAGCTGAAGAAGTCCTTATGAAAAAAACAACAGCTCAAGAACAGACACTGGAAGAAGGCTCTCGTATTGAAGAGCAACAGGCGGCACGGATTGGAGAACTTGAAGGCGAGCTTACTGCTAAAGATAGCATACTGGCTCAAGCACTTCGCTCCAACAAGATGCTAGAGACCGAGAACGCTCGCTTGAAAGCTGAATTGATCGAAGCATTAGAAGCGGCGAAATCAGCTCAAGTAGAGAAAAAGAAAACCTTGAAGACTGCCCAAAAACTGAAAGAATCCAATGTAAACATCAAGGGCAGATTCGGAGCAGCTGAAATCAGGCACAGGCGTAAGTCCCATTTTTCTTGATTATCTTTATGTTATTTCTTGAACATACCGGTCTTCAGCAATACCCAGTCTTTAAATGTATACTTGTTGTTTCAGAACTTACTGCAGGCACAATTCGCACTCGGAATATCTCAATGGCGGTCAAACTATTGACCCCAACGAGATGGACCTCGAGTCCGCCATCCGGGCGATCCCAAGAAGGATCGAGAGAACACTCAAGGCTGGTCGCTGCTTCAGGAGGGGGCATATTGCCGCCATAATCCAATCTTGGACTCCGGTCGATGTTTGCGACTTTAATTTCATCCGGGATGGCGCTCACCCCGATACCACCGAAGACCGGTTTAATGAACTAAGGAACTCACTCATTGGTACCGTTTCCGAGTTGGTAGAAGATGTTCCAGTCGATCCGTCGGGCATTCCTCCGAATGTAGCACAAGTAGCTTTTGCCCTAGATCAAGATGCTCGGGATGCTGCGACCGCCGCCGGACGGACAATAGAAGATGCTTTCGAAGATCTTGACAGAGATTTAATTGTAACTTCTTCTGATTCTGAAGAAACTCTAGATGATAGGGTCGAAGGAAATCCCAAGACTCGGTGACACCGGTACCTCCAGCGGTCCTGCTGAGTAGATTTTGTAATAGGGCCATTTTGAATTTGAACATCTTGTCCACTATACTATTTTCTTGATAAATATCAGTCACTTTTTCTTGTTTTATGAATACTGGTTTCACCATTATGCTTACTAACTTATTTACTCAAGATATGATGAGCAAAAAAGTTAGTTTGTAATATTTCCCAAACTGTTCTTAATACAACAGTTTACCAATCAGTATTCATAAAAAAGAAAGCTATACTCTATCTTTTCCTGAATATACCAGTCTTAAACACAAGCTTATAATTTCAGCGGACTGCTCTTATCACAACAATCCATCAACTAAATGACTGGTCTTATTATTCAAGAATAGCGGCATATCACAGATCGCTCTTATCATAGCAGAATAACAAAATATCACAGACTACTCTTTATCATAGTAGCCCCCTGGCTCAATAATTTAATTCAAAATTAAAGTATGGAGACACAAAAAACAAACACATCATTATTAGATAAAATTACTTTATTATAATAAGAAAAACTTTACAATAAACATTCTTTAAGTATAAAAATGACGAAGTTGATCAATATTCCAAGAATTTGGAATTTCTTCCTCTTCCAAGGTCATAAGCCTATAAGCCCCTGGTCCTGGATACCGATTTAACCAAAAAAGGTCCTTCCCGGACCGGCGACAACTTATGCATGTTCTTGTTAGATTGAATCTTCCGTAAAACCAAATCTCCGATTTGAAATTCCCGCGTGCGAACATTACGATTATGATAACGACGCAATCCTTGTTGATATTTAGCGGCTTGAATCGGAGCTCGATCTCTCAATTCTTCCGCAGCAATCAATTCAACCTGACGTTGATCATCATATTTTTCTTCATCATAATACCGAACCCGAGCTGACACCATATTCACTTCAGTAGGTAACATGGCTTCAGATCCATATACCAAAGAAAAAGGAGATTGTCCCGTAGCTCGCTAACATTAGTGCGCAAACCCCGGAGCACCCAGGGCAATTCCTTAACCCATTTTCCCGCATAATGCTTCAATCGATCAAAAATTCTTGGTTTAAGACCGGTCAAAATCATTCCATTAGCTCGTTCCACTTGTCCATTGCTCTGCGGGTGTGCCACCGACGCATATTGCACCTTGATCCCTAAGCTCTCAAGCATAATCTTTGAAAGACTCGAAGTGAATTGAGGCCCATTATCAGTAATAATACTGTATGGAACCCCAAAACGTACAAAAATATTCTACAAAAACTTGATTGCACGGACCGTAGTCGTGCTAGTAACTGCTTCAGCCTCGATCCACTTAGAAAACTTGTCTACCGCCACGAAAATATGCGTGAATCCTCCCGGTGCCCGCTTAAAAGGCCCCACTATATCCAGCCCCCAAGTAGAGAAAGGCCAAGTCATTGGAATTAATTGCAACTCCTGAGCCGGAGTATGAGGTTGTCTTGCAAAAAACCGGCATCCTTGACAATTCTTAACCACTCTATGCGCATCATCCGTCGTCTGTTGGCCAATAAAACCCCCGTCGGAATATCTTCCCAACCAATGTCTTCGAAGAAGCATGGTTTCCACAAATTCCCTTGTGTATGTCTTCAAGCAATTGAATACCATCGGAAACCGACACACACTTCATCAGAATATTAGCCCCACGCTTATACAATTCTCCTTCGAGAATTAAATAACTCGCGGGCTTGAACTTCTAATCTTTGCTTCTCCACCTTATCTTCCGGTGTTTTGCCAGATTGCAAATAGTCAAGATACGGAGTACGCCAATTGGAATCAATAATCATAACATCCAATGGCTGAATACCATCGGTATTGAATCCGCCTTCAGCCTTTCCCGGCAAACCCGTACTATCGGACCGGTTCTTCAAGACCGCTTTTTCCTCCCGACTTTCCGAGACCGCCTTATCTTCGATTTCTGTAATAATAACCTTGGGCTCCATCTTTATAGACGGTTTATCCAACACCTGAAGAAAAACGCCAGGAGGAACCGCCTGTAGCGAAGATCCCGATCTAGCCAACTCATCCACAGCGAGAATTATTTCCGCGCAGTATATGAGAAAAGCGCAAACCATCAAATTTATCTTCAAGTTTCCGAACCTCTTGACGATAGGCAATCATATGTTCATCATGAGCATCCCATACCTTGTTGACTTGGCTGATCACTAACATCGAATCACCATATATATCCAATTGTCGAACGCCCAACGAAACGGCTACTCTAAGCCCATGAAGCAAAGCTTCATACTCGCTGTATTGTTTGAAGCTCGAAAATGCATTTGCAACACGTATCCGAGCGGTTCCTTTTGTGGAGTGAGAAGGACCACACCAGCCCCCGCGCCCGAAAGCTGCAGGGACCCATCAAAGAACATCTCCTAATATTCCAATGCTTGAATCTCCCGCGGCACTTGTGTTTCCAACCACTCGTTATGAAGTCAGCTAAGGCTTGTCCCTTAATAGCCGTCCGCGAAGAGAACGTAATTTCATACTGGCCAAGTTCTATAGCCCATTTAGCAACTTGACCAATTGCTTCCCGGTTGCGAACAATATCTCCAATGGCAAATCCGGTCTTAACCTCAATGGGATGCGCTTGAAAATAATGCTTAAGCTTCCGAGAAGTTATCACTACAGCATATATTAACTTCTGCAGTTGGAGATACCTTATCTTAGACTCGGTAAGAACTTCACTTACAAAATAGACCGGATGTTGTACCAACTGCAGGTGTCCTTCTTCCTTCCTGTCAACCGCCGAACCGTGCTCACCACATGAGTTGTTGCAGAGATATATAACCGAATAACCTCATCGAGGCTCCGACGGGACCAATACCGGAGGGTTACTGAGATACTCTTTAAGTTGATCAAGTGCGGCTTGCGCTTCACTAGTCCACTCAAACTTATCTTGTTTTTTGAGCAACTTAAAGAACGGAAGTCCTCGTACTCCCGGTCTTGAGATGAAACGACTAAGAGCTGCCATACTACCCGTCGGCTTCCGGACATCCTTCAAACAACTCGGGGGTTGCATGTTAACAATCGTCCGAATTTTTTCTGGATTGGCTTCAATACCTCTCCATGATACCAAATAACCCGAGTAATTTCCCGGAACGAACTCCAAAGACACACTTTCCCGGGTTTAACTTCATGGAAAAGTTCCGCAGATTACTAAAGGTCTCTGCCGAGTCGGAGAGGAGATCTTAAGTTTTCCGAGACTTGACCACTATATCATCAACATAAGCTTCTGCATTCCTTCCTAATTGCGAATGCAAACAACATTGGATGCCGCACCGATACGTAGCTCCAGCATTTTTCAATCCAAACGGCATAGTCATGTAGCGAGTATGCTCCAAAGGGGGTGATAAACGCGGTTTTTATCCGATCCTCAACTCTTAACGGTATTTGATGATACCCCGAATAAGCATCAAGGAAACTAAGACGCTCGCAGCCAGCGGTCGAATCAACAACTTGGTCGATTCGAGGCAGCGTGAAAGGGTCTTTGGGGAAAGCTTTGTTGAGATCGGTATAATCAACGCACATTCTTAATTCTTTAGTATTCTTTTTTGGTACAAGCACTTGGATTGGCAAGCCAATCTGGATGATACACCTCCCTAATGAACTTAGCTGCTAACAACCTAGTTATCTCTTTCTTGATAACTTCCTTGCGGTCTTGAGCAAACCTCCGGAGCTTCTGTTTCACCGGCTTCGCATCGGAACGCACCAACGGTGCGTGCTCAATCTTCTCCCTAGGAACACCCGGCATGTCGGAAGGCTGCTTCCCCGATTTCTCGACGTTCAACTTCTGAATTAGCCTCGAGATGCCAATTCGGTGCTGTGCACCTCACAAGCATAAGCGGTCTTGATATCACCCCGGAATGACAGAACCCCGTTTGGCCTGGGCATCTTCAACATCAAGTATTGATAATTTGGGATGGCCATAAATTTTGCTAGAGCCGGTCTTCCGAGGATAGCATGATATGCTGAGTCTATGTCAGCCACCCGAAAGATGATATTCTCCCTTCTATAGTTTTCCTTCGTCCCAAAAGTCACCGGCAGAGAGATCTGCCCCAAAGGGTAACTATTCCGCCCGGGTATTATACGTGGAACGGAGAAACACTGCGTTCTAAATCAGCCACGGTCAGGCCAAGCTCGGGCGAGTCTTAGCGAACAAGATATCCAAACAGACTTCCCCGTCAATGAAAGTTCTCTTCAATCGCACCTTCGAACAATGGTGAAAGTCGCCTAGAGGGGGGGGGTGAATAGGCGATAATCCCGAAAATCACTTAATTTAACAAATTAAATACGCAGAAAAGATTTGTCCGACTCAATGTCCGACTATAGTAGGATAAGTCCGACTATGGACTAATATCCGACTAGAGTAGGACAAGTCCGACTCCCTCGAGTGAAAAGGGGATCGGGAGTCAAGATGGACAAATCCGCGGAATTTAAGCAACAAGCAAGCAGCTAGCAACACTAGTAAGCTAGGGCAACGAGGAGGCAAACAAGCAAGCCACCTATGCAAGTTAATCTAGGAATTTAAGCAAGAGCACCCTAGAGCTATAGCACATCAATTGCAAGAAATAAAGGGGAGACACAAAGACACACGATTTTTCACCGAAGTTCAGCTCCACCAAGAAGCCTACGTCTCCGTTGAGGAGTCCACCAAGGACCGGGTTGCTCTCAACCCTAAACCTCGTCAAACCGCCACAAAGGCCGGTTTAAATCCACTAAATCAAAGCTCCACGAAGGGAGGGGCAATACAAACGACCCGAGTCTCAATCACAAGCTTGGGAGCTCGCCGGGTAACGCCTAACCGTCTAGGGGATGAATCCCCAAGAGTAACAAACACAACAAGTACCGGCGATGGAAAGAATCAAGTGCTCTTGAGATGGTGATGAAGCTCAAAGATTTTCTCCTCAATCTTCTCACAAATCCACCAAGGATTGGAGTGGGGAATCAAACTTGAAGAAGAGGAGAGCTTGAGTGAGTTTGGGACTGTTTTTGAGAGTGTGGGAGGTGCCGACCGGCCAAAAGTGGACGAGGTCCACTTTTATAGCCGGGGCATCCAAAAGAGCCATTGGCTCGGATCCGACTCGGACAAAGTCCGAGTGAGTCGGATAAGTCCGACTTCTAGGGTTTCGAGAAAGTGGTTTTGGCTCTGGAGTCCGAGTAGTAAATCCGACATAACTCGGATATGTCCGAGTACACTGGAGAGTCGGATATGTCCGACGGAGTCGACTGTCCGACTCCTAGGGTTTCAATTGCGTGCCACGGTTCCGGAGTCCGACTCTCTGTCCGACCGAGTCGGATAAGTCCGAGTCTATGTGTATTTTCTTTGGCTAGCTCTCCGGAGTCCGAGTCCAAAATCCGAGTGAGTCGGATATGTCCGACTCTATGTGTATTTTCTTTGGCTAGCTCTCCGGAGTCCGAGTCCAAAATCCGAGTGAGTCGGATATGTCCGACTCTATATGTTATTTTGTGTTTTGGAAGGAGTTTTGAGCACTTTCATTTTTCACACCTCACACTTGTGTGTCCCTCTTGATAGTACGGTGTTTCCTATACTCAAGACATAAATAAAACGCTTCATAGCTTGATCTTGAGCATGAGTGATCCAGTTTCCAAATCTTGCACATATGAGTGAATATGTCCACTTCCTTTTTGTGTTTCTTTGCTCTCAATTGTATTTTAGATAAGCACTGCGCACAAGCTCATTTAGAATATTAGTCCTTTTTAATTGTATTGACTTCAATCACTCAAAACCATAATTAGGGGCCAAGATGCACTTTCAATCTCCCCCTTTTTGGTGATTGATGACAATACAACTAAAATTCACAATTAAGTGTAAAAAGAGCTTGAACAATAGAGCAAGTAGAAGAGAGCTCCCCCTAAATGTGTGCACGAGTTGAATTCAATATTTGGTCATTTTAAAACCAAAAGCACATATTTGAGAGAAAACAAGAGAGCTCCCCTAAATCCATGCATTTTATTCACAAGGCATATAATAAGAAGAAACAACAACGATGCATATGTCATGTGAAGCACACAAATGCAACTAGAAACTACACAAATAACATTACACCATCCATCATCCATAGTGCATAGTTTATCACATAAATAATTAAAACGAGTTAATACAAATAAAAACACACCACATAGTTCACCACGATTACATCTCAAATGTAGCAACATGTCCATAAAGTAAAACAAGATACAAGAGCAACTCTCACTTGCTCTACTCACAAAGGAAACTCACTTGCTCTACTCACGGAGGAAACTGAAAAAGAACAGGAATTTTACTTCTCCCCCTTTGGCATCAAGACACCAAAAAGGAGGAGAGGAGCCTACTCATCATCGCCCCAATCCTCGTCATCATCGTCGTCCTCATCTTCTTCTTCTTCGAGGCCCTTGCCTTTGGGATCCTTAGCCCCCTCCTCTTCTTCCTCTTCTTCTTCCTCGGAAGCTGCTGCCACGAGGCTCATCCTCCTCATAGTGAAACCGAGTGTGAGTGGACGTACCGGTGCTATGGCCGGTGGGAGCTGTGGTGAAGGCGGGACCTGAAGAGAAAGGTGGTGGTGGAAAGTAGCCAAAGTAGAGAGACTCATCCGAGGTGAATGAGTCCCAAGGATACTCAAGCTGGAGGAGGAGCAGGTGCGGGCTCGGAGAGGGGACTCTAGGAGTAGTGATCCGAAGATGATCAAGAATAATCTTCCGCCTCGCCTTTATCACCTCATGATCTTGCTTAAGACTCGTCCATCTTGGCATCAATCCGCTGGCACATGCCAAAAAGACCCTTAAACATCTTGAATAGTCCACTCTTGCTTTTCGTGCTAGGACCACGACCATGAGCTCTATCCGGACGAGGAGCCGTGCTAGAGCTAGGAGCGGAAGAACGAGTCCGAGCAGGAGCAGGAGCAGCTGGAGGTATAGCCCGAGATGAAGTCTTAGGAGCATTGGTCGGCATCCTAGGCTGAAGGGGTTTGTGCTTGCAGTCCTTGTGGAAAGTCTTCTTGGAGATCCTCTCAATCATGCACATCACAAAAGGTGCATACACACAAGCACGTCTAGCGTCCACGGAGCTGTGCCACATCTCATCGAAGATAAAGTCCCACACATTGAATTTCCTTTGAGTGGGCAAGATATGAAATAGATCCTTGGCATATGATGCAACATGATCTGCATTTCCACCCCTAGGAGAGAGAGTGAGGCGAAGCATCCTGTGCAAGACCACATAAAGAGGCTTGAGACCGTGAGCGAAAGGTGGCTTGCACATGTCCTCATCCTCATACATGTACCTCATGAGCTCGGGGTTGAGAGAATCTGAATCATGCAAGCGAAGATCCCTGTTCATTGTGTCCCTCAATCCAAGAATATTTGCAAACCTAGAGAAAGTGCAAGAGAGCTTCTCTCCATCAGTCATCCACCAAAACCTGCCTGAGTTCTTGTCAAAGTACACAGTGGAGTAAAACCGACACACTATCTCCTCATTCAAACTCCAACTTTTCTCTCTCCTCTCCAACCGGCGACGCGAGCTCTTCTCCGGCGATCTCCCTTCTCCACCGGCGTTTTGGAGAGTTTTGTGGGGGAAAGGTCTCTCCTACTCGGACTCTATCCGACTCCATTGTTGGCTTCAAGGTTTTTCCCTAATCCCATCTTTTCACCTAGGGTTTAAAGTCAACTTCCATGGATTCGGAGTTCTAGTGTTTCCCCTGCCTAGATGTTGCATAGATGTTGTTCCTAGGATGCTATAGATGCTCTAGACGCAATATGGCTAGGAATGTGCGGTAGATCTATGCGGAATAGCGATTTTAGTAAAAATTTTGTTGCGATCGGACATGTCCGAGTGAGTCGGATATATCCGACTCCCTCGACTAGTCGGATTTTATCCGACCCAGTCGGACATATCCGACTCCAGCAGAATTCTCACTAAAGTTTGAAATTGTGCATTATTTCTATCCAAACTCCAATATCTATGCTATTCATCTCATACCATTCCTTGTTTATCTCTTGTCGGCATGGGTCGTTCCTCTACCAACCCCCATCCGGAAAAGAGGGCAAAGGTTGCCGGAAAGAAGAGGAGTAGAACCATCGGTCTTCCCATTGTTGAGGCAAGGGAGGAAAAGGAACCCACCGAGATCCGTAGGGAGATGAGGGATGTGGTGGTCCATCCCGGACTTGGCGAGAGACATGATCGATTATGTCAAAGGGGCTGAGTCGGCGGCAACCGAGGCAAGAGAAGTGAACTGGTTTGACATGGAACGGGAGTCTCTTGACAACCGTTTTTGGTCTCATTTTCACACGGACTGGTACATGTGTGCTTACAGGAGCAAGGTCGGGCCCACGAGTGCCCATGCAGTACATAGATTGGGATTACATGTCAAGCGGGCGCACGGCTTTGTTTGATGAAGTTATTGCTATGTGTGAGTTTCACGGGCTCAAGGAGATCATGAGTTTCAAGTATGACTGGACAGATAGGGTGAAAGGGTAAGTTGGATTCGGGCTTATAGGTGAAAATCCCGTGGAGTCGGATATATCCGACTCGGTCGGACATTGTCCGACTCCTCGGGAGACGATCGGATAAATCCGACTGGGTCGGATAAATCCGACTCTACGAGTTCTGTCTTGCTCCAAGAGCAGAAAAAAATCCTTCACTCCTTTTCTCTCTTGATCTCAATTAAACTTAAGGACATGTACTAAAATTTCATTGGATGTAGTCAGCTACAATCAATCACTCCAACAATGATTACATCCAAATCCGCATGATCCAAAGATCAAGAACCAAATGATTTCGAAGAACAAAACATACAAGATTTTTCAAGAATTTTATTTTTCAAAAACAAGTACTCTAATTCACAGCAGATATGCAAGCCTTCAAGCCACATTACTAAAATCAAGGATATTTAGCTCACTCCTTAAATAACAGAAACGGCTTTCATCTAGTGGCTTGGTGAAAATATCGGCTAATTGTTCATCGGTTCTCACGTGACTCACTTCAATGTCCCCTTTGATAGAATGATCTCTCAAGAAGTGATGTCTAATGTCTATATGTTTTGTGCGCGAATGCTCAACGGGGTTGTATGCTAGCTTTATGGCACTCTCGTTGTCACATAGGAGTGGAATACGGTTCAACTTGTAACCATAGTCCCTTAGAGTTTGTCGCATCCATAATAGTTGTGCACAACAACTACCGGCTGCCACATACTCCGCTTCGGCTGTGGATAGAGCAACGGAATTTTGTTTCTTGGATGACCATGACACTAGGGACCTACCCAAGAATTGGCAAGTCCCGGAGGTACTTTTTCTATCCACTTTGTCCCCGGCATAATCCGCATCGGAATAGCCTATTAGGTTGAACTTTGAACCCTTGGGGTACCAAAGCCCTAGGTTGGGTGTGTGCACTAGATATCTCAAGATTCTTTTAACGGCCACCATGTGGCACTCCATAGGAGCGGCTTGAAAACGTGCACACATACACACACTAAGCATGATATCGGGCCTAGATGCACAAAGATAAAGCAAAGAGCCGATCATAGAGCGAAAAACCTTTTGATCAACCGGCTTGTCTTTCTTGGTGAGGTCGAGATGGCCGTTTGTAGCCATGGGTGTCTTGGCGGGCTTTGCCTTGTCCATGTCAAACTTCTTCAATATGTCTTGAGTGTACTTGGCTTGACATAGGAAGGTGCCCTCCTTGAGTTGCTTGACTTGAAATCCTAGAAAGAATGTCAACTCTCCCATCATAGACATCTCGAACCTCTTTGTCATTATCTTGCTAAAATCATCACAAAACATTTGATTAGTAGAACCAAATATTATGTCATCGACATAAATTTGGCACACAAATATATCATAATCAAAACGCTTAGTGAAGAGGGTTGCATCGGCCTTGCCCATTTCAAAACCCTTTTTCAAAAGGAAATCCCTAAGGCATTCATACCATGCTCTTGGTGCTTGTTTAAGCCCATAGAGCGCCTTATGGAGTTTGTACACGTGGTTAGGATACTTGGGGTCTTCAAAGCCCGGTGGTTGCTCCACGTACACTTCTTCCTTGATTGGCCCGTTTAGGAATGCACTCTTTACATCCATTTGGTACAACTTGAAGTTGTGATGAGTGGCAAAGGCAAGTAGTATTCTTATTGATTCAAGCCTAGCCACGGGGGCGTAGGTTTCATCAAAATCCAATCCTTCTACTTGTGAATATCCTTTTGCCACCAATCTTGCTTTGTTTCTTGTCACAACACCATCTTCATTTTGCTTATTGCGGAACACCCACTTGGTGCCCACAACATTTTTGCCTCTTGGTCTTTCTTCTAAAGTCCAAACTTCATTTCTTGTGAAGTTGTTCAATTCCTCTTGCATGGCCATCACCCAATCCGAGTCCTCGAGTGCTTCTTCTACTCTAAATGGCTCCAAAGAAGAGACAAAAGAGTAATGTTCACAAAAATTGCAAACACGAGAACGAGTGATTACCCCTTTTTCTATGTCACCAAGAATTTGTTCTACGGGGTGATCACGTTGCACACTTTGATGCACTCTTGGGTGTGGTGGATGTGAGCTTGTTTGACCGCCGTCTTGTTCAACCTCTTGATCATGCAATGTCGGTTCATCATCTTGTCCTTGAGCATGATCTTCATTGCCAACCTCTTGATCTTGATCAGCTTGATCATGATTTGTGCATGGTTGGTCTTGACTTGAGGGAGGAGGTTGATCTTGATCATTTTGCGGTTCTCGTGGTCTCACATCACCAAGTGCCATTCTCTTGATTGCTTGCCTAGGAGCCTCAACATCTGCATTATTAATAACAACTTGCTCCCCTTGAGAGCCGTTAGATTCGTCAAACGTCACGTCCCGTGAAACTTCAACGCAACCGGTGATTTTGTTAAAGACACGATAGGCGTGACAATTTGAACCATACCCAAGCAAGAAACCTTCATCAACTTTAGGGGAGAACTTTGAAGTCTTGGGTTTCTTGTTGAGCATGAAGCATTTGCTCCCAAAAACTCGAAAGTACGAGATGTTAGGCTTTTTACCGGTTAGTAGTTCGTATGGTGTTTTCCTCAAGAGTCGATGGAGATACAACCGATTTGAGGCATGACATGCGGTGTTGATTGCTTCGGCCCAAAAACGATCGGAGGTCTTGTACTCATCAAGCATGGTTCTTGCCATCTCTATGAGAGTGCGGTTCTTTCTTTCGGCCACCCATTTTGTTGAGGCGTGTAGGGTGCCGAAAACTCATGCTTGATGCCCTCCTCATCAAGGTACTCTTCAACTTGAGTGTTCTTGAACTCGGTACCGTTGTCGCTTCTTATGGCCTTGACCTTCACTTCAAATTCATTTTGTGCTCTTTTCAAGAATGTCTTGAGTACATCTTTCACTTCACCTTTATCACACAAAAAGAATACCCACGTGAAGCGAGAATAATCATCAACAATAACAAGTCCATATTTGTTACCGCCAATGCTTATGTAGGCGATGGGACCGAAAAGATCCATGTGTAGCATCTCCAGTGGTCTTGTAGTTGTCACTATGTTCTTGGATGGATGTGGTGCTCCAACTTGTTTTCCGGCTTGGCATGCACTACAAATTTTATTTTTCTCAAAGCAAACATCCGTTAGTCCAAGGATATGACCGCCCTTTTGGAGTTTGTGAAGATTTCTCATACCGACATGGGCTAGTCGTCTATGTCACAACCATCCCATGTCGGACTTTGCAACTAAGCATGTGTCAAGTTTTGCTTTATCCGCGGTAAAATCCACAACATAAAGCTTCCCTTTGAGCACACCCTCAAAAGCAATCGAGCCATCACTTCTCCTTGAGACAATCACACCCTTGTCGTTGAACAAGCAATTGTAGCCCATTCCACAAAGTTGTGAGATAGACAACAAATTGAAGTCAACGTTATCCACAAGCATAACCTTCGAAAGTGAATGCGGAAAAGTTAAAGGAATGTTACTATATCCCAACACATAGCCTTTTCCGTTGTCTCCAAAGGTGATATATTCATTTCTTTCTTTGCTTGGCTCGAATGACTCGAACATTTTCTTGTCTCCTGGTCATATGATTGGTGCATCCACTATCCACCACCCATGATGAACCACCGGAGGAGTATTCCTACAAGACAATTTATGCTTTGTTTTTAGGTACCCAAATTTGTTTGGGTCCTCTCACATTAGTAACAAGTGCCTTGGGCACCCACACACAAGATTTGTGTGTCTTGTTGCGTGGCCCAACATATTTTGCATAAACACGACCATGCTTGTTTCTCATTAGCACATAGGTCGCATCAAAATCATTAAAGAGAGCACAAGAGGGGTTAGGCACATTAGTACGCAAATCACAAATAAGAGAAGATTTGTTAGTATTCTTGATTTGCTTCTCCGTCTTGACTTGCTTCTTTTGGTGTCCACTCTCTTTGGTGAACTTGATGAACTCGGTGCCGTTCTTGTTGATTCTTGCATTATGCTTGTCGCCTTGCTTGTACCCAATGCCATCCTTCACATGTGACCGTCTCACATTGGTGTATGCACCCCTTGCATACTCGGCCTTGGCATCATCAATGTCCTTCTTCTTCTTTTGTGCTTTGTCTTGAAGCTCTTGCACTTGCTTCTTCAAATCACCAATGGTCTTGATGTTTCTTGTACAAGCTTCAACATCAACCTTGAGGCACCTAGGACACTCAATGCTAGATGGGGGCAAGACGAAGATTGAGAGGAAGTAGTGTTACACTTAATTTCCTCAAATTGCACTTTGAGAGAGTTGTGATCCTTTTGCAAGTTTTCACACTTCTCTTGAAGTGACACATTTGTGACTTTAAGTGTCACACTTTCATCTTCAACCATTTTGAGAGACTTTATCAAGTCCTCATTCTTCTTCCTCTCAACTTCTAGGAGCTTCTCAAGTTCAAGCACCCTTTGCTTCTCTTGAACAAGCATTTCCTCTTGTTTCTCAAGAAGCTCCTCTTGCCTCTCATTGTTCTCCTTTTCCTGCTCAATGATGTCCAACAAATCAAACATGTTAGGAATTTGAGAACTAGCATTAGTGTTTACCTTGGAGCCTTTGGCCATCATGCACTTGTGCCCGGTGTCATCTTCATCTTCGGTTAAGCTTTCAAACAAGGAGGAGTTGGTCGGTGTTAGTCCTATAGCAAGTGCGGCAATCCCTCCTTTTTCTTCTTCGGATTCCGACTCGGAGGAGGAAGATGATCCATCGGAGTTCCATTCTTGCCCAATGTGTGCTTCACCCCGACGATAATTTCTATGCTTCTTGTACTTCTTGTCACCCTTCTTGTTTTGCTTGTTCTTGTAGTTCTCCGGACACTCCGCCATGAAGTGACCTTTGTCTCCACAAATGTAGCACTTGTTTTTGGCTTTTCTTGATTTGCTCTTGTCTTGATCATTCTTCTTGAAGCTTCTTTTTGACATGAGCTTGTTGAATCTTTTCACGAAGAGAGCCATCTCATCGTCACTATCATCATCACTCTCCTCAACCACCTTCTTTTTCTTTTCTTGTTCGGCGTTGAGAGCCAAATCATTCTTGCTTCCACTAGCCTTTTCCTTGTCCCTAAGCAAAGCGTTGATTCTATTCCCTTGATCAATTTGCTGTTTTTGGGAGAGCACCTTTCCAATCACTTCATCGGTGGTAAAGTATCTAAAGCCATCTTTGTCCCTTATGTTGGACACTATGTTTGCATCCCATGCTTGCAATGCTTGTAGCAACCTTCTATTCACATCCAAGTCCAACACCTTCTCTCCAAGTGCTCTTCTCATGTTAACTATCCTCATCATTCTATCATGGGCTTCCCTTGGCCCTTCATCCGACCTCATGACAAAGTAGTTAAACTCTTCTCTAAGCCCTTCTAGCTTAGACTCCTTCACACTATCAATGCCCTCATGAACCAATTCAAGCTTCAACCAAATTTGATGGGCATCCTCCAATCCGGTTACCTTCTCATACTCGGCGGGACTAAGTGCGGATACAAGAGCACTAGCAGCTGCCACATTGCATCTTACATTGAACAAGTCTTGTGCGGTTGGCTTGCTTCTACATTCCCACAAGAAACCATGTTGAGTCACATTTCTTACATTTTGATGCATTGAGTCCAAGTGTAGCAACATCTTTGTTTTCCAATGATCGAAGTATTGACCATCAAAATACGGTAGTCTTCCGGAGCCGGGTCAAATGTGTTCATCTCTTCCGTCACCATAGGTGTATGGCGTTTTGTTGTAACTTATCGGCAAAGCACTAGGTACATCTCCACCCTGGACAACCCCTTTTCCATTTCCATCTCTGGCATCTCCGGTGCGGTCTCATGACCCCTTTCACCGGCTACCTTAGGTGGTGCTTCACCACTACCACTAGCCGTTGCATCTTTCTCATTTGCCATCTTTAA
The DNA here is from genome assembly GCA_031894775.1 of Chloris gayana. NCBI lineage: Eukaryota > Viridiplantae > Streptophyta > Magnoliopsida > Poales > Poaceae > Chloris > Chloris gayana. The sequence goes on from JAUNZO010004765.1 coordinate 128,506, forward strand.
TCTTCAAGCGGTGAGGCTTCAACGAAGATACCTACTCCGATACCAATTGAAAGTCGCCTAGAGGGGGGTGAATAGGCGATAATCCTGAAAATCACTTAATTTAACAAATTAAATACGCAGGAAAGATTTGTCCGACTCAATGTCCGACTATAGTAGGATAAGTCCGACTATGGACTAATATCCGACTAGAGTAGGACAAGTCCGACTCCCTCGAGTGAAAAGGGGATCGGGAGTCAAGATGGACAAATCCGCGGAATTTAAGCAACAAGCAAGCAGCTAGCAACACTAGTAAGCTAGGGCAACGAGGAGGCAAACAAGCAAGCCACCTATGCAAGTTAATCTAGGAATTTAAGCAAGAGCACCCTAGAGCTATAGCACATCAATTGCAAGAAATAAAGGGGAGACACAAAGACACACGATTTTTCACCGAAGTTCAGCTCCACCAAGAAGCCTACGTCTCCGTTGAGGAGTCCACCAAGGACCGGGTTGCTCTCAACCCTAAACCTCGTCAAACCGCCACAAAGGCCGGTTTAAATCCACTAAATCAAAGCTCCACGAAGGGAGGGGCAATACAAACGACCCGAGTCTCAACCACAAGCTTGGGAGCTCGCCGGGTAACGCCTAACCGTCTAGGGGATGAATCCCCAAGAGTAACAAACACAACAAGTACCGGCGATGGAAAGAATCAAGTGCTCTTGAGATGGTGATGCAGCTCAACGATTTTCTCCTCAATCTTCTCACAAATCCACCAAGGATTGGAGTGGGGAATCAAACATGAAGAAGAGGAGAGCTTGAGTGAGTTTGGGAGTGTTTTTGAGAGTGTGGGAGGTGCCGACCGGCCAAAAGTGGACGAGATCCACTTTTATAGCCGGGGCATCCAAAAGAGCCGTTGGCTCGGATCCGACTCGGACGAAGTCCGAGTGAGTCGGATAAGTCCGACTTCTAGGGTTTCGAGAAAGTGGTTTTGGCTCCGGAGTCCGAGTAGTAAATCCGACATAACTCGGATATGTCCGAGTACATTGGAGAGTCGGATATGTCCAACGGAGTCGGACTGTCCGACTCCTAGGGTTTCAATTGCGTGCCACGGTTCCGGAGTCCGACTCTCGTCCGACCGAGTCGGATAAGTCCGAGTCTATGTGTATTTTCTTTGGCTAGCTCTCTGGAGTCCGAGTCCAAAATCCGAGTGAGTCGGATATGTCCGACTCTATGTGTATTTTCTTTGGCTAGCTCTCCGGAGTCCGAGTCCAAAATCCGAGTGAGTCGGATATGTCCGACTCTATATGTTATTTTGTGTTTTGGAAGGAGTTTTGAGCACTTTCATTTTTCACACCTCACACTTGTGTGTTCCTCTTGATAGTACGGTGTTTCCTATACTCAAGACATAAATAAAACGCTTCATAGCTTGATCTTGAGCATGAGTGATCCATTTTCCAAATCTTGCACATATGAGTGAATATGTCCACTTCCTTTTTGTGTTTCTTTGCTCTCAATTGTATTTTAGATAAGCACTGCGCACAAGCTCATTTAGAATATTAGTCCTTTTTAATTGTATTGACGTCAATCACTCAAAACCATAATTAGGGGCCTAGATGCACTTTCAAATGGGGGCAAGGATGAGTGGATACTTTCCAGCTTTCGGTAGTACCTCCGGATGATCTGCCCTGCTAAATGTAATGGGGACCTCGGACCATCGAAGATATTCGGGAGTTGCTTGGAGCAACGGCATTAACCTCCCGAAACGACAATTTTTGCTTCCGCTTTGACTCATATGCGTCCGGGCCTCCATAGATCATGTTCACCTCTCGGGCTGGTTCCTGAAAACCTTCATCATCCTCATTGTCTTCACGGTCCTTATCCTTGCCCTTGTCATCCTTCCGATTCCTGTATGCGGATCGAGGTGCGACCTTTAAGGCAAATTGAGCAAATGGCCTTAACAGGAAGCACTCTTTAGCTTTATGATTTCCATTATGAATCATACAAGGGCCATCCGGAAGTGTTTCAAACGACAATCGTTCTCTTGGACCTCTTTTAGGGGTGTCTGGCCGATCTCCTCCATGAGGCCGGTCAACAGCTGCAACAAAGTGATCAGCCTTGCGCTTCTTGTCATTCCTGGATCCAGACTGGTTGCCTTGGTCATGCTTCGGCTCTTTCCCTTTGTTCCCGCGCAGATTGACTACATTTGATTCTCCAGCGAGCGTAATCATCTGCTATCTTGAAGCACTCCGACGCCGTCATGGTGAGGTTTCGATTTCGTCTCCCAATCTTGTGAACCAATGCTTCACTTCGGACGCCGACTTGAAATGCAGCAATCACTTGCTGATCGGGAACATTGGGGTTTAAGGCTTTCTTATTGCAGAACCGCTTCGATGAAATCGGTGAGGGTCTCGTCGGGCTTCTGCTTTAGCCTATTGAGGTCGAAGTAGTTCCCTGGCTTCTCGCAAGTCGCCTAGAAGTTTTCGACGAACTTTTTGGTGAGGTGTCCCCACGAAGAAATGGATTTCTCGGGTAGGGATTGCAACCATAAGCGTCCAGCCTGCTCCATGCACATCGGTAGATAATTGGCTAGCACGAACGTGTCTCCTCCTGCCGACCGAATAGCCGTGGTGTACATACGGAGCCATTCAGCCGGAGGTGCTTTGCCATCATACTTGTCAATGGCCCCGGGCTTAAATCCTCCGGGGTATTTGCGGATACGTAAATCTCACGTAAAAGCGGGAATTACAGAATATTCATCATCTTCCGGCCCGTCCGGACCGGTGACGGAGATCGACGGCTAGGGCGATGCCGGTAATTACGATCCCTGTCATCGTCGGAATAGTCGTAGTAACGGTTGTCCTGGTATCTATCTCCCGAGCCGCCTTGTCCATCATTATTCGCCGGCTCCGCGTGCCGTGATGGAGGCGGAGGCGGAGGTGGAGGCGCCGCTTGACGATCATTGTTCGCTGGTTCTTCATGTTGCGATGGAGGCGGAGGCGGAGGTGCAGCTTGACGATCATTGTCCGCACGCCGAGGTTCAGCATCTCTGTCGCGGTTGTCTCGCCCTCTCTGGTCTCTATTGTCACGGCGTCGTCCATCTCGATGAGCATGCCTACTACCATGCCCTCGATGATCGTTGCGCGGATAATTTGCGTTGGTGGGTGGCGCCGAAGCTGCCGGCCCGTTGCGCGCGAGGTGGGGCAAGATCCCGAGGATGATCATCCACATGACCGGTCCGTCGCCTCTCATCTTCCTCATGTCTCGTTCGCTCCTCCACTCTTTCGCATGACGATCAACCAGCACGTTCCAAACATCCCGGTTATCATTGAGCGGTACACGCAAATCTTGGTTGGGAGCTCGTTCATGTGCATCTCGTGATCGGGGTACGCCGGGGTGCTAGCCTTCCTCCGGAAGAAGCTCCGTCGGACCGGGCCCTTTATCGGTCGTTCCGAATGGGAACGCGAGCGACCGGAAGATTCCGTTCGATCATGGACGAGCTGGTTTGTTTGCGAGTCGCCGCATCAACTAAATTCAGCGCGCGCCGTAATCCTGGCGTAGCATTGAGGACCTCTTCCGGTATTGTTTCAAGAATTTGTTTCACTCCCACAATATTGTGGACCGGCGATGTGAAGACCCGAGCACCATTCATCTCTACTTCCATGGAACTTAAATCCAAAGCTCTGCTGGAAGATCGATGGCGTCTTCCGCCACGACATCCTCGTCGGTTGTTGTATCCTGGAGATTCATCCGGGTCTTCGGACCGGTCCGGTAGCGGGCCCGTGGCCGGAGGAGCGGTCGCAGGGCGCTTCCTCCAGCTAAAGCAGTAGCACTTGTGCGCGGATCCGCGGCTGAAGGTGGCGGAAGTTGTTCATCTCTATCGGCCTCTTCCGCTTCACGACGACTGCGTTTAGCTTCGGCTCTCGCCATCCTTGCCGCTTCTTCAGCAGCTTCCTCGGGAGTGAGTTGGCGTATAACTGGTCCTGTCATGAACACTTGGAAAAAGATCGGAGCGTCTTCCTCGGAATCAATATCCAGCTCGGGAGAACAGCTTTGCGCCGTAGCCGGGCACCGTTACGAGGCATAAGCGTAGGGAGCTCGATGTTTCGCGCTAAAGCTGCGTCGGACCCGCTAAGTTCTGAATCGGAGGTATCAACCGTGGCAGGTGATCGCGCTTTAGAAGCGGTGGCCCGGCAACGAGTCGGATTCATCAACGACAATTTCCCGTTCGAGTCGGCTTCAAAGTCGAGGGACCCGAAGCGAATCTTGAAGCCGGGCTCGAAGTCGACGACAAACGAAGTGGCCATCGAACTCGCTAGGAACTCGCCGGGACCCCTACTCGGCGCGCCAAATGTCGACTCTTAAACTCGGCACTAGTACTACCCGGTCCCTCACGAGCGTGGAATTCGATGGTGCAACACACAGAACACACGAGGAACACGCGATTTTAGACAGGTTCGAGGCCCTCGAATCGAGAGTAATACCCTACGTCATGTATGTTTTGTATTGCTTTTAGCGATTTGCTAATTGCGAAGTCTTAGATCCCTTTTTGGGGGTCCCTGCTCCGCCTTATATGTCCGGGGAGCTAGGGTTACAATCGGAGTCCTAGCCGATTACATGAATTACATATATGGGATTCTATCTCTAACTTTCTTTATTGATCCAGAGTCCTAATCAGACTACAAATTGTTCTATGACTTGCTTCTCACGTCATTGTATACCGGTCTTAGTATCCGCCTTGTTTCCATACCGGTCTACAGGTTCTTCTATTATCCCAAACTGGTCGAAGACCGATCTGTTGCCTATCGCCTTTATCTGTATCTTCTCTGATTTGCTACCATGTCTTTGCGTATCCATTTCTTCATCATCTATATACCCATAAGGCAAGTATACGACACAGTCCCCGTTGTCGCCGGCGTGTTGACGATCCCTGCCGCAGCGTTGCGGCGTTCGTACCTGCGCGCGAGACTCATGGTCGTCTGCAGATTGGCTGGTGCCTGCAACTCGACGTCCGTCTTGAGTGGTTCACCCAATCCCGCCGTGAACATGAAGATCTATTGCCGGGCGTGAAATCATCACAGCGGCAAATTAGCAGATTGAACTGCCGCTGATACTCTTCCACCGTAGATGTCAGGCACAACGCCTTGATCTCCGCAAGTGGGTTGGAGCGCACCGAGGGCCGAAGCGCAGGTTCACGAAGTCGATGAAGCGAGGCCACGACATAGTTCCATTGTCACGTTCCAGGGAGAAGAACCATTCTGCCGCGATGCCATCCAGGTGCAGTGACGCCATCCATACTTTCTGTTCCTCCATCGTGCGCATGCCTCTGAAGTAGGACTCACACTTGTTGAGCCAAGGCAAGGGATCGCACTCGCCGTCAAAGTGCGGGAAATTAAGCTTTGGTGGACGGTTTGCGTCACGGCGACTGTCGTCCTGGGAGCGATGGTTGTGAACGCCACTGCTGATGGATTGGTTTGGTTGTGGCGGCTGCAACGAGGAGTCTCCGGACTGGAACTTTTTCGTGCGCGCGATGTGGGTGTCGTGGGAGTCTAGGCGCTTGTTGATGGTGGCGAGTTGGGCTATGATCTGGTCAAGCTTGGCTGAATCAGTCATGGCGTCAGGATCGGACTCGGAGCCGGACATGGATGTCGATGCTCGAGTTGAATCTGATACCAAATTGATACGGCGTGGGCGGCGTGGTGTGCGTAAAGGAGAATGGAGAAGTAGCTGTGATTGTGGAAGAGAGCGAAGCGAATAGGGAACACGCAGCGATGAGCCGTTCTCGCCGGAGGGCAGAGGAGAATCCTCCGCCACCGTGCCGAAGAACAACCCACCGCAAGGGGGATTGATTACTTCTTCGATAACCGATTACAACTCGAGACCCGGCTGCCTTTATAACTCAGGCGCCATGCAAACAACCCTGAAAACTAGCTAACAATACTTGCTAACAAACTACTAACTTCCCCCTGATTATTCTGATTGTTTCCGCCGGCCTTATCTTAGCCACTTTGGCTTGCTGGCGATGCTGTTTTCCTTTTCTTCCGGCAGTATTTCCGGCCCACAAAACTGTCTATAACAGCAAATGACTTATAAAAGCATGTTTCTGGAAGTCATAGGCTGTTCTCGTTTTTGTTTTTTGTTTGGCTAAAAAAATAACGTTGAAATAATATTCAATTATTGGATCATCTGTTGTCTAATTTTGAAAAAGAAACTTCATCTGGTATTGTCCGAGTATTCAAGTGTGTCTTATTTTTAAATAATCTATGGCACATTGATTATTCAATTGTGCCTTATTTTTAAAGCATGACTCTCGACACTCCATTTTTTGGAGAATCCAGTCTAACCAATCAGTACTTTTAGTTCCATTGCTCTTACTGTTTGTTACTGTTTGGCATTCCTCTCTAAAGCAAATCCTGTTTTCATTATTAGTTATTTTCACTGCATGTCTGAATATTATTGTTGTATGAACATTATGATCATTGTAACCTGAGACAAATATTCTCTATTCTCAGTATTATCTCTTGCACGTGAAAGACCTTGGATTCCCCGATGATGTAACTCATTAATTTTACATGTTCAGACATCAGAAAGTATAAGAACAACAGGAGGCTTGAATTCGTTGATGTCCTTGGCAAGCCTTGTGAAATCCGGTGACATGGACGTTCTGATTCCAAAGGTGGAGGTTGTACCATTGTCTGAAGCCATTAGACGTAAGGTCCTTTTCTCTGCCTTCAATATGGATTACACGTCGCATTTTATAGGTTTAATATGGTAAAGGTCCTTTTGGTTTTAGGAAACAGAGAGTACAATGAAGAATGGTGTTCCATAAAGTACTTTGGGCATATATATATATATAATGCCTTTATTGAGCTTCTTTTTCTCTTCTGAATAAAAAATAAGGTATCACTGTCTTATGTATTTGCTATTTTAGAACCTGATAATGTTGCTTTATATAGTACTGCATCTAATTTTTAAGAAAACATTTTTTTCATTGTGGTTTATATTTGTTGAATGAAATTAATGGGAGGCTGTATGGGAAAGACGATTCTTCAGAAATAACATTCATTCTTGGTTCATCTATTGCCTTGCCTGAATATTCAAGCATTTCTCATTTTTAAAGAAATATTTTTTGCACATTGATCACCAAATCAATCAATAATAAGACGTAAGACAGCAGTGGGCTGCACATGAGTGAACATGCTGCCAGAAACTGGAGGTTGAAGATGATGAACAGGAGTAGGAATCGAATTTGATTGTCGTCAAACAAAACATGAAGTATTACACATTCATAGTAGATAGGGACAACAATTGTTTAAATTAATAACTGTAGACTGGAAGAACTGAAGTTTAGAAAATTAAAACTGTAGACTGTAAATGGGTTGTCTGCTCTATAGCCCCTTTTACGCCCTAGAATGATCAAGAAAAAGAAAGAATGTTGAAACAAAAAAGGGGTCCCTAAGAAAAAGGTATAGTCTTTTGATGTTTTTAGAAAAAAAAGTTAACTGTGTAGAATTAATTATTGTAGGGTGTATTTATATTGTTGTTTAGGTGGTCATAATTGTTATGTGACTTTTAACAGCTGAGGATCACTAGCAAGTAATCTACTACTTTGTAATTGTACTAGCATGAGATGGTACACATAATAATTTATATGCATCCATGAGTTCACACCCGTAGATATTCCAAGTAGATGTTCCTTAATGCTGCTTCAGAAATGTATACCATGTCAGAAATATTCGGTAACATTTGTGTTATCTATCAGAGAGGGTGAGCAGACAGAAAGTTTATGTTCTATAGTGATCATTATCAGGGCTGAGGACAAGGCGAGCAACAGGGTTTGTGAACTGTACATTATATTGTCTAAATACAATGATGATTTGACACATTTATTTGGTTTCCTTATTCAGAGTGGTTCCAATACTCTATTATGATTTTTCTCGACTCAACAATAAGACTAGGAAGGATGTTGAAAAGATGTTGTACTGGGTGGTGCACCTAAGTAAGTTGAAATCCTCTTTAAGCCAGAAATGTCCTCCAGGTGCTGATGTTGCAACATCTTTACTTTTTTTTTAATTCCATCTTCTTTGATCTATGAATTTAGAATCCAATGTGCAGTCTATGGATGATTCTAGCAAGGACGAGATGCTTGCTGTTTGGTCATTCCTGCAGCATGGCCTCACTGCCGTAGATGGTTCCATGAAGGTATTGCTCCTGCTTTTTGCTGATTAGATTTACCTATTTCAAGAGACGATCAAACTTGAATTCTCATATCCATATAAAAATGATTGCTACTGCTTATTGGCTTTATTTCAATGAGAGCAACGGTTATAAACTGAAAGATGGATACTTCAATGAAGATTGTCGTAGTCTTTTGGCCTGCAACTTCCCCTGATAACTGCTACTACTTTCGTAAGTCTGCATGTTCAGAGGTTGTTATGAGATCTAGAAAAATAATTGAGATATGTAAAATAGCGTTAGAAGCATATTAAAGATCTGTATTGTGCCTATTGATAGTATATGAGCCTTTGCTGAAGCTTATTGACATTATTCTAGGATTATTGATACATCTTTGCTGCACATTATTTCAACTATTTGATAATATTTTTTTCCCTCTTTCGTAAGTCTGCATGTTCAGAGATTGTTATGCGATCTAGAAAAATAATTGAGATGTGTAAAAAAGCGCTAGATGCATATTAAAGATCTGTATTGCGCCTATTGATAGTATATGAGTCTTTGCTGAAGCTTATTGACATTATTCTAGGATTATTGATACATCTTTGATGCACATTATTTTGACTATTTGATAATAATTTTTCCCCTCTTTTTATTAGTATGCATGTTTTTTATATGTGCAGTCACATATGCCTCGATTAACCTATTTGAAGTAAGGATTAAAAAAAAACCTATTTGAAGTAAGAGAAACAGCTGCTGACTCATGTTTACCTGAATATTAAAATTCAAACTTTATTTTGTTTTACCCGAGTTTTGACTGCAACACTTGCTTTTGTAGTGGACACAGTCACAAGGGAAGATGATGAAAACAAGAGGAACAATGCAACTTGATTTGAGGTCATGACCTTAATGAGCTTTATTTGAGACATAATGAACTCATTCAACTATTTAAGCACCAAGGGCAAAAATGTTATCCGGTTTTTTCCTCTTGTAGAATCGGTGATAGCAACATTAGCAGAAGCAGACAGAATGAACTCATTCAACATTAGCAAAAGCATTAGTGTTCTGCCATTTGGACAACAATGTAAAGTTATTCAGCTTGGTCTACTCATGATCGCCAAGTGGTGATTTCTACTGAGAATTTTTACTTTTGCTTTTGCATTCTCTTGAACTGTCATGCTGCTTTATGGTTGCTGTGCATGTAGTCTAAACATATTGCAATAAATTAAAACATGAGCCGTGGTCTTAAGCTATGAAGTAGCAGTGACAACTAAGCTAATGATACTGGAGATGCTATGAGCCCTTATCAGATTTTGTGATCTTTTTCTCCATGTATATATTTGCCACAGTATAAATAACTAGATTCCAGCATAACTTTATAGCATCAAGAAGGAATACAGATGATCTTCTGTCATTTCAAAGTGGAGGGAAAAAATACCGAGTATAATTTATTAGCTAATAGTTATGTTCATCCATGGGCTAGATAGGATCACATGATTTACTTGAACCTATTTTGTATTAATTCCATTACACATGAAGCAATGGCAGGTTTATGCCATTGGGGTTACAAATAAAGATAAACGTAGCCATCTTTTGTGTCTGTCTCTCTTTTCTCTCCTTTTTATGTGTTGTAAAATAACCAAATGACTTTTTTGGTTCTAAAGCCATCAGAGCTGGAATTTGGTGTTGGGGCAAGTGACGAAACCAGCCAGGGATGGAGGTTGGGAATACACGATGATGCTCGTTGTATTGGGTGACTACTCTGTACATTGTACATGCTAATGGTGCGGTGACGTTATACATTGTTAGCCACATATCTTTCCTACTGTTCTATGGGGAGTGAAAGAGGTGTGATAGTTATATAAAATGATTAATATTGTTCTTTGAAATAGAGGATTGAGATGTAAATTCCAGCTTCTTTTATATTAAAAGTTAAGTTGATTATTTATAATTGTTTTTGAAATAGAGGATTGAGATCTAAATGGAGTTTCTTCTACTTTTTTTGGTTTTATTTCAGTAAATTAACTTAGCAGCAGGTTACAGATGCCATAAAAAAGCGTAACACAATACGAGTCGTTACTTGAGTACTTTGTTTTCTTCATTGTTTGTGCAATGAGTAATTATCATGTAATTGGAGCTCCTTTCTTATATGCCATTGTAAGCATTTTAGTACTTTTCAAATGTATTATTAGTTCTAAAATAATATTAAAGTATAATGTTTAGTAGTATGCGTTGAGCGAGCTTCTAATGCCAGAACCAATTTGAACATTTCCATTAGAAAAATTTCTAGGCGTGCCTTGCTGGAAACTTTTTCGTAGCTATTGGCTCTCATTTCACGGTCGAATTAAGATTCAAGATGGTAGGCCAGTTTGACGATGGTGATAGAGGTGGAGGTGGCAATGGTGTGAAATAGTGGTGGGAGCAGGTCAAAGCAAGAAAAGCTTGATAATGTATATAGAAAGAAATCACGCATAATGATGGGAATATAATAACACCTATGATACTGAAAAATATAATATGATATCTTAGAGGTAAGTTAAAAAAATAATTAAAAATATAGTAATTTGAGATTTTTATACCCGTAGCAACGCACGGGCACTCTGCTAGTTTTACATAAAAAGGTACTAACTGCTTGCTCATAGTCAGAGGATTGACGGTACTACACGAAGATGAAGCATTCCACAGCACGAGGACTCATTTACTTCGCATCCTTCCATAATCCACACGCACGAGGACGGGACACTAAGGGCATGTACAAAGGATAGTCTAGTGTGGTCTCTTGGGCACATGTATCTAAGCAAAAAGATATAAAACAACTTTAGTCATACAAAGGAGAGTCATTAGTGACGCATTTTTCACGCGTCACTAAATTTCCGCCACTAATGAAAAGTCAATAGTGACGCATTTTTTACGCGTCACTAATGATGCCCAAATTAGTGACGCGTTGTAACAAAATGCGTCACCAATCTGCAACGTAAATAGTGATGCTTTTTGTTAGGATGCGTCACCAATCTGTGTCCTGAATAGAGACACTTTTTGTTAGGACGCGTCACCAATATGTGATATAAATAGTTACACTTTTCGCTAGTACGCATCACCAACTACTAGCTTTCAGGTCATTAAGATACCTGCAATGGTTTGGTTTCCGATAATGTAATGTCTAATGTACGGGAACACACATCTCAGGCAGGAATAACAACAATCACATCTTATGACAACTACACACATACATGTAACACATCACAGGCATGAATGATTCATTGCATAAAGATCATATGTAAAACAGAAATTCAATGCATCCAATTGCATTGTACAAAAATTCACTTCAATAGCACTTCTCCTGGAACACAAATCCAGTTGATCTTCACTACATACACGCACCACAGTAGACATCGATACTAATGCAACTTACGGCTAGAAAGCCTGTGACATCAAGAAGGAAGCGAGCTTTTCTCTCGAATGTCATCCAACCCTTCTTCTCCCACTGGATTCAGCATCACTTCAAAGTCCTGTGATTTTTTTAGAAAATAAGTGAGTGCTATATTGGAGTTGAGGTAGTATGCTGAAACACAGAACAGTTACTAATACTAGTAATAGGCTGTTTAGTTACCGATTTACCAGACAGAGCTCACTATCAGTCAACTGGTAACTATTTGTACTCACAGAGCAGCAAAAATCTATAAAGTTTGAAGAAAATCAGGAATTACCTCAAGTCGCTGGACATTTAATAATCCAATAGCTATTGTCATATGATGCGCTGTGTAGAAATCCATTCGTTACCGAGATGTTGTTGATGGAACTGCAAAAGCATAGGAAAAATAAGAAGCATGCTTAACGTGCAGTTATATTTCTGTGATATGGAGGTGGATACACTACAAACAGATATTATTACCAGATTATAAAATATAAAATGAAAGCATTAGAAAACAAACACCCATTGACTCTATTGTCCTGTTCTTCCAAATCAGTACATATTAGAAACACTACTAAATGTTTTTCAAGAGCTGCTAATAAGTATAGTGAAATCTGAAATTAAAGCTTTAGAATACAAATATTATTGACTCTATTGTTCAATTTAATTTGTGCAACCTAAAACTGAACTGACAAGGAGCTATGGTTTTACCACTGAAAATTTCATAAGACAGGATAACAATTGCAGGATATCTAAATCATAACTCACACAGTGATCTTATTGTTTGTGCCATAATAAAACAGAGAATGAAACTCATGTAGATATATAGAAGTATAGAACCATAAGAAAACAATTTGGTAGAAGAATCTTATACCTCACATTAAGCACTTAATTTGGGCCTTCAAAATCATCTATGACCTGCTCACCAAGATTGGAGTCCTGAAATAGTACAACATGAATGATTGTTAGTGTTCAACCTTCCTAGGAAAACTCCAATATATCACTTATTCTGGGCAGAACCATAAATCTATATTGGTTTATTTAAACTCAGCAACAACTCTATTGGTTTATTTAAACTCAGCAACAAAACAGCATGCCAGCGCTACTGTTTCTTTGTATTATTAAATGGCTAGCTAATTAGAAAGCACTAGCGTATTATACTAAAGCCACGTTGCTATTAACAGTCAAGCATACTAAAGCTACACTACAATAATACACAAGGCTACCATAAAAGAACGGGGAGTACTAGAGACTAGGACTTATTCCCATGTCATGTTGTGGACTAAAGATGCAGCTTGCAGTTTACAAGTTAAGGATTTAGATAGGAAGCCATGATTCAACACAATGTTCACAGACTTCATCATTCCTTACAACTGCGTAGAACCACAAACAGGAGCAAAGCTACCATGTCTTGCGAAGTCAGTGTGAATCCCATCGCCAAAAGAGCAAAGCTCGTAGTTGATTTTTTCATACACCTGTGTAGAACCACAAACAGGAGCAACCAGGTGATTGAATTGAAGCACTGGAGCAACCCATTCAGCTCAGACCGCACTAAATGAAAGGGAAACAGGAGATACATGAGCAGATCCAAAACCTTCACTTAGGGTGTGTTCGTTTCCTAAGGTCTAAACTTTATAGCTATCACGTCAAAAAGAATCTTACTATTTAAGAGTACTAAATAAAGTTTAATTATAAAATAAATTACATGCCCCTAGACTAATTTACGAGACGAATCTAATGAGGTTAATTAAATCATGATTAGAAGACGGTTACTGTAGCATCACTTTATCAAAACATAAATTAATTAAGCTCATTAGATTCATCTCGAAAATTAGCACCAATCTGTCAATAGGGTTTTATTATTAAATTGATCAAAATATTCTTAAATAATAAGATTCTCTTTGATGTGACAGTGCTAAATTTTAGAGGGCAGGAAACGAACAGGGCCTTATTCGATTGGAACTCGAAGGTCCACGGACAACTCGGGATAATCCGCCAAGGGGCCGTGGCTTGCAAATAAGAAAATAAGAGATTATTTTTCCCCAAGTTCTAGCAGCGTCAATGGCATAGGCCATGGGCTTGCCACCTTCAGATCTACATGAGAGGAGGAAGAGGATGATTAGATTAGGAGTTTAGGACTTTAGACCGACTCCAACGGAGGAGCCATCACGCGAGGCAAAGGTAAAATACATCTCCGGTCGGTACTGTGCATGGCGAAAGCCTTCTCCAACGAGACGAGGCGAAGCGAAGGCAAAACTGCCTTGGAGGAGAGAGACTATGCAAATATACACTCCCTCTCTCCTCACATGCATCCTCGCGTCCACGCTCGGACACGCGAGCTGTCGCAGCTCCACAAGCAGGGCTGGGTGAGGGCAGGCATGGGACGAGTGGCAGAGCTGGGCGAGGGCACACGGCGCGACGGCGGGGAAGGGCGGCCGAGCTTGTGAGCGCGTGGAGGCGGGGCGCGGCGTTGCTTGAGCTAGCCGGCGGAGCTCACGGCAGGCGGCACTAACGGGGTCGGAGCACGGGGCCACTCGAGCTCGCGTAGGTGAGCGCGGAGGCGGGGCGGGGCGAGCAGCTTCGGCGGCCGGGCGCGGGGCGAGCTACGACGCGTGATCTGCTCGAGCTCGTTGGCATAGCCCGCGGTAGGCGGTGCGCACGGGGGCGGAGCACGGCCCCCAAGCTCGCGGCAAGCGGGGCGGGGCCGCTCGAGCTCACGCCGGCGAGCACGGAGACGGGCACGGGGCAAGCGGCTCCGACCGCCGGGCACGGGACGAGCTGCGGCGCAGGATTGCTCAAACTCGTTGGTACAGCCCGCGGTAGGCGGCGCACACGGTGGCGGAGTGCGAGGCCCTCGAGCTCGCAGCATGCTGGTGGGGCCGCTCGAGCTTGCGCCGGCGAGCGCGGAGGCGGGCACGGGGCGAGCGGCATCGGTGGCGAGCCACTCCGGCGGCCGGGCGCGGGCGAGCTACGGCGCGGGATCGCTCGAGCTCGTTGGCGGAGCAGGCGACGCGCACGAGGGAAAAGCGCGTGGCCCCCGAGCTCACGGCGAGGCTAGCAAGGCCGCTCGAGCTCGCGCGAGCGAGCGAGGAGGCGGGCATGGGGCGAGCGGCATCGGTGGCGTGGGGCGAGCGGCTTCAACGACGAGTAGCTCCTACAGCCGGGCGCGGGCGAGCCGTGGTGCGGCGACCGAACGCATGTGCTTGCGATTTGCCTCGCCAAACTGCAAGCTTTGTTGGAGACACCACGGAAGAGATGTTTATGCAGCCACCGTACACGCCGGGCAAATGGTGAGTTGCCTCTCTAAATTGCCTTCTCATTGTCGGAGTCGGTCTTAGGAGCAGAGTACGTGAGAGGAAGAGAACTACCGAATCACCATCGCCGTCGCACATCCCGCGCCCGGTCGCCATGCGTGTGAATCCAACACACATCTCGGCGCCCTCCGGATGCCGTTCCAAACCAGGGGCGATGTGACGCCGCATCTGTCGGATCAGCGCCCATCGCGGCAATGCGACGAAGGGCGGTCGCGAGCTCCTCCTTGCGCCCGGCTTAGGAGCTGAAGAAGGCAAGGCCGTTGGCTTCGTGATCCATGGCGCATAGGTTGCTAGGGTTAGGGTTGCGGGGAAGGTGAGGCCCGTGGCTAGGGATTGGAAGAGGCGATGTGACATCCCCTCCGGGATACCCAGGACTCGGTACAGGGGGACACTCGACGCAGCGAGTTACAACAGTTCATCATCTCATATAAGCCGAATATATACATCATGGTATAATACAACAAGGTTTTCGAAATACAAACATTGTACAGCAGAAGCATAATACATTAATGAAGTTTAACAACCTACGAGTCTTGCAGCGGAAACTTGTACTTTACAACAAAAGACCACTAGCGTGATGTACTGAGCCCGTCGTACACCACGATCCTCCTCGCTCAGGACGTCGGGATCTGTTCCCACTTGAGGGAACCACCCTCGGAACACGGCTCCTCGTCCGGACAGCTACCGTAACGATCGTGGAAGAACGACGCTTGCCCTGAAATTATAACGAGCAAACCCCGAGTATTCTAATACTCAGCAACACTGACCCGTCAACGAGGCACGCTAAGGACGACGCCTAGTATGCAAAGGCTTTACGGTCGTGGGGTTGACTCCTTTGCGAAAACAGCGCTAAGAGGTGGATCCTTACTTTCGGTGTTTTAGCTCAACATTAGGATTCATTAACATCTACGTTTGTAGTCTACAGCTATTGCAATCATGTTTGCAAGAAAAGATCACTTTTCGACCAACAATTCTTTCATCTCTCAACCTCATCTTTCAGGTGATTACTACGATGTGACGAGCTAAACAAGCGGTACTCATTACTGCGAGGGACAGCTATTCGAATCGATTTTGTACCAGCTGGCAAAACCCGACTACACGACGTATACGCATCACACCGATCGTATACGACAACCTTTCCCGCTAGCCCCCGACAGCAGACTAGCCATTTCCAACTCCCCGGGAGTATGGCGAAGCCACGACTTCCCTCGTGGTCGACCCATCTCCCTCCCGTGAGACTATCCTCTCACTAACAGCCGGCAAAAGAGAGCCGGCTACGCTACATCTCTCGGGGCGATAGGGTACATCAGCTTGCTCGGGCCCATGATACCGAGCATGTAGTACGGTACGTTCAAACTTGTTCAACTAAGCCGACAACGGTACGGTCCTTGATCGACACGGACGGGGCTACCACCTTGCAAGACCTCAACCATCTTGCCCTTTCTCCTACGGGGCCCGTCCGGTCTCGACTTCATTAACTTCACTCTCAAGTTCAACTTTCTCTTATCATTCCTCTTAGCAATAATAAACCAGTCATTACCCTATATCTCGCGAGTAGTGTATGACACCACTCGACTTCTACCGATTCCCTATGACATAAGCTTAGCAATTATCGAACTCTATTGAGCTACCTGTACCAGTATAGCATAAACAAATGGAAACCTATCTCATGCATCTAGGGTATCAAGCAACTCCTATAACCTAATGCACAATCACGACTCATTAACTGCGATAAAAGAAAAGACTTTAAAAGCATAGGTGGGATGCACCGGGCTTGCCTTGATTCGAGTCGGAGTCGGCTTTCTCGTGTGTTGGTCGACTTCAAAGTTCCCGCCTCCTGTCTCGAACTCGGACGGGACTTCGATCACGCCAAGACCTAGATCGACCAACAATGCGTCGCGAATTACAACCATGCATGCATGAATGTACATGATATGCTTATGCAAAGGTTTCATTAAATACGTTCATCAACTAACAATTATTGATTAACTATGTTCAGTAATTAACAACTAACAATTAACAATTAATTCTATTCGTTAATTAACACTTAATCCTAGTCATTAATTAACAATTAATCTTGTTTATTAATTAACAAATACTCATGTTCATTAATTAACAATTAATCACGTTCATTAATTAACAATTCATGATTAATCATTAATCAATGATACATAGGGTATTAAACTGGATCACATGAAATGACGGTGTTTATGTTCAATTTTGGAAAACAAACTTAACAAAAACTTTCGTCTGCAATATCTCTAATTTTTAAAGAAATTTATTTCTCAAAATTAAATAATAATTAGCATAAAATAATAGATTAAAGAAAGGTAATTAATTAAACTATGAAATTATAATTTCTCAAAATAGGTATTTGAATACATAATCAATTAGGAAATAATTTTATGAATCTAATGAACTTGGTTTTGCATTTTTCTGAATTTGGATGAATATTCTACGAATATTTAAAGTTTGAATAAATTTGGAAATTGAATAAATTCAAAAAGAACAGGGGAGCTCACTTGGGCCAAAGCCGAGCTGGCCCATGGGCGAGCGTGGCCCAAGCGCACGTGCGGCCCGGACCTGCGCGGCCCCGCCCGAGGCCGGGCACGGCGGCCATGGCCGCGGTGGGCGGAGCCGGGCAGCGCGCGCGAGGCTCGCCGGAGATGGACGGAGCTTGGAGGGAAGGCACCGACTGCGGCTCACAAGCCGGCGGACCCGTGGAGGTGATTCATGGAAACAACAGCTCACCGGAGCGTGCCCATCGGCGGTAATGGCGGAATAGAGATGTCCGGCGGCGTCCGGAGCTCACTTCGGTTGACCAAAATGCAAACGGCTTTTGGCCGAAACTTCACAGGACCATGACGAACAACGGCATCGAGTTGGTAGAGGGTAGGGTGGGCTGCAAGTGGGACTTCACCGATAAGGCAGAACCGGCGGTGGTCCGATCTTGAAGAAGACGGTAAAATTGAAGAGAACCGGGTGGAAATCTCCGAGTGTGAGTTCGCTATGCTTTAGAGGAGACTCTTGCGCTCACGGTTACTCAAAAATCACAACGAAAGGTGAACCGGAGAAGAAGAATTTGGGGAATTGGCCATGACCGCCGGTGGTGACCTCCGAAAGGAAAAATGCTTCGATCTCTTGTCCTGGGGCGGGAAGTTCGATTGGGTGGCATGGAAGCTGCGTGGGGTTTTGACGGAGGGTGCAGGGGTGGTGGCTCCTGCGGGGTGGCCGGAGACGACCGGGCGACGGAGAGGCGGGAGGGCGGCGGTGCTTCGGGTGTGCCGGGATTGAAAAGGAGTTGGCTCTGGTTTTTCTTTTATCCCAACGGAGCGGAGGGTGAGGCGGTGAGGGATCAGCTACGTGGCACGGGAGGACGGGGGCACGCGGCAGGGAGGAGTTGCGGTGGCGCCGAGAGGCGGTGGTGGTGAGTCGGTGCGAGAGAGGAGGAAGAAAGAAGAGGCTAGTCTGGTGGGGCTGCGGCCGTTTTACAAAAACACCCTCGGATTTTAGTTTAATTGGAAATCGTACTTCCGGCACTCGAAAAATTCTGCAAAAAATTAGGGATGGAAATGAAATCATTTTGAATCTTTTTCTTTATTGTTCGGAGTTCAAATTCCAAATAAATTTTGGATTAAAAATCCAAGTTGAAATTAAAAAGAGAAGTTTTCATTATTTCTTGTAGACATTTCTACAAAATAAAATAATTTCGTATCAACTCCATAAATCTGTTATTTTTATGTTTAATCAACAGAAAATGTTAAACTCCAAAAATTTCTTTTATTTAATTTCTTCTTTTAAGAACTTAACTTTAACTTAGGTTAACGTTATTATTTTATGTGCATTTCTTCACAAAATTAAATATTTTTCTTAAATGCACATGATGACATGATGATGAATGCCATGCAATGCACTTTCAGTTGTTAGGGTTGTTACAGCCCTCCCCCTTATAGGAATCTCGTCCGAGATTCACGATCGAGCGGTTAGGCGATGGTACTAAAGATCTCTCAGTAACTGGATCGGAGAAACTCTTCTTGTTTCCACGTAGCTTCAGCTTCGAGTGATTGCTCCACTTAATCTTGTAGAACTTGATGGTTTGATGTCGAGTCACTCGATCCTTGGTGACGAGCACTCGATCGGATGTGCATCATATGTCAAATCGACTCTAACCGCTCCACATCAGTTGTCGGTATGTCTACCGGTGGGTTTGGACACTTCTTCAATTGAGATCTGTGGAATACCTTGTGAATTCCCGATAAGTGTGCTTGGCAATTCCAACGATATGCCCCGGCTCCACATCTTGTTTTATTGAAAAGTTCGATATGCCGTGGAGCTAACTTTCCTTTGATCCCAAATTGCTGGACACCTTTGGTAGGAGATACTTGGAGGTAACTTGGTTTCCGGCTTTGAGCACTATTCTCGACGTCTCTTATCCGTAGAACTAATTCGTCGATATTTGGCTCTCTTTAGGTTCCGTTGAATGAGGCGTACTCGCTTTCGGCATCCCTTACTAGATCCGGTCCGGATATTATTCTCTCTCCACGTTCGGACCAATTTAACGAGTGTGCGACATCCATGACCGTATACAGCTTGAAATGGTAACATTCCAGCACCTTCTTAATAGCTGTTGTTGTTTAAGAATTCTATTAATGGTAGGCATCTTTCCCAATCTTGATTGTATGACAAGACACCGACCGACGCACATCTTCTAGATATTGGTTGGTTCTCTCTGTCTATCCATCTGTTTGAGGAGAATAAGCTAAGCTTCGAATCAACCTCGTTCGCAATGACTCATATACTGCTCCCAGAATCTGGATACAAGCCGAGCTCCTTGATCCGAGATGATGGTCTTTAGTACTCCATGTAGACAGAGAATGCGGCGATGTATAGCTCGCATATTTCTCGGCGGTGTACCGAGTATGTACCGGTATGAAGTGAGCTGACCTTGGTCAACTCTGTCCACTATGACCCACATAAAGTCGTGCTTCCGTGGAGTTAACGGTAAGCCGGTAATGAAATAATATCTTCCTGTTTCCATTCGGAATACTCAAAGATGGAAGTGGACCTGTTTGCTTCCGATGACCTGCTTTCACTCGTCGACCAATGTTTCACTCACGGACATACCTTGCTATTTCTCGTTTCCTTCTTGTCCACCAGAATCTTTTCTTCATATCTTGATACATTTTGTTGGTTCCAGGATGAATAGTGAGTAGATATATGTACTTCATCCATTATCTCCTTGCGAAGTTCCACGTTCTTAGGCACTACAAGCTTATTCCTAAACCAGATAACACCTTCTTCACCTGCTTGGGAATACTTGACTTTCCCCTTCGAAGTCATCTTCCGATGTGCTCCACACCAGACATCCTTCTTTTGAGCTGCTACCACTTTTTCACGAATGGTAGGAATAAGAGCCAATTACTCAATACTCCATATGGAAGAACTCGAAGATTAGGCTCACGCATTTCTTCTTTAGATGCTTCGATCAATAGCCGAGCGGTGAGACTGTTGCAACGAGCTTTTCGACTCAAGGCATCAGCTACGACATTGGCTTTCTCGGAGTGGTAGTGAATCTCTCCTCATGATCCTTTATCAGCTCTAGCCATCTTCGTTGGCGCATGTTTAGATCCGCTTGAGTGAAGATTTATTTGAGACTCTTGTGGTCCGTGTATAGATGTACCAAACATTTCCAAGAGATGGTGTCTCCAGCTCTTCAATGCTAGAACCACAGCTGTTAATTTCCAGCTCCTGTGTGGGGTAGTGTTCCTCCTGTCGCCTAAGCTGTCGAGACGCGTAGGCAACTACTCGATCTTCCTGCTTAGAACACATCCAAGTCGTGTGCACGGGGCATCACGGTGCACCTCAAATGGCTTGGTCAAATCGACCGAGCTAACTTTGGTGCGGTTGTGAGTAACTTCTTCAATGTCTGAAAAGCTTCTTCACCTTCGTTGTTTCATTCATACTTCTTATCCTTTTTCCAGCAAATTTTGTCATTGGTTTGTCAATCTCCGAGAAATCTGGAATGAATCTTCTATAATAACCAGCTAACCCTAAGAAGCTTCGGTTACGTGTGACTGAGTGAGGTGGCTTCCGATTCAATACCTTGTTAACTTTGCTTGGATCAACGACCACTCCTTTTGCTGAGATTACATGACCTAGGGATGGTACATCCTTCAGCCAAAACTCATACTTACTTGAATTTGGCATATAGCTGATTATCCCTTAGACGTTGGAGGACGGTCCTTAAATGATTTACATGTACCTCTTTCGACTTGGAGTAGATCAGAATGTCGTCTATGAAAAGCACGACAACCTTGTCCAATTCTAGCATAAACATCGAGTTCATGAAATACATGAAGTGTGCTGGTACATTGGTCAATCCAAAAGACATCACCAGGTATTCATAAAGTCCATATCCGGTGAAGAATGCGGTCCTTGGGTATATCTTCGGCTCCGATCTTAATCGATGATATCCTGAGCGAAGATCTATTTTAGAGAAGACACGGGCTCCTATTAGCTGATCAAGCAGGATGTCCATCCGAGAAAGTGGATACTTGTTCGTGATGGTCACCTGCGATCAAAGGTCGATAATCCACACATAACCTCAATGATTGAGCCTCCTTCTTGACAACAACGTTGGACATCCCCAAGGCGATGCACTTGGGCGAATGTATCCCTTGTCCAATAAATCCTTCGGTTGTACTCTCAATTCTGCCAACTCATTGGGTGGCATCCGATACTGATCTTCTTGATATCGGTGCAGTCCCCGGTTCAAGCTCTATCTTGAATTCTACTTGCCCGATCAGGTGGTAAACTTGGTAAGTCGGAAGAATAGTTTGGAAAGAAGTCAACTGAAGACAATCTCGTCCATAGAGAGGAGAGTTCGAAGCGAACTGCAAAGGCACCTATATCCAGATCTTGCCTTATAATACTTCATCCATTTTATGCCAAGAATCACATCCAATCCTTATCCGTCTAAGACTACAAAGAGGTGGGATAATCCTTACGACCCACTTCAATGGTAGCTCGGTGATACTTTGATCTGCAAGTCTGTTACCCCGATTGATGATATGAAATGTGGATAATCATCTTGCCCGACGGAGGGTTATATCCGGGACATATCCTCTTGCCGATGAAGTTGCGGGTTGTACTCGAGTCAAATAAAATACTGGCAGCATGATGGTTGATAGAGAACAAACCAATCATAACTTGTGATCCTTTCGGAATCTCCTCAGCTGTGGTAAAGGTGACACAACCAGTCTTCTTCTTATCATTTTACTTGCATGATTCCGTCGATCAACGGCTTTTCTTTCAGGACGCGTTGAAAAATTCCGCTGTGTTGGTGTGACACAATCTTGAGCCAAGTGTCCAAGACAACCACCGTTATAGCATGGATGATCAACGGATTTGTGGCGTCGAGGATAAGGGACGTATACTTCATAGGTCCGATTGTTGAACCGCTGAACAGGAGAACATCCGTTGCTGATACTGAGGTGACCGTTATAGCATAGGCTCGAACCTCCGATCTGCTGCGAAGTGTAGACTAGACGATACTTTGGAGGGTATCTCACTTCCTTGTTCACTCGATCGCTCTCTTCTTAATCTTCTGTTCTTGATGAACACGAAAAGCATCTTCCATGAGTATCACATCACTTACAAACCTGTTGAAACTAACTCCTCAATTCAACTTTAGACGGTCGAGTATGTTTGTTGGCAATATCTATCCCTTTCATGCCAAGATCAGAGTCACGAGATTTATAAGGGTTGGTGAAAGTCAATGATGAATGAAAAGATTTAACTGGAATGGTTGAGCTTATGAAGCAACATGGATTACCAAAAGATGCGACGAGTGCTTTCGTCTGTCTTGGTGTTGAAGGAAATATAGGCTTAAGATATTTACAAGGATAATTGCACCGATGAGTTTTCAATACAATATTCTTCTTTTCGGTTGCGTACCCTAGGTTATACGCCGTCCGTTCGGAAGAACATTATGTTGGGATTCTCTTCTAGTTTCAGAATAGAGTATGCATTTCCAAATCGCTCATGTTTGACTTTGAGAAGCGCTCGGGCGAACCGGCACAATTCAAAGGAAAAATGGCAATTTAGAAGTGCAAAACACCCATTTCTAAACTAGCTCTCGATACAACTTAGTCTAGTCAAATAGAAGACTACCCTTGCTTCAAATGGAAGTCACTCAAGAATTTCAAGGATAGATAAGTTCATGATGTGATTGAGTGGAAGAAGGAGAATGACTTTCGGACTAGGAATAGTCATCTCATATTACTAGAATCTTATCATCCAGAAAGTTACGTCAAGATGAAGAGTCCGAACAGAAATCAACAATGGCTATTACTTGGAGAGAAAAGAGAACTTTTGGTAGCTACAAAAGGTTAGTTAACCGATCATCTGCCCGGATGAGGCCTAGAGAAATTGAATTGGCATCGGCGACTAGCTCCTGGATTCTTCTACTCTTTCATTTCGTCCTTCTGCTCTTCTTTGGGAAGTTATTGGACTTGTTCAAGATCCAAGTATATCATCATGTGTCTGTCGGATCTGCATCTAGTTGTTTAACTATTGCTGTGGCAGTTGTAAGTTGTTCATCCCAAGATTCACTTATAGCACCTATTCATACTAGCATCATTAATCTGTCCCTTTAAATCCCTAGCTCTCTTATGGGACTTCCTTGATAAATACACATGATCGTTCCTGCCTTTGACCATCCGTAGGGAAGATCTTAAATTCCTCATTCCATTGCTTTTGTATGAGAGTTCTTCCCGTCTTCTATTTCGCTAGCATAAACTTCTTCTTGTGCCATCCTTAGGAAACTAACTCTATACTACGATACTAACTAAGTATAACCCTAGCTTTTTATTATAGCACTCAATATGACATGATGCATGCTCGCGGACTAACTATACGTACTATAGTATATAAAACTATAACGAATAGTTAGCACTTCACAAAATCTGAATATCGAACAGTTAGTAAAAATTTAACTATTCTACATCCTTATGGGCTCCGTACTCTCGCGTACTAAAAACGTGCTAAACGGGTTAAGTTTTGAAAACGAGCTTGTAAACAATGTACTCGTTGCCCCTGTATTGCTCGATACCGGTTGTGACATCCCCTCCGGGATACCCAGGACTCGGTACAGGGGGACACTCGACGCAGCGAGTTACAACAGTTCATCATCTCATACAAGCCAGAATATATACATCATGGTATAATACAACCAGGTTTTCGAAATACAAACATTGTACAGCGGAAGCATAATACATTAATGAAGTTTAACAACCTACGAGTCTTGCAGCGGAAACTTGTACTTTACAACAAAAGACCACTAACGTGATGTACTGAGCCCGTCGTACACCACGATCCTCCTCGCTCAGGACGTCGGGATCTGTTCCCACTTGAGGGAACCACCCTCGAAACGCGGCTCCTCTTCCGGACAGCTACCGTAACGATCGTGGAAGAACGACACTTGCCCTGAAATTATAACGAGCAAACCCCGAGTATTCTAATACTCGGCAAGACTGACACGTCAACGAGGCACGCTAAGGCCGACGCCTAGTATGCAAAGGCTTTCTGGCTGTGGGGTTGACTCCTTTGCGGAAACAGTGCTAAGACGACGGCGGACGACGAACCCGCGACGAGAAGGGGGTGGTGATCACGCAGACCTTCGTTCCCGGGGCTACCAAGGAGCAAACAAGGTGGGATTAGCTCGAGCTTGAGCGGCAAACAACGAGGAAGCAAGGACAAGACAAGGGAAAGGATGAGCCTCACCATGGCGGAAGAACGGCGCCGGAGAAGACGACGGCTGCAAGCTTCTCGCGCCTCGCGCTCCTTCTCCGGAGCTGCTCTCGTGAAACCAAGCTCACCAGCGGATACTAGGCGTCGGCCTTAGCGTGCTCGTTGACGGGTCGGTCTTGCTAAGTATTAGAATACTCGGGGTTTGCTCGTTATAATTTCAGGGCTAGCGTCGTTCTTCCACGACTGTTACGGTAGCTGTCCGGAAGAGGAGCTGTGTTCGAGGGTGGTTCCCTCAAGTGGGAACAGATCCCGACGTCCTGAGCGAGGAGGATCGTGGTGTACGACGGGCTCAGTACATCACGCTAGTGGTCTTTTATTGTAAAGTACAAGTTTCCGCTGCAAGACTCGTAGGTTGTTAAACTTCATTAATGTATTATGCTTCCGCTGTACAATGTTTGTATTTCGAAAACCTGGTTGTATTATACCATGATGTATATATTCAGCTTGTATGAGACAATGAACTGTTGTAACTCGCTGCGTCGAGTGTCCCCTGTACCGAGTCCCGGGTATCCCGGAGGGGATGTCACGATTGCCGCAAGGTTCGATTCCTATTGAGGGTGTTCGGTTCTTGGCTGATTTGGCTCTTTTACCTTCTCGTGGGATTGAGGTGATTCTTGGTATGGATTGGTTGACAAAGAACAAGGGAGTGATTCACCGTGAGGAGAGGATTGTGACCTTAGTGAATCACCGAGGAGTTGCTTGTGAGGTTCACACCGGTTGCTCCTAAGTTGCCGGCGCAACTTTGTCACCTGCGAGGTTTGCCTCTTGAGCGGACAGCCGTGGTTTGTGAGTATCCCGAGGTTTTTCCTAAGGACTTGCCAGGACATCCATCGGATCGTGATGTTGAGTTTGTGATTGACCTTCTTCCTGGCACTACCCCTATTGCTAAGAGGCCGTATCGGATGTCTTCCGATGTGTTGGTGTTGGTGAAGGAAGAGATTGATGATCTGTTGAGGAAAGGGTTCATTCGCCCAAGTGACACCTTAGGGTTCCCCTGTTCCGTTTGTGAAGAAGAAGGATGGTGTGTTGGCTATCGTTCCTTGAACGAGGTCACCATAAAGAATAAGTACCCCTTGCCGAGGATTGATGATCTGTTTGACCAGCTGAAGGGTGCCAAGTACTTCTCTTCTATTGACTTGAGATCGGACTATCATCAAATGAAAATCCGAGAGTGCGACATTCCTAAGACCGCCTTCGTGAGTAGGTATGGATCTTTGTTACCGCCTTGTCAATTCCATTTGCTATCTATCATGCCCGATCGCCCCTCCTTGAATTTTATCTCTTATCTCTTCCGGACTGGTATGGGCGG
Source organism: Chloris gayana (assembly GCA_031894775.1). NCBI lineage: Eukaryota > Viridiplantae > Streptophyta > Magnoliopsida > Poales > Poaceae > Chloris > Chloris gayana. The sequence continues at coordinate 154,496 of JAUNZO010004765.1, forward strand.
TTCCAGTTCATTGTTGCTTCCTTTGGCTTGACCAATGCCCTCGCTCGCTTCATGAACATGATGAACAAGGTCTTCATGGCTGAGTTGGATAAGTTTGTGGTGGTGTTCATCGACGACATTCTTGTGTACTCGAAGACCGCAGAAGAGCATGCACAACACTTGAGGATTGTTTTGGAGAGGTTGAAAGAGAATCAAGCTGTATGCTAAGTTCAACAAGTGCAAGTTCGGCTTGAGGAAGTGGCTTTGTTGGGGCATGTTATCAATGCTGATGGAGTGAGTGTGGATCCCGGAAAGGTTCGGATTGTTGTGACCTGGAAGACAACTGCAGTGTGTCAAGGATGTGAGGAGTTTCTTAGGGATGGCTGGTTATTACCGTCGCTTTGTTGAGGATTTCTCTCGGATAGCTCGTCCCATGACGGATCTCTTGCAGGATAATGTCACCTTTGAGTGGACACCGGAGCGTGAGAGGAGCTTTCGGGAGCTCAAGACTAGACCGACCATCGCACCTATGCTCACCTTGTCGGATCTTAGTCGGGACTTTCGGGTGTACTTGTGATGCTTGGTACTCACGGGATTGGATGTGTGCTTATGCGAGAACGGGAAGGTTGTGGCTTATGGATGGAGGCGGTTGAAGAAGCACGAGCAGCATTACCCTACTCATGATCTTGAGCTTGCAGCGAGTTGTTCATGCATTAAAGATTTGGAGGCACTATCTCATCGGCGGCAGATGTGAGATTTTCACGGATCATAAGAGTCTCAAGTATATCTTCACGCAATCGAGCTGAACATGAGACAAAGGAGGTGACCTAAGTTGATAAAGGATTATGATTTGAGCATCAACTACCACCCTGGCAAGGCAAATGTTATTGCGGATGCGCCGAGTCGCAAGGCCTATTGCACTACTCTCATGACGAGTCGGTCGGAGGTGTTTGAGGAGATGATGAGGGATGGAGTGGAGCTCATCCACGAGGGCTATCTCAATGAGTTGAGGGTCACGAGTCTTCTTGAAGATCGGATCAAGGAAAAGGAAAAGGTTGACGAGTCTTGTAGAGTCAATCAAGGAAAAGACAAAAGAGGATAAGGCTCCTGGCTTCGAGTGGATGATGATGGTGTACTTTGGTACAAGGATCGGATTGTGGTTCCTGGAGGTGCAGGGATTCGAGATGAGATCTTGCGAGAGGCTCATTGTTCTCGCTACTCGATCCATCCGGGGAACACAAAGATGTATGAGGATCTTCGCACTCGGTTCCGGTGGGAAGGCATGAAGAGGGACATTGCTCGGTTTGTGGGGATGTGTGACATTTACGGAAGGGTCAAGGCGGAACATCGAAGCCGGCAGGTTTGCTCAAGCCTCTTGAGATTCCGATGTGGAAGTGGGAAAACATCAGCATGGATTTCATTGTTGGACTACCTCGCACACGGAAGGGTCATGATTCTATTTGGGTGATTGTGGATCGCTTCTCCAAGGCCGCTCACTTCATAGCCGTCGGGCGGACTACCGTGTGAAGAAGCTTGCTAGATTGTATTTTGACAACATTACGAGACTACATGGATCCCCTCTCACTATTGTATGGTTCTCGGTTTGTGGCTAAGTTTTGAAGGAGTTTGCATGTAGCTTTGGGCACTCGTTTGAACTTCGAAGCATAGCTTATCACCCGTAGACGGATGGTCGGATAGAGCGAGTGAATCGGACTACGGAGGATATGTTGAGAGCTTGTGCGCTCACCTACAGCAAGAATTGGGAAGAAAGCACTGTCGTTTGCGAGTTCTCTTACAACAACAGCTATCGAGTCAAGCATCAAGACGTCACCAAATGAGCTCTTGTATGGGAGGAAGTGCAGGACACCTCTCATGTGGACGAAGTTGGAGAGAGATCTTTCTATGGGCCGGACCTTATCGGAGAGGCTGAGGGAAAAGGTTGAGCAAGTGAGAGAGCATATCGAGTTGCTCGGAGCGAGCGGAAGAGCTATGCGGATAAGAGGAGGAGACCTTTAGAGTTCTTCGTGGATGACTTCGTCTATCTCAAGGTCTCTCCACTTCGTGGGATGCGTAGGTTCCACGTGCGTGGCAAGTTGGCACCAAGGTTTGTTGGACCTTTTCGAGTGGTGAGGAGGATTGTGTTGTAGACTTACCTTATGGGTATACATTGATCGGAAGAATAATTTATCAAGGACATGGTGGCCTATGGAAGACATAAGACCGGTGGGGTGGGCCCACGAGTGGCGTCCGACCGGTATAGGATTCCAGAAGGTTCCGTAAGACCGGTATGGAAACAGAGGCGGACAATAAGACTGGATTAATCCTCAAGGAAAGTACAAGACCGACCGAGTTCGACTCCGAATTGATAAGGAAGCTTAAAGATAGAGTTTCTAAGTATGTAGATATTGTATCCAACTAGGATTCTACATGTAACCTTGCCTCCCGGACATATAAGGCGGGGGCAGGGACCGCTAGAAGGACAAGTTCTCATAAGTTCCTACACTCGACAACTCGCAATTAGCAATCTGCTAAACGCAATACATAACATACAGGACGTAGGGTATTACTCTCAATTCGAGAGGCCCGAACCTGTCTAAAATCGCGTGTTCCTGTGTGTTCCGTGTGTTGCACCATCGAATTCCACGCTCGTGAGGGACCGGGTAGTTCTAGTGCCGAGTTTAAGACTCGACATTTGGCGTGCCGGTAGGGGTCCCGGTGAGTTCCCAGCGAGTTCGATGGCTTCTACTTTCGACTTCGTCTTCGTTACAAGCTTCTAGATCCGCTTCGGGTTTCTCGACTTCATTTGACGACGACGACCGGTGTCGCGGAGCGACGACCGGTGCTGGACAATGATCGTCGTCGCGATGACGACGACGAGCGGTGTCGCAGGACAATGATCGTCACCGCGACAACGACGACCGGTGTCGCAGAGCGATGACCGGTGCAGGACGACCATCACCGCTGCGACGACGACGACGAGCGGTGTCGCGAGATGACGATCGCCGCCACGACGACGACGACGAGCGGTGTCACAGGACAACGACCGCTACCTTCGCATAACGACAACTAGTGTCGTGGAGCGATGACCGGTGCAGGATGACGACTCGCTGCTGCGACGATGACGGCGACCGGTGCGATGATCGCCGTCTTGTGACGACGAAGATCGATGCCGCTGAGCGATGACCGACGCCACGATGATGATTTTAACAGTTTTCATCGGTCGTCGGCTTCAACTTAGAGCGCCGCTGCTGCTCGGACGCGGTCTTGAGCATTAGCGCAGCTGCCAATCTTCAATTTCGACCGATCGCGCCGTCTTCAACAGCTTTCATCGGTCGTCTACTTCAACTTGAGCGCCGCTGCTGCTCGGACGCGGTCTTGAGCTTTAGCGCGGCTGGCAATCTTCGATTTCGACCGATCGCGCCGTCTTCAGCTGCTTTCATTGGTCGTCTACTTCAACTTGAAGCGCCGCTGCTGCTCGGACGCGGTCTTGAGCATTAGCGCGGCCGCCAATCTTCGGTTTTGACCGATTGCGTTGCCTTCAACCATCTACATCGGTCGTCAATTTCGATTTTAAGCGTTGCTGTTGCACGGAGATGTTGTCTTGAGCTGAGCACGACTGCCAAACTACTCATCGACTTGCTACATCATCTTCGGCTCTGGACTCGGGGCTACGCCCAATAAACCAGCTAAGTCGCTTTTACACTTAACTTTTTGTGTTTAAACTTATATAATGCGATCCTCATGATAGCTTTTTGATAATATGAAATATGTCAATCTTTGCCTATCTGCATGGTTTTATTTATCTTGGAATCTTAATTTTGAATTAATTTACCAAGTTATGAGCTGCTATTTGAGAGCGGTCGGTTAATAATTTGTGATCCTGAGTTCTAAGACCGGTCATTTTTTCTATACGGCACGATTTTGTTAAGTAGACCGCCGCTATGTGCTATACCTAATGCTGATTAGAGCCGGTGGTCATGTCATAGTTGGTTTGTGTTGAATTAACCATCGTTGCTTGGTTATAGACTTGATTGGTTGAAACAGGATGGTAAAATTTATGTTCTCTGAAATTGGAGTGACCGGTTATTAAGTTGAAATTACATTAGGCATATAATGATTAATCTGGACCGCTGCAGTTTGCGCGAAAGGAGAAAATCTTATATGTTGAAGTAAGGAAAACATATAAATACCGGTCAAGAATATGGAAATAATTTGAGATCTACAGTAAATAAAACATTGGAGTATTTATTTACATATGAGCACATTTATGTACTTCTTAAATTGTTTTTACGGATACAATGGACTAGGAACAAGGTCTCGACTCCGCTTGATGTACCGGTGCTTCCGGTCTTGGGTGCGACGACAGAGGAGAAGTCCACGTGATTTGGATAATCACGGGGCTCTTTTGCCAATTGTGATGACCGGTCCGAGTGTTCGACGCTCGGTCCGTTAAGCATTTTTAGCCCAGAATATATGATTTCTGGAGTGATTTATACAACAAACCGAGTAGGGTTGAAGACTGCTATCCGACTGATTGGCTAACCTTAGGCCCCGGGTGTTAATCATTCGGCTGATAATAGGTGTGAAAAATTCGAGTTTATTGTGTGAATTTTGGCGACTGATTTGATCAGTCAGGAATTTGGATTTGAGCGATATTCCGATAAGCGGAATATCGGTTATGACCGATGCGAATCATCGGGAGTATGAGATTTGACACCGGTCTGGACCGGTTGAAAAGTATGTTCTTGGCGGAAAATATTAAGAGTTATGAAGGAATGGTCGACGTGATTTGAATAATCACGGGGGCTATTTTGCAAATGTTTGAGCGGTCCGAGGTATGGAGTACCCAGATCACGATAACATTGGAATATCAAATTGGATTGTTTGGAGAAATTGAATAATGAGACTGGTTAGATCAAAGACAATTAGGTCTTGCCTATCTAATCATTGTGAAATTGGATGCCTTAGGCCCTAGGTGTTAATCATTCGGCTGATTATAGGCCTTGTAGACTCGAGTCGATGTAAGTTAATTGAGAAACTGGTCCGATCAACCAGAATTTTGGTTCTTAGTAAAATTTCACTAAGCGGATTATGAGTTCGAGGCTGATTTAGACGGTCCGTTATGTCAACTGGTGTGAATCTCCAGGATATATGAAGTTCTGACCCGTATGACCGGTCTAAAAAATATGTTCTTGGCAGAAATTGCTGAGAGGAATGCGATTTGATGGAAAATAATAAAGCATAGTCTCTCAAGAAAGACTCTTGCATTATTTGCGAACCTCAAATGATACAAGAGTCGGGGCTATACCTAATTAGGTGCACCTGACCGGTGCACCGTGTTCAAGAGCGATCTGAAGAGATCTCGGGAAGTGGAAAATGATGGAAATTGAAATGAGCGGTCCGTAGAAATTGGATATTGAAGGAAATAATGAAGAATCAACTAGTGGACTCTTGCATTATTTTGAAAGGAGTTTAAATGATCCAAGAGTTGGTGGCTATACCCAATTGGGTGCACCTAACCGGTGCACTAGAAGGAAAATACTTTTGTTCTTGCACACCTAATTAGGTGATATGGAGGATAAAATACCAATTTTTTGGCTTTTTGAAGCGTCTTGAAGAAAGAAGAAGTATTGCAGAAGATTGGAGTTCTTTTTAATTTAACATTGGAATCGGACCAACATGCGGAAGACTGGTCGGTCTTATTCAATGTCAAATCAAAAATTACTCGGGGGCTGCTGTCGTAGACTTACCTTATGGGTATACATTGATCGGAAGAATAATTTATCAAGGACATGGTGGCCTATGGAAGACATAAGACCGGTGGGGTGGGCCCACGAGTGGCGTCCGACCGGTATAGGATTCCAGAAGGTTCCGTAAGACCGGTATGGAAACAGAGGCGGACAACAAGACTGGATTAATCCTCAAGGAAAGTACAAGACCGACCGAGTACGACTCTGAATTGATAAGGAAGCTTAAAGATAGAGTTTCTAAGTATGTAGATATTGTATCCAACTAGGATTCTACATGTAACCTTGCCTCCCCGGACATATAAGGCGGGGGTAGGGACCCCTAGAAGGACAAGTTCTCATAAGTTCCTACACTCGACAACTCACAATTAGCAATCTGCTAAAGGCAATACATAACATACGGGACGTAGGGTATTACTCTCAATTCGAGAGGCCCGAACCTGTCTAAAATCGTGTGTTCCTGTGTGTTCTGTGTGTTGCACCATCGAATTCCACGCTCGTGAGGGACCGGGTAGTTCTAGTGCCGAGTTTAAGACTCGACAGATTGGAGATCTCGCCTACCAGCTTGAGTTGCCGGGACACGTTGCCGGAGTGCATGACGTGTTCCATGTTTCGCAGCTCAAGAAGTGTCTTCGTGTGCCGGAGGAGCAGGTATCACTGGAGGTGTTGAACTTATAGGACAGCCTGGAGTACTTGGAGTACCCTTTGAGGATTACGGATGTGGCTTTCAAGGAAACAAGGAGTCACAAGATCAAGTTCTGCAAGGTGTTGTGGAGCAACCACACCGAGCGAGAGGCCACTTGGGAACTGGAGGATAACTTGAGGAAGGACTTCCCTCACTTGTTTGAGGATGAGGAGTGAAATCTCGAGGACGAGATTCTTGTAAGGGGGAGTCCGTAACAGCCCAAATTGTACCAAGAATTTGTGTAATAAAATATTTGGAGTTTGGAAAATATTTGAATAAATTTGGAAAGAATTTGAATCAAAATCGGATGAGAAATGGATGAAATAATTCGCAAAGCATTTTATTCAAATTTCGAGTCATGGGCCGAATCTCATTGCGCAACCCGTTTCCCTTCTCTCTTCGCGTAGCCCAGTCCAACCCAGCCCAGCCCGACCGCTGCATTGTCGTCCCCTACCTTTTTAATTTTCTCTCCTCCGTCTCCCGCGCGGCTCCCGCAGAGCACGCTACCTCGGATGTCCGGCGTTTTCTGCCGCCGCAATCTCAAGGGCCACGCATCCAACCACTCCCTCCACGCTTTATCGCCTACAAAACCCCCGAGCCGCCGTCTTCTTCCCCATCCTCCCCAAACCCTAGCCACGCCGCCACCGCGGTTCTCTCCATCGCCATGGGCAAAGCTTCGAGCCAGCGCTGCGCATGCTGCTCTTCGTGCTCGGCGTGAGACGTTGAGTCCGCTGGTGAGCTTGGTTTCACGAGAGCAGCTCTAGAGAAGCAGCGCGAGGCGCGAGAAGCTTGCAACTGTCGTCTTCTCCGGCGCCGTTCTTCCGCCATGGTGAGGCTCATCCTTTCCCTTGTCTTGTCCTTGCTTCCTCGTTGTTTGCCGTTCAAGCTCGAGCTGATCCCACCTTGTTTGCTCCTTGGTAGCCCCGGGAACGAAGGTCTGCGTGGTCACCACCCCCTTCTCGCCGTCCGCCGTCGTCTTCCCCGCATGCTAGTGTTCGATTTAATGATGTCTGAAATTTGCAGTTTGTATCCTACAGCCCAAATCTAGAAAAGGCGCCAAGCTCTGAGCGCTGATGGCTACATTGCTTGCTTCTTTCCCCTGCTCTTGCAATGTAGTGCAGCACGAGCGTGTGTTTATTTCATTTCTTGGTTTTCTATGACACCAGCTACCAATTTCATGAATTAAAAGGACAAGTACTCCATACTAGAGCAGGGCATTCTGCTTCAGCTGGAAATGTCTGTTTTACATGGATGGTAGTACTGATTGACCATTGTTAGTTTCCCATTCTGACCATATCCTAACAGCATTTTTCCTGCAACATGTACAGACAATACGACAACTGAGAAAAGCATTTCGATGTGCAGCAGATCGAAAAATAAAAACAGTAGTGAACTAAAGCTGAATCGAAATTTATATCGATCTGTAGGTGGCACTGTGCATGTTAATTTAACTGGAACACAATGTACTCTATTTTACAAGGATGTTTGCAGCGATTGACAGTGGATCCTCACAACAACTAAGAAGATTTTGTTTGAGCCTCATGGTTGCCTGTTCTCATTGGAAAATATAGGTTCTTCAACGGAAGGTTCTTTCACAGCTGAACAATCTGCAGAAGAACGCATGCTTTCAGCTAATAACTAAAGAAAAGAAATTCACTCTGGGGGACGATACACGGTTTCCACAAGAATGGAAAACGTAGAACTAACTAAATCAATGTAAACATAAGATGTACAGAGCCTACAACAACGTTGCTATACAAAACAAGGTTGATTGGCATGCTAGAAATATGGAAGTGATATGTAAACAATGCACAATCATAGACAAAACGGGAGGCGCGATATTTGTTAACGAGGTTCGGCCAAAGCCTACATCCCCGGGGCATGACTATGGGCGCACCTCCCCACAATTAGATTACAATCTGCTTTGCGATGCCGGCATAACCTTGCAGCCGCTTCGCAGTGGCAGTTGCAGCAACAAGGGTCCTGTTATAACACGAGGAGACCGGTCGAATTACAAGTGTTCTGAGCTATCATCGGATCGGACCTAGTAGCTAGTAATTCTGCAAAATGCTGGATGTGGCCTCCAGAGCGCTGGACAGTGGACAGTGTTGTTCTGGGGAGGAGGAGGATTCTGTTGGGTCAAGTGGTAATTTGCACAAATCTTGGATGCTGCAGTTGCGCTAGATATTTGTCCCTGTTGCCATTATCTAGTTGACGATAGCCCTTCTGATTCTGTAATCAACTGATTCTTTGTTCAGTATCAATCGATGCAATGTCTGAAATCGTTCTACGGTGTTTTCTGATTTTAAGCTGAAAGAATCATGATCACCAGTGTTACTTTCCTTTGAAGTTTCTGGGTTCTTGCGAGTGGGTGTTTTACAATTGTAGAATCCTACGTCTGCACCTTTGAAGTTTTACTCTGAAGAATAACAATTAGTACAGGCCAAGAACAGAAATCATTAGTATTTTTTATGTGGGATAATTAAGTAATCTGATTTCATATATTATAAAATGTTGTCTACTCTCAGTTAGGTCAACGAGGGCTAATTTTCAAGTGAAAGAATCGTTCTATAACATCTGCACCTTGCAACCTGTACTCTGAAGAATACCCACGACAGGTCAAGAACTGACTTTTTTCTTCTTCTGGACGAGGGCTAATTATGTGCCTTTCAAGCAATCTGATTCCATATTGTTCTACAATGTCCTCTTCTATCCAGTGTATCGGTGTGGTAACAGAATAGATAAGATCTACAAATATATTAGTACTGAAATTGCATTAGATCCTTAACTTAGTCTGAATCTGAACCTGCAATTGGAATGTATAGACTATCTTAATGTCAATAACGGGCAAGAGTTAGGAAATGTGTAGACTGTTGCTTTAATGCGAAAATGCCTCTGCATAAGGAATCAAGATGTCAATTTAGTGATCCAATCATCACAAAATTGAGTACAATGTCATGTCTGAATCTCTATGAACCATGATAAATAGTCTGAAGGCCGACTTGTGGGCGTATCATCCGCAGTAACGCAACTGTGACCACATATGAGAATTACTGAGCGAGCCTCGATAGGCAGTGTTTATTTTGTATGAGTAGCTTTCCATCCCTTATTGCCTTAAATTAAGTAGTTCTGACACAACATTCAGTATTTTCCATCTCTGCCGAGTGACAGAGACAAGTATTTTTCTTGGTGAAACAGGAGGAACTGAAGCCACAATAGGTTATTTAGTGTTGAATATGTGTCGAATACCATGTATGAGTTTGGTTACGCTTAGGACTTCGAGTTGTACTAGCGGTAGGGTGTAGAGTTTGTGTCGAACTCTGTAACCAGGCTCCTCATAAATATGAGAGGAGAGCCGCTGTTGTAACCATGACGACATAGCGATAGACTCGCAGGGAGGAAGCGGCGACTCTCGCCGGGACCTCACAGCGGTCGGTATTGCATATTTGGGAGGAGCGCCCGTAGTCATGTCCCGGGGATGTAGGCTTCGGCTGAACCTCGTTACCAAACGTCGTGCCTCTTGTGTCGTCTGTGTTCTTGCATCGTATGCCTCGATAGATCCCTTGTTGCTTCAGCGTATGCCGAAAACTGTAACAAGTGGTATCGGAGCTATTGGTTAGTGTGGATCTAGAGGTGATGTTGAAGATCACTGTGGAGGTGCGAGGATCATGCTCGACGGGTGTCACGGAACTGCTTGATGCTGCGTGAGGTGGAGCATGGCGGCGATCGGTGATCCGGTCGGTGGTGTCACACACTCTGGACAGGTGGCCTGGACCGTTCGATGGGCTGCAGTCGGCGAGGATGGACCAGACGTGATGATCAAGCTGACAAAGTGGCTATTGAAGACACCGTGTTTAAGGCGACGACTTCGGCTCGCGATCAGACCGACGTGCTAGACGTAGCAGTGGTCGGAGAGATCGGAGTGCGGAAACACCGCAACGATGGCGGTGTAACCTGTATTGCACAAAGATGAGGTTGTGGCACGCAGCAGTTCGTGTTGATAACATGGTCTGTTGTGTGATATGCTTGCGCATAAAAGATGTGCGAGGGTGTGATGTTGTGGTAGGGTCGGTGCGCTAGCAAGCATTGGAGACGGATCGCACGACATCACACAGGCGACGAAGGATGTTGGTGCTACTGTGGTCAATGATTTATTGGAGCTATCGTGAGAAAATTGACGCTGTTGTGCACAGCGTGAGAGTAATCGCACTTGTGCAGACGCCGTCGGAGGAGTAGTGCCAGGAGCTGACATCGTGGGGGATTAGGACTCCTGTCCTGTTCAGACTCTACCGATGCTCGATGCCGGGATGGGCTGGCTCCGGACGGGCGGGTGCATGGCTCCATGTTTTTCTAATTTTCCACGGGAGGAGACCTGCGTGCATGTGTGTGGACATGCTGGTTTATGCTTGGAATTAATTTTTTGGTGCGTTAGCCAAGGCAGTTTTCTATCTAAGCACTTTTTTGTGTGCTGTTGCGCTGATGCACGTTGAGGAGGTGGAGATGTGCTGTTTTCATTGCGTTCGGGCAAAGGCAGAGGCAGAGTCATGTTATGTTGGCTTCCGATCGGAACTCTACAACATGCATATGTGACTCAGGTTGCGGGCGCACTGCAGAATTGTAGTCGGAGTCGGACACCGAAATCAAAATTAAATCGGAGTGTATCTACGTAATAAAAGGAGAAGGCTGTAGGGCTGTCCGGCACAGAAAAATTCAAGCATCAATTAGGAGGAGAAGGCTGTAGGGCTGTCCGGCACAGAAAAATTCAAGCATCAATTAGGCAGGATTCTCAGCACGTGCAAAGAGAGAGATAAAACATTGTTGATCGTCACCTGGGGCAGTAGCGAGACAGGAGACCATCGTCGGAGTGAGGAGATCGATTCATCAGCTGTTAAAGTCAACGAGGCGAGCGAATCGGGCGGCAAGACCGGTGGCAAAGGGCCGGTGAAACCGCGTGTCGACCGGATGGCGTCGACGAGTACCAGATTTGAGGTGTCAAAGTTTGATGGCAGCGGCAACTTCAGCTTGTGGCAGATAAGGGTGAAAGATTTGTTGGCGCAACAAAGTCTTTTGTCTACACTGAAGGCGAAGAAGCCGGACAAGATGGAGGATGATGTGTGGGAGGAGAAGCAGATGCAAGCAGCTGCAACCATACGGCTGTGTCTGTCGGACCATGTCATGTACCATGTCATCGGGTTGACAACACCAAAGGAAATCTGGGATAAATTGGAGAGTCAGTTCATGTCCAAGACTTTGACGACCAAGCTGTATTTGAAGCAAAAGTTGTATGGGCTGAAGATGCAGGAGGGGTCGGATCTTGCAGAGCACATCAATGTCTTCAATCAAAGGGTCACGGATCTAGGCCAGCTAGATGTGAAAATTAAAGATGAAGACAAGGCAATAATTCTTCTATGCTCGTTACCACCGTCATATGAGCATACAGTCACGACTCGACGTACGGCAAGGAAACCATCAAGGTTGAGGATATTACTGCAGCGTTGCTAGCTCAAGAGCTGAGAAGGAAAAACAATGTGGTGGATGAATCTCAAGGTGAAGGTTTGCTAGTCAGAGGTGAACATGCTAGGAGGAAGGTGGAGGCCAAGAGAAAGAAGAAGAAGAAGGTAAGGTGCTTTGAGTGCAAGGAGTGGGGACATGTGAAAAAGGACTGTCCGGAAATTGTGAAGGGAAGTGCTAATGTGACAACTCCTGAGAGTGACTCGGATAGCGACGGTGATGTTCTCTCGGTAGCTATCAAAAGACAGTCAAGTGAAGCGTGGATGCTAGATTCAGCAAGCTCTTTTCATGTGACACACAAGAAGGAGTGGTTCTCTTCATACAAGTCAGGTGATTTTGTCAAAGCTTATTTGGGAGATGACAGGGGACTCCCTGCTATTGGATTAGGCGAGATCAAGATCAAGATGCAGGACGAAGATGAACATGTTCTTAAAGGTGTTAAGCATGTGCCAGAGTTGCGGAGGAATCTAATTTCTCTTGGGGCTCTACATCGTGATGGTTTGATGATTCGGACTGAGCCGGATGGAAAAACCATGAAGATCATGAAGGGAGACAAGACTGTGATGATAGGGGAGAGAATGACATATAATTTGTACAAGCTACAAGGTTGTTCCGTTACATGTGGAGTCATGGAAGATGGAGTTGCAAGGGTGGCGGTGTTCTCTTCGGACGGCGAGTCTATGGCGTTGGACTCGTCGGGCGGTTCACTGTGAGCTGCAAAGTCTACAACTCAAGTCCGTGTACATGGAGGTTCATGCATGACGGCTTTCAGGATGGTGGAGTATTCGCCAAGGTGGAGTTTGTTGAATATGTGTCGAATACCATGTATGAGTTTGGTTACGCTTAGGACTTCGAGTTGTACTAGCGGTAGGGTATAGAGTCTGTGTCGAACTCGTTAACGGGCTCCTCATAAATATGAGAGGAGAGCCGCTGTTGTAACCATGACGACATAGCGATAGACTCGCAGGGAGGAGGCGGCGACTCTCGCCGGGACCTCGCAGCGGTCGGCATTGCATATTGGGGAGGAGCTCCCGTAGTCATGCCCCGGGGATGTAGGCTTCGGCTGAACCTCGTTACCAAACGTCGTGCCTCTTGTGTCGTCTGTGTTCTTGCATCGTATGCCTCGATAGATCTCTTGTTGCTTCCGCGTATGCCGAAAACTCTAACAATTTAGTAAGACCAATGTTCAGTACAAAAGAATTCAAGAAAAGGAGAACAGGTAAACATAGCAAAGGAAAAAGTGATTATAAAGTTACTAAGTCATTCCTTTATAGTCTGAACCTGCTGCTGTCTCACTCTATGGATAAGAAAGGTGAATTCGTGCCTGAATCTCACTATTCGTTTTAAAATTTATCTTTCACCAAGGTGTAAGCTATGGCTATCTTTCTTGACCATCATTACTAATCACGGTTAACAGTAAGCTATGATAAAACCTCTGATCTGAGCCGGGGAGCCCATTAAGAACATACAGTAAGCTATGATAAAAATGGCACAAGCAATTCACAAGAGGAAACTTATGAGTACGGATTTAGAATGTAGAAATAGTGGAACACACCATTGCTTCATTACATATGAGTTGAGACAGATACATATACATATTCCAGATTAAGCAAACAAGAGATCCAGAAAGATTCGAACACGGCCATTCTGAATCAGTACTCCTATACAATACACATACCAGTTAATTAATTAGCACTCGTGAACAACAGAGACAGTGAGGCAGTTATGGCTCAGTTACACCACAGACACGACACACTTGACAACATTACAATGGACATTGCACACAGCACAGACGTACGACACTCTTGACAACATTACATTGGACATTGCACACACATACAACATAACCTACACACAGACGAATGAAATCTAGGTAGCAGGTGAACTACTAGCTAGTCGACACCACGATGATCCTAGTAATTAATGTTCCCAGCAATGAGCTTGAGAGATACATGAAGAGCACGTTGCCGCCCTGGCCTTGGCGTTGATGGCCGTTGGTCGGGGACGGTGTCTACTGCCCAGGCGGCGCCAGGCTGAGTTCGAGCGAGGCCGCCGCGGCGCCCTCCCCGTGTGACCTCTTGTGGCCGCCGAGGGCCCGTCGGTTGGCGAACACCATGCCGCAGACGCCGCACTTGTGGACGGCGCTCCTCTTGGCCGCCTTGGTGGTGGCGGTGGTGGAGTGGACCCGTGCGCGTAAGGAGAACATGAGGAGGATGTCGGCGGCCTCGAGGTCGTTGGCGACGAACTGGTCCCGGAACGCGGCGTCGTCGTGGTCGGGCTTGGGCTTGGTCATCCCGCGGTAGGGGCGCTCCGGGTGGGTGCGCATGTGGCCGTGCAGCGCCTTGCGGGTGGCGAACTGCCTGTCGCACTCAATGCACGGGTGCGCGAGCGCCGGCGTGAGCGTGTCGACGAAGGTCTCCGGCGGTGGCGGCGATGGAGACTTGTAGACGTGCCTTTTGGTTGCCGAGGAGGGAGTTTGCTTGCCACCGAATGAACCGCCGCGGCTTCATTCAAATTTCCGAGTTCGTTCCAACAGCAGGCGGCGCGGCGGTTGCTCCTCTGGAGACCCCAAACACGGAGGCGGCCGCTGCCCACTACTTCAGCCGCCTAGGCCGCGTCCCGCGTGCCTCGCCTCCAGATGTAAGGGCCCAATGTTACAAAACGGCTGGAACTATTATCGATTTGTGGGAGTTTCATACTAGAGTAGATAACATTTATGTTCACATGATCCAGAATCATTATCAATTTAAGGTCAAGCCAGATTTTACATAAGAGAGATTGTTTTCAGTTTACTCGTGGCAAAAGTTTCTCACTTGTACTATGTGCTGCTGAGGAATTTGTGTTGAGCTGGCTTCTTAGGTTCTAGGGGACACAAATACCACTTGATTTCTTGTCTGACAATTGATACCCATAATCATGTGTGCAAGTTCTAGAATTATCATCACCCACCCGGCCACATATTTTATTTATAAACATGTGACACTGATCTTTTATTTCTGTTGCATTCGGCTTTGAAATAAGAAAAAAATATGACTGATCTTTCATGCATGCTAGGATGTTTGAGGAATGCTTCCAGCTAAGATGGTATAGGACTGCTGCTTGCTACATACTGGTACGTCATTATTATAATTTATCACAGGCTCACAGTAAACGCATTTGGAAGGTTTCAAGTCTTATCCAATAGGTGTGACAATAATGTTTCATTTTTCTCTGACATTGCACATTTAACATCTGTTTTTTTCAATGGTTGAATTTACTTTTTATGATCATGAATAACTTCGAATCATTCATTATTGTAGCTATGAATGAATAGGATTTTTTTGTTAGTTTTACAATTGATTCTACCAGAAGTATCATTGAAATGCTGTGGAATTATAGATCATTGCTAAGTTGGAGGGCCCTGCAGTCAGTCAATACTGTGCACTCCATCTCCTACAAGTAATTTTCTATCTTCACCGTAAAATCGTCTTATTCTAAACACTAGCCATATTTTATGTTCCAGCTCTCAATTTCTTACGGTTGTTGCTTTCTAGGCTACACTTTGATGAATCACTGAGCTTGCTGGGGAGTTGGTCTTCCTTATGGACTCAGGCATTGTCACCTAAAAATGTTCCTCGAAACTATGAAGCAATTTCTCATACTTACAGCTTGATGCTACTGTTTTCTGGAGCCAAGGTTAGCACACATGGACCTGTTTTCTATATTGTTGCATAGATTTTTGGATCTCCCTTTTACCTTTTTTTATATTAAATACCATGTGCAAAAGATCCATATTCTAACACAAGAATCTGTTCACAAGGATGTAAGGCATGCATAAAATATTGGATTTACCACATTGCCAAGTACATGAATAGGGTATTCTCATGCATAGTTGCATGGACCAAAGTCTTCACCTTTTCTCTAATTTCAAAAAAGTATAATATGTCAGATTGAAGACCTGAACATATACAGAGCTATGTACTGTTAAGATTAATTCTGTTTTGTGATTTGATTTGTTGATATGTAAATAGCTTACCTATTACTTGCAGGGCTCAGTTATGGAAGTTTTTTCACTAAGAAGCATCTCATTACAAGCAGGTACGTGTATTTTCGATCCGTACCTATATATTGATTCTGCTTCTGAAAAAACAAGTAATAAGTCTTTTAGCATCTTTATCTGTATTGTTTTGGTTGTTCAATGATTTCCATCATGGATATGGTGGAGAGCATTTGATTATGTGTAAATTTAATAACACTAATATTTTTGGGCAGTAGAGAGGCAAGGGTAGCCATAATAATAGCCTATGTGTTATGGGCCGGATTGGGCCAGAGGTGGCAGCACGCCGCGCCTAGCCACAGCCGGCCTGGCGCACCAGCCAGGGAGAGGCGGCCCAGCCTCTTCTTCCAAAAGTAGCTAGATGTCTATATTTATCAAATAGGAGAGATTGGTTTCAGTTTAGGTGGTTTGGATTTAATTAGGGAAGTTTAGATTGTGTTTCCAGTTTGTGTTTTCTTAGGAGTCAAGAAAAGCCCCTGATATATATGAGGGCAATTGTAATCAATCTCTCCAAGGAAAATAGTAGGGATTATTCCCATCTACTCTCCAGCTCTCCCTGCGGCTCCCTCTCTCCCTCCTTGCGCCCTGCCCTCCCTACTATAGCTACACACCACCACCACCATAACAGCAGCCGTCGCCCATCTAGGTCGTCGACAGCCCTAGCCCAACTATTGCACATAACACCTGGTATTCAGAGGCCTTGTTTTCAATCATCCCACCACCACCACCATGTCTTCCAAGAGTCAAGGTTGTTCTCTCGCCATGGATTCGACAGCAAGGATCGATCCCCACACCATGAACATGGATAGCTTCGCAGAATTCAGAGCTTGGATCCGGAGCATCGCCAAGCTTGTAGAACAGGTGTCCCAGAGCTCTCCTCAAGCGGATATGGAACCGCAGAAGGAGGCCAAAGATGCCGAGACGACGGCCTTCACCTCCACAGCGGCACCAACAACGGAGCAGATTCATGTGGAGCACTTCATCTAGCCGCCCACGACCATCACCAAGGGCACACCTGGTACTGTTCACGTAATGAACAATACTCGTGTTACTGTTCACTATGCAGCTCAGTCACCGTTGGCTATTTCGGAGGCCATTACCCCCTTGGACGCAAAAACAATGGAGCGGATCCACGTGGAGCACATCATCCCAGCAACGGAGATCCTCACATCTGGTACTTGTGCTCTTATTCTTGCGCCAGATCTGATTATTCCTGCCGCAGAGGACATCTCAGCGCCACCAATTGATGCTCTTGCGTCGGAAGGCTCCTCGGCGACGATTGCTGATATGAACATCCCGAGAGGAAACACTGCTACAACAACGAGAGGTGACCCGGATCTGCCCTATTGATGGTACAATCCCATTAGATCCGAGAGCGGATACCGAGGTAACCAGCATCCTAGCTCCAAAATCTACAATCCACTCACCTTCGCCTATCCTAATTCCTCTGGAGATCGTTCCCGCCACAATCAACGTTGACTACAACATGCTCGGTATGGTGGAGGATACACCATCTATTGTGGATGGTTTGGCCATGGATTCTCGCAAGTTGAAAGATACCCCGGCTATCATTGGAGATCTTGCTGCTAGAGAGAAGGCTATCATTGCCACCGTCATTAACAAAACTGTCGAGTCTTAAACTCGGCACTAGTACTACCCGGTCCCTCACGAGCGTGGAATTCGATGGTGCAACACAC
>JAUNZO010004766.1:0-41005 GCA_031894775.1 Chloris gayana
CAATGGGTCCCTTGGTCAAAAACCGGCGTCAACACAACCCCGAGGCCAGGAACTTCCTCTTTTGGCCACGTCCATGTGTCCATCGCCGGCGCATGTGCCATGCTCGTGTGACCACTCGGGGCCTACACCGACCATGCACACCATGCTCGCACACGTGAAACACATGCGCCCATGAAACCGTGAGAGTTGGCTCGATACCATTTGTAACGTTCCGTCACTCCGGGCCGGGCCCGCTTACCCCCGACAGACTTAATAGGCCCTCAAAATTTCCCCACAAACCAACACTAGTCTTTTCTACGCACTTTGTCCTCACTCATGCATACCCGAGAACCACTTTCCGGTCGGTCACCCATCCCTAAATTGCTCCAGGCCAAGCACGCTTAACCTTAGAGTTCTTTAGAGATAAGCTTCGGAAAAGAAGTTGCAACTTGTTGACATGAGTACTCTATCAATCCTATTAAGCCCCGGGCCAGGATGTTACACTTAGCAACTAATCTCATTCCTCACTTGTTACTCTTGAAGATTCGTTCTCCTAGATTGGCTAGGTGTTGCCCTAGAGCTCCCAAGCTTGTGGTGAGCCTTGGGAAGTTTGTGAAGGTTGTGATTCGCCTCCGTAAGGAAAAGAATCCAAGGAAGAAGAAGAAAACCAAGTTTGACCTTTGTGGTCACTTAGGAGGATTAGGGTTGAACGAAATCCGGCTCTTTGTGAGCTCCTCAACGGAGACGTAGGAACCTCTTTGTGAGGGGTCCGAACTTCGGGAAAAATCTACGCGCCTCTCTTGTTCGTTTTTGTTGTGTGTTTGTTTGTTCTCCTCTCGGGTGAGTTTTTGCCCGATCTATTTGTGTGTTGTGTGTCAACCGAATTCCTGCAGGTACAACACTCTCAAGGCAAAAAGGGAAGTTTCCATTCAAGCGAAATCGTGAGATTTCCTCTCTTATTCCATTCCCTAGGTTTTCCTCTCACCACCCCGACGGAAGTTCCGTCGGTGGCGTATTTGACCTATTTGTTTTTAAGTGTTGTAATTTCAGGTTTTATTTAGATTGCCTATTCACCCCCCCCCCACTCCAGGCAACTTTCAAAGGGGTATATGTCATGGCATGCCTAATTGAAAGTGCATCTAGGCCCCTCATTTTATTTTGGATGATTGATATCAATACAATTAAATTTGGACTAATGCTTTCATGAGAATGTGTGTAGTGAATATTCAAAGAACATGAAAGTATAGCAAGCACAATCAAAAAGGAGAAAAGAAATGTAAAATGCAATAAAAGAAGGAGCTCACCCTCGGGTGTCATGCCCACACCGGAAGTTCCGGTATGCTACCGGAAGTTCCGGTGCGGGACGTTGACCTAGGGTTTGAGCCCGCACCGGAAGTTCCGGTAGGCTACCGGAAGTTCCGGTGCGGGCGGCAGATATAAATAGGGGAGCCCGTCCCTTGAAAGGGACGGCTCCCATTTGAAATAGGCTCCACTTTTTCAACTTCCCCACTTCGGATCTTCATCAACCGGAAGCTCCTTCCAACTTTCGGCGGCGGTCTTCGGCAAGACTTCATCAAGTTCATCCCTCCGGTCTTCTTCAAGTTCCTAGCTAGAGGATAAGGTATTCCTTCATTGCCTTCACTTCTAGATCTAGGGTTGAATCCTTGAATCCCTAGGAATATTTGATGCTTAGATGGTTCTCTAGCAGTTCTAGAACACTAGCATGCTTCTAGGAAGTAAATCCATTGGCTAGATGTGATTTTTCGCACCGCTAGGGTTAGGGTTGACCCCTACCGAAAGTTCCGGTATGCTACCGGAAGTTCCGGTATGGGTCACCTTCTCGACATTTAAGGAACCCATCGGAGGTTCCGGTACCGAGGGTACCGAAGTTCCAACGAGGAACCTTTTTTGTTAGCATCTATTTAGTATCTCTAGATATCCATATTTTGTATGTTGCTCCTTACACATATTTTCTTCTTTGGTAGATGACTCGTGGCAGGAAAGAGACCGTGTCCAAGGGTCCCGCACCTCAAAGTCATGATGACTCCGACACGGACTCGGACTACGATGTGCCGAATTTGCGCCTTGCCAAGAGGCAAGCCACGGGAACCGGTCCACGGTCTTCCTGCCGTGGTCTTGGCCCGGCAAGGGCAAAGGACTTGGAAAAGGAAAGGGGAAGAGCACGGCTAGGAGACCTCCTCGCCGCTCCGGTTTCAAGTGAGGAAGAAGAAAGTGAGGAGGAGGCGGGAAATGTGGGCGGGGATGAGTGGTTTCTCCACATCGCCCGCAACTTGCGAGGAGCATGTCAAGTATGAGCTGCGGTCACCGGTCGTGAGTGGCGGTGCGAGGCTATAATGTGCCCTTCTACGGAGATGAGGTGCAAAAGTATAGGAGCAAGTGCCCGTGGATCAAGGCCAAGGAAAGGGTGTGGATGACATTCGGTTTTGGGACCACACCCAAGCTGAATGGTACAAGGAGGTGCTCAAGCTGAAAAGCAAGACTCATGAGATGAAGTGGATCAAGTGGGACCTGGATGGATCGTCGGAATGATCCGGTCTTCACTCAAATCAAGTCCGAGTGTGCTAGGAGAGACATGGTGGAGCTCATGGGACTTGAGCATGGGTGGAACACGAACCGGTGGTTCGGTTCTATGCCACTCTTTGGCTTGAGTTCAATGATGACTCACAGGAGGACTCCATCATGCACTTCGGACGCTTCCTTTATTATGAAGATGATTGAGCATGTCACCGGGATGCATTTCATTTATGATAGGAACCACCCGGGCTTCGTCCCAAGAGGTTCCCTCTCTTACCCACTCCTCCGGGATCACCAGTGAGACGAGCAGCTCCTCCTCCACCACCAGCTCGGCCAGCTAGGGATGCTCCAGCTACTTCCTCTCGCCGGACTCGCGAGCAAGTCCGGCTTCATCGACTCAGTCCTCAAGTCCATCTTCCGCATGTGCAACGCTAATAGTGAGGACATCTATGAGATGAGGATGGAGCAGCGGCGCATCAATGAAGGACATCACCGGTATCTCTCTTACTTAGCTCGGCAGCGGCAGCAGCCACCTCCTCCTCCCTTGGATCTTGCACCGAACGTACCTCGGCAGGTGGGAGGATCCGTGAGCTCCATATCGGCGAGGCCGCAAGAGTGGCGGCACGAGCAGCACGAGCAGCAGCTCGGAATGTGGAGGGCGGTGGCACCGAGAGTGGAGAGGATGACAGCGCAAAGGATGTCCCGACCGCCACCGCTCCCCGCTCTAGCACTCGGATCCCGCTCCATGAGAAAGGCAAGGGAGTGGCACGCCCGAGGATGAGGAGGAGAGCGATGAGGAGGACGACGATGATGATGATTGTCGAGTCTTAAACTCGGTACTAGTACTATCCGGTCCCTCACGAGTGTGGAATTCGATAGTGCAACACACGTAACACACAGGAACGCGCGATTTTAGACAGGTTCGGAGCCACTCGGATCGAGAGTAATACCCTACGTCCTGTATGTTATGTATTGCCTTTAGCGATTTGCTAATTGCAAGATGTCGAGTGTAGGAAATTTTTCTAACTTCTAGGAACTTGTCGAACTTATAGGAACTTATGCTTCTAGGGGTCCCCGCCTCGCCTTATATGTCCGAGGAGGCAAGATTATATGTAGAATCCTAGTTGGATACAATATCTACATACTTAGAAACTTTATCTCTAAGCTTCGAAAGTGCATCTAGGCCCCTAATTATGGTTTTGAGTGATTGACGTCAATACAATTAAAAAGGACTAATATTCTAAATGAGCTTGTGCGCAGTGCATATCTAAAATTCAATTGAGAGCAAAGAAACACAAAAAGGAAGTGGCCATACTCACTCATACGTGCAAGATTTGAAAAATGGATCACTCATGCTCAAGATCAAGCTATGAAGCTATTTATTTATGTCTTGAGTATAGGAAACACCGTACTATCAAGAGGGACACACAAGTGTGAGGTGTAAAAAATGAAAGTGCTCAAATCATCATCCAAATACAAAATCGCCTGCGGAGTCGGATAAGTCCGACTCACTCGGATTTTTGACTCGGACTCCGGAGAAGTGGCCAAGAAAAGTACCTATAGAGTCGGATATATCCGACTCGGTCGGATATTTGGGTCGGACTCCGGAACGTTGCCACTGTTTTGAAACCCTAGGAGTCGGACTGTCCGACTCGGTCGGACATTGTCCGACTCCCCAATTTACTCGGATAAATCCGACTCTGTCGGATTTAAGACTCGGACTCCGAGCCAAAACCTCTTTTCGAAACCCAAGGAGTCGTCCGACTCACTCGGATTTTGTCCGAGTCGGATCCGAGCCAACGGCTCTTTTGGGTGCCCCGGCTATAAAAGTGGACCTCAAAAATACTCCCAAACTCACTCAAGCACTCCTCTTCTTCAAGTTTGATTCCCCACTCCAATCCTTGGTGGATTTGTGAGAAGATTGAGGAGAAAATCGTTGAGCTTCATCACCATCTCAAGAGCACTTGATTCTTTCCCATCGCCGGTACTTGTTGTGTTTGTTACTCTTGGGGATTCATCCCCTAGACGGTTAGGCGTTACCCGGCGAGCTCCCAAGCTTGTGGTTGAGACTCGGGTCGTTTGTATTGCCCCTCCCTTCGTGCAGCTTTGATTTAGTGGATTTTAAGCCGGCCTTTGTGGCGGCTTGACGAGGTTTAGGGTTGAGAGCAACCCGGTCCTTGGTGGACTCCTCAACGGAGACGTAGGCTTCTTGGTGGAGCTGAACTTCGGTGAAAAATCGTGTGTCTTCTTGTCTTCCCTTTTATTTCTTGCAAATTGATGTGCTATAGCTCTAGGGTGTTCTCGCTTAAATTCCTAGATCAACTTGCATAGGTGGCTTGCTTGTTTGTTTTCTTGTTGCTCTAGCTTTCTAGTGTTACTAGCTGCTTGCTTGTTGTTTAAATTCCGCGGATTTGTCCATCTTGACTCCCGATCCCCTTTCCGCACGAGGGAGTCGGACTTGTCCTACTCTAGTCGGATATTAGTTCATAGTCGGACTTATCCTACTATAGTCGGACATTGAGTCGGACAAATCATTCCTGCGTATTTAATTTGTTAAATTAAGTGATTTTCAGGATTATCGCCTATTCACCCCCCTCTAGGCGACTTTCGACTTCCTTATCAATTCGGAATCCTACTCGGTCGGTCTTGTACTTTCCTTGGGGATTAATTCGGTCTTGTTGTCCGCCTCTGTTTCCATACCGGTCTTATGGAACCTTCCGGAATCCTATACCGGTCTTATGTCTTCAATATGCCACCATATCCTTCACGAATCATTCTTCCGATCAATGTATACCCATAAGGTAAGTCTACGACAACGAGCTCCCGAGTAATTTTTGATTTGACATTGAATAAGACCGACCAGTCTTCTGCATGTTGGTCCGATTCCAATGTTAAATTAAAAAGAACTCCAATCTTCTGCAATACTTCTTCTTTCTTCAAGACGCTTCAAAAAACCAAAAATTGGTATTTGGTCCTCCATACCACCTAATTAGGTGTGCAAAAACGAAAGTATTTTCCTTCTAGTGCGCCGGTGAGGTGCACCCAATTGGGTATAGCCCTCGACTCTTGGATCATTTGAACTCCTTTCAAATAATGCAAGAGTCCATTAGTTGATTCTTCATTATTTCCTTCAATATGTAATTTCTACAGATCGCTCCTTTCAATTTCCATTATTTTTCACTTCCCGAGATCTCTACGGACCGCTCTTGAACACGGTGCACCGGTCAGGTGCACCTAATTAGGTATAGCCCTCGACTCTTGTATCATTTGAGGATCGCAAATAATGCAAGAGTCTTTCTTGAGAGACTATGCTTTATTATTTTCCATCAAATCACATTCCTCTTAGCAATTTCTACCAAGAACATATTTTTCGGACCGTTCATACCGGTCGAACTTCATATCTCCTGGAGATTCACACCAGTTTGACATAACATATCGCCTAAATCAGCATGAACTCATAATCCGCTTAGTAAAATTTCACTAAGAACCAAAATTCTGGTTGATCGGACCGGTTTTCCAATTAACTTACATCGACTCGAGTCTCCAAGGCCTATAATCAGCCGAATGATTAACACCCAGTGGCCTATGGCATCCAATTTCACAATGATTAGATAGGCAAGACCTAATTGTCTTTGATCTAACCGAGTCTCATTATTCAATTTGCCCAAACAATCCAATTTGATATTCCAATGTTATCGCGATCGGGCACTCCATACCTCGGACCGCTCAAACATTTGCAAAATAGCCTCTTTGATTATTCAAATCACATCGACCATTCCTTCGTAACTCTTAACATTTTCCGCCAAGAACAAACTTTTCAACCGGTCCGGACCGGTGTCAAATCTCATACTCCAGGTGATTCGCATCGGTCATAATCGATATTCCGCTTATCGAATATCGCTCAAATCCAAATTCTGATCGATCAAATCAGTCGCCAAAATTCACACAATAAACTCGAATTTTTCACACCTATTATCAGCCGAATGATTAACACCCAGGGCCTAAGGTTAACCAATCGATCGGACAACAGTCTTCAATCCAACTCGGTTTGTTGTATAAATCACTCCGAAATCATATATTCTGGGCTAAAAATGCTTAACTGATCGAGCGTCGAACACTCGGACCGGTCATCACAATTGGCAAAAGAGCCCCGTGATTATCCAAATCACGTGGACTTCTCCTCTGTCGTCGCACCCAAGACCGGAAGCACCAGTACACCAAGCGGAACCGAGACCTAGTCTCTAGTCCATTGTATCCGTAAAAACAATTTAAGAAGTACATAAATGTGCTCATATGTAAATAAATACTCGTTTTATTTTTTCCGTAAATCTCAAATTATTTCCAGATTCTTGACCGGTATTTATATGTTTTCCTTACTTCAACATATAAGATTTTCTCCTTTCGCGCAAACTGCAGCGGTCCAGATTAATCATTATATGCCTAATGTAATTTCAACTTTAATAACCGGTCACTCCAATTTCAAAAAACTTGAATTTTACCATCCTGTTTCAACCAATCAAGTCTATAACCAAGCAACGATGGTTAATTCAACACAAACCAACTATGACATGACCACCGGCTCTAATCAGCATTGGGTATAGCACATAGCGGCGGTCTATTTAACAAAATCGTGCCGTATAGAAAAAATGACCGGTCTTAGAACTCAGGATCACAAATTATTAACCGACCGCTCTCAAATAGCAGCCCATAACTTGGTAAATTAATTCAAAATTAAGATTCCAAGATAAATAAAACCATACGAGATAGGCAAAGGTTCACATATTTCATATTATCAAAAAACTATCATGAGGATCGCATTATATAAGTTTAAACATAAAAACTTAAGTGTAAAAGCGTCTTAGCTGGTTTAGTGGGCGTAGCCCCGAGCCCGGCCGAAGATGATGTAACCGATCGATGAGTAGTTTGGCGGTCGCGCTCAACTCAAGACAACATCTCTCGTGCAGCAAGCAACGCTTAAAATCGAAATTGGTGACCGATGTAGATGGTTGAAGGAGACACAATCGGTCAAAACCGAAGATTAGCCGCCGCGCTCATGCTCAAGACCGCGTCGAAGCAGCAGCGGCCCTCGAAGTTGAAGTTGACGATCGATGAAAGACGGCGTGACCGGTCGAAACCGAAGATAAGCAGCCACACTAATGCTCAAGACCGCGTCCGAGCAGCAGCGACGCTCCAAGTTGAAGTAGACGACCGATGAAAGTTGTTGAAGACGACGCAACCGGTCGAAACCGAAAATTAGCAGCCGCGCTAATGCTCAAGACCGCGTCCGAGCAGCAGCGGTGCTCCAAGTTGAAGTCGACGACCGATGAAGTCGTTGAAGACGGCGCAACCGATCGAAATCGAAGATAAGCAGCCGCGCTAAAGCTCAAGACCGCGTCCGAGCAGCAGCCGACGCTCCAAGTTGAAGCCGACGACCGATGAAAGCTGTTGAAAACGGCGCGATCGATCGAAATCGAAGATTGACAGCCGCGCTAATGCTCAAGACCGCGTCCGAGCAGCAGACTACGCTCGAAGTTGAAGCTGACGACCGATGAAAGTCTGTTGAAGACGACGCGATCGATCGAAATCGAAGATTGGCAGCCTCGCTAATGCTCAAGACCGCGTCCGAGCAGCAGCGACGCTCCAAATCGAATTTGACGACCGATAAAAGATGTTGAAGACGGCGCGATCGATCGAAATCGAAGATTGGCAGCCGCGCTAATGCTCAAGACCGCGTCCGAGCAGCAGCGACGCTCCAAGTTGAAGCCGACGACCGATGAAAGCTGTTGAAGACGGCGCGATCGGTCGAATCGAAGATTGGCGACCGCGCTAATGCTCAAGACCACGTCCGAGCAGCAGCGGCGCTCGAAGTTGAAGTCGACGATCGATGAAAGCTGTTAAAATTAACGTCGTGGCGTTGGTCATCGCTCGGCGACATCGATCTTCGTCGTCGGAAGACGGTGATCACCGCACCGGTCGCCGTCGTCGTTGCACTAGCGATCGTCATCTCGCACCGGTCATCGCTCCACGACACCGGTTGTCGTTATGCGAAGCAACGGTCGTCGTCCTGTGACACTTCTCGTCATCATCGTCGCGGCGGCGATAGTCGTCTGCGACACCGCTCGTCGTCGTCGTCGCGGACATGATTGTCGTCCTGCACCGATCATCGCTCCGCGACACCGGTCGTCGTCGTCGTCGTCGCGGTGGCGATCGTCGTCCTACGAACCACTCGTCATCGTCGTCGCGGCGACGATCATCGTCCTGCACTAGTCATCGCTCCGCGACACCGGTCGTCGTCGTCGTCGTCGCGGTGGCGATCGTCGTCTTGCGACACCACTCCGCGACACCGGTCGCCGTCGTAGAATGAAGTCGAGAAACCCGAATCAGATCTTGAAGCTTGTAACGAAGTCGAAAGTAGAAGCCATCGAACTCGCTGGGAACTCGCCGGGACCCCTTCCTGGCGCGCGAAATGTCGAGTCTTAAACTCGGCACTAGTACTACCCGGTCCCTCACGAGCGTGGAATTCGATGGTGCAACACACGGAACACACGAGAACGCGCGATTTTAGACAGGTTCGGGCCCTCGGATCGAGAGTAATACCCTACGTCCTGTATGTTATGTATTGTCTTTAGCGATTTGCTAATTGCAAGATGTCGGATTGTAGAAATTTTTCCTAACTTCTAGGAACTTGTCGAACTTGTAGGAACTTATGCTTCTAGGGGTCCCTGCCCCCGCCTTATATGTCCGGGGAGGCAAGGTTACATGTAGAATCCTAGTTGGATACAATATCTACATACTTAGAAACTCTATCTCTAAGCTTCCTTATCAATTCGGAATCCTACTCGGTCGGTCTTGTACTTTCCTTGGGGATTAATTCAGTCTTGTTGTCCGCCTCTGTTTCCATACCGGTCTTATGTAACCTTCCGGAGTCCTATACCGGTCTTATGTCTTCAATATGCCACCATATCATTGACGAATCATTCTTCGATCAATGTATACCCATAAGGTAAGTCTACGACAATGATGACGAGTGATCCTTCCTTGAGCGTTCTAGTTCTTTTTCTCTTTTTGGTGATGTGTTGCCAAAGGGGAGAAGAAATTTCTATTTATCTTTATCTTTGTTTTTATGATGTAATGAACTATGTGATCATGATGGACAAGTGGTTTGGTTGAACATTGGATGCTTGTAATAAGTTTAGACTTGGTTTTAATTATCTATCTATGTGGTTTGCCTTATGATATGCTTGATGATTTGTTGTTCTCTTTTTAGATGCATTTGTGTGATGATAAAATGCCATATTGCATTGTTGGTGGTTTCATATTATGGATGCATAGATAAAGGGGGAGCTCCTTATGATTTGTATCTCTAATGTGCATTTGGTATTGTAAAGACCAACTATTAAAATTCAATTTCATGCACATATTAAGGGGGAGCTCGTCTTTTATCTTTGCAAGTTGTGTTCTTTGATCTATTTTTTTATAAATTTGATTGTATTGGCATCAATCACCAAAAAGGGGAGATTGAAAGTGCATCTAGGCCCCTCATTTTATTTTGGATGATTGATATCAATACAATTAAATTTGGACTAATGCTTTTATGAGAATGTGTGTAGTGAATATCCAAAGAACATGAAAGTGTAGCAAGCACAATCAAAAATGAGAAAAGAAATGTAAAATGCAATAAAAGAAGAATTTGGAAAAGCCCCTTCTCAAAGCTTGTGCCTCTCTTTTATTTTTTTCGCTTTGAGTCATAGGGATGCCGTACTATAAAGAGGGATGCAAATCACAAATTTGGCAAAGAATAGAGATGCTCACCAACTCAAGAATCCATCTCAAATCCATTCTTTCTGGACCCATCGGAAGCTCCGGTGTGGTACCGGAAGTTCCGGTAGGCTTACGGAGAGCTCGAGCTCTCCGAAAAGCCACACCGGAAGTTCCGGTCCCTGGTACCGGAAGTTCCGGTAGGCTAACGGAGACCTTTGAGCTCTCCGGAGTGCCATACCGGAAGTTCCGATATGACACCGGAAGCTCCGGTGCGGTCCCGTTTTCAAACCCTAAACCTAAGTATCGGAAGTTCCGGTGCGGGCCAAAGATCCGGATCTAACCCTAATTTGAACCATACCGGAAGTTCCGATATGCTATCGGAAGTTCCGGTGCGGGGTTTCAGACAGGCCAACGGCTCTTTTTGGAGCTGTGGTATATAAGCCACACTCCACCCCTCTCACACCCTCTCTTGTACATTCCGAACCAACACACACTTGAGCTTCACTCCACTCACTCCAAATCCTCTCCAAAAGCAAAAATTCCATCCTTGAGCTAGGATTCGAGTGAGAGACTTTGAGCAAGTGTTTGAGAGACTTGATTCCATTCTTGAGCATATTCACTCCCGTTAAGCTTGTGATTTGGATTTGTTACTCTTGGAGCTTTGAGCTCCTAGACGGCTAGGCGTGCTCGTGAGCTCCCAACTTGTGTGGTGACGCCCGAGAAGTTTGTATTGCCCGTCCCGGAAGGGACCTTGATAGTGGAAAACTCAAGCTCAAACTTGGTGGTGACTTGAGGGAGAAATAGGGTTGAGAGAAACCCGGTCCTTGGTGGACTTTCTCAACGGAGACGTAGATTCCTTGGTGGGCTTGAACTTCGATGAAAAATTCCGTGTCTCTTGTGCTCCCTTTGTTACTTAAGAGCGTTGTTGTTTACTTTGCTAGGTTGCTTGTTAGTTTCCCTTTGTGCCGTTAAATTCCTAGAATTGCATAGGGTTGTGTCTTTCCTTCTTGCAATCAATAGAATTGTGTAGGGTTTAATTTCGCATTTATCACCCTGCACCGGAAGTTCCGGTACCCTACCGGAAGTTCCGGTATTTGACGTTTCGTCTTAGTGTTATTTCGCAGAAAATTTTTGGTTCGCCTATTCACCCCCCCTCTAGGCGACTTTCAATTGGTATCGGAGCGGGTATCTTTGTTGAAGCCTCACCGCTTGAAGATTAAAGATGACAAATGACAAAGATGCAACGGCTAGTGGTAGTGGTAGTGGTGAAGCTCCACCTAGGCCAACCGGTGAAGTAAGGATTGAAAGCTCACCGGATGGGACAAGAAATGGAAGTGAAAAAGGAATTGCCAAGGATGGAGAGGTGCCTAGTGATTTGCCGATAAGCTACAACAAAACGTCATACATCTATGGTGATGGAAGGGATGAACACATTGGACCCGGCTCCGGAAGACTACCCTACTTTGATGGTCAATACTTTGATCATTGGAAAACAAAGATGCTACTACACTTGAACTCCATGCATCAAAATGTAAGGAATGTGACTCAAAATGGATTCTTGTGGGAATGTAGAAGCAAGCCTACCGCACAAGACTTATTCAATGTAAGGTGCAATGTGGCGGCGGCTAGTGCTCTTGTATCCGCACTTAGTCCCGCCGAGTATGAGAAGATAGCCGGATTGGAGGATGCTCATCAAATTTGGTTGAAGCTTGAGTTGGTTCATGAGGGTATTGATAGTGTGAAGGAGTCTAAGCTAGAAGGGCTTAGAGAAGAGTTTAACTACTTTGTCATGAGGTCGGATGAAGGGCCAAGGGAAGCCCGTGATAGAATGATGAGGATAGTAAACAAGAGAAGAGCACATGGAGAGAAGGTGTTGGACTTAGATGTGAATAGAAGGTTGCTACAAGCCTTGCAAGCATGGGATGCCAACATAGTGTCTAACATAAGAGACAAAGATGGTTTTAGATACTTCACGACCGATGAAGTGATTGGAAAGGTGCTCTCCCAAAAATAGCAAATTGATCAAGGGAATAGGATCAATGCTTTGCTCAAGGACAAGGAAAAAGCTAGTGGGAGCAAAAATGATTTGGCTCTAAATGCCAAATAAGAAAACAAAAAGAAGGTGGTTGAGGAGAGTGATGATGATAGTGATGATGAAATGGCTCTCTTTGTGAAAAGGTTCAACAAGCTCATGTCAAAAAGAAGCTTCAAGAAAAATGATCAAGACAAGAGCAAATTGAGGAAAGCCAAAAACAAGTGCTACATTTGTGGAGACAAGGGTCACTTCATGGCGGAGTGTCCGGAGAACTACAAGAACAAACAAAATAAGAAGGGTGACAAGAAGTACAAGAAACATAGAAAGTACCGTCGGGGTGAAGCACATATTGGACAAGAATGGAACTCCGATGGATCATCTTCCTCCTCCGAGGCATTGCAAGGGGTCATCTTCATCATCGGTCAAGCTTCCAAACAAGGAGGAATTGGTCGGTGTGAGCCCAATAGCATGTGATGCAATGCCTCCCTTCTCTTGGGATGAGGAACACTCGGAGGAGGAAGGTGACAAGCACAATGCAAGAGTCAACAAGAATGGCACCGAATTCATCAAGTTCACCAAGGAGGGTGAAAATCAAAAGAAGCAAGTCAAGAAGGAGAAGCAAATCAAGAACACTAACAAATCTTCTCTTATTTGTGATTTACGTACTAACGTGCCTAACCTCTCTTGTGCTCTCTTTAATGATTTTGATGCGACCTATGTGCTAATGAGGAACAAGCATGGTCGTGTCTATGCAAAATATGTTGGGCCACGCAACAAGACCCGCAAATCTTGTGTGTGGGTGCCCAAGGCACTTGTTACTAATGTGAGAGGACCCAAGCAAATTTGGGTACCTAAAAACAAAGCATAAATTGTTTTGTAGGAATACTCCTCCGGTGGTTCATCTTGGGTGGTGGATAGTGGATGTACCAATCATATGACCGGAGACAAGAAAATGTTCGACTCATTTGAGCCAAGCAAAGAAAGAAATGAGTATATCACTTTCGGAGACAACGAAAAGGGATATGTGTTGGGTTATGGTAACATTCCTTTAACCTTTCCGCATTCACTTTCGAAGGTTATGCTTGTGGATAACGTTGACTTCAATTTGTTGTCTATCTCACAACTTTGTGGAATGTGCTACAATTGCTTGTTCAACGACAAGGGGGTGATTGTCTCAAGGAGAAGTGATGGCTCGATTGCTTTTGAGGGTGTGCTCAAAGGGAAGCTTTATGTTGTGGATTTTACAACGGATAAAGCAAAACTTGACACATGCTTAGTTACAAAGTCCGACATGGGATGGTTGTGGCATAGACGACTAGCCCATGTCGGTATGAGAAATCTTCACAAACTCCAAAAGGGCGGTCACATCCTTGGACTAACGGATGTTTGCTTTGAGAAAAATAAAATTTACGAGTGCATGTCAAGCCGGAAAGCAAGTTGGAGCACCACATCCATCCAAGAACATTGTGACAACGACAAGACCATTGGAGATGCTACACATGGACTTATTCGGTCCCATTACCTACATTAGCATTGGCGGTAACAAATATGGACTTGTTATTGTTGATGATTATTCTCGCTTCACGTGGGTATTCTTTTTATGTGATAAAGGTGAAGTGAATGATGTACTCAAGACATTCTTGAAAAGAGCACAAAATGAATTTGAAGTGAAGATCAAGGCCATAAGAAGTGACAACGGTACCGAGTTCAAGAACACTCAAGTTGAAGAGTACCTTGATGAGGAGGGCATCAAGCATGAGTTTTCGGCGCCCTACACACCTCAACAAAATGGAGTGGCCGAAAGAAAGAACCGCACTCTCATAGAGATGGCAAGAACCATGTTTGATGAGTACAAGACCTCCGATCGTTTTTGGGCCGAAGCAATCAACACCGCATATCATGCTTCCAACCGGTTGTATCTCCATCGACTCTTGAGAAAAACACCATACGAGCTACTAACTCAGGTAAAAAGCCTAACATCTCGTATTCTCGAGTTTTTGGGAGCAAATGCTTCATGCTCAACAAGAAACCCAAGACTTCAAAGTTCTCCCCTAAAGTTGATGAAGGTTTCTTACTTGGGTATGGTTCAAACTATCACGCCTATCGTGTTTTTAACAAAACCACCGGTTGTGTTGAAGTTTCACGGGACGTGACGTTTGATGAATCTAACGGCTCTCAAGGGGAGCAAGTTGTTATTAACAATGCAGATGTTGAGGCTCCTAGGCAAGCAATCTAGAGAATGGCACTTGGTGATGTGAGACCGCGAGAACCACAAAACGATCAAGATCAACCTCCTCCCTCAAGTCAAGACCAACCATGCACAAATCATGATCAAGTTGATCAAGATCAAGTAGTTGGTAATGAAGATCATGCTCAAGCACAAGATGATGAACCTACAACGCATGATCAAGAGGTTGAGCAAGATGGCGGTCAAATAAGCTCACATCCACCACACCCAAGAGTGCACCAAAGTCTGCAACGTGATCACCCCGTGGAACAAATTCTTGGAGACATAGAAAAAGGGGTAATCACTCGTTCTCGTGTTTACAATTTTTGTGAATATTACTCTTTTGTCTCTTCTTTGGAGCCATTTAGAGTAGAAGAAGCACTCGAGGACTCGGATTGGGTGATGGCCATGCAAGAGGAATTGAACAACTTCACAAGAAATGAAGTTTGGACATTGGAAGAAAGACCAAGAGGCAAAAATGTTGTGGGCACCAAGTGGGTGTTCCGTAATAAACAAAATGAAGACGGTGTTGTAACAAGGAACAAAGCAAGATTGGTGGCAAAAGGGTATTCACAAGTAGAAGGATTGAACTTTGATGAAACCTATGCCCCCGTGGCAAGGCTTGAATCAATAAGAATACTACTTGCTTTTGTCACTCATCACAACTTCAAGTTGTACCAAATGGACGTGAAGAGTGCATTCCTAAACGGGCCAATCAAGGAAGAAGTGTACGTGGAGCAACCACCGGGCTTTGAAGACCCCAAGTATCCTAACCACGTTTACAAACTCCATAAGGCGCTCTATGGGCTTAAGCAAGCACCAAGAGCATGGTATGAATGCCTTAGGGATTTCCTTTTGAAAAAGGGTTTTGAAATGGGCAAGGCCGATGCAACCCTCTTCACAAAGCGCTTTGATCACGATATATTTGTGTGCCAAATTTATGTCGATGACATAATATTTGGTTCTACTAATCAAATGTTTTGTGATGATTTTAGCAAGATAATTACAAAGAGGATCGAGATGTCTATGATGGGAGAGTTGACATTCTTTCTAGAATTTCAAGTCAAGCAACTCAAGTAGGGCACCTTCCTATGTCAAGCCAAGTACACACAAGACATATTGAAGAAGTTTGACATGGACAAGGCAAAGCCCGCCAAGACGCCCATGGCAACAAATGGCCATCTCGACCTCACCAAGAAAGACAAGCCGGTTGATAAAAAGGTTTTTCGCTTTATGATCGGCTCTTTGCTTTACCTTTGTGCATCTAGGCCCGATATCATGCTTAGTGTGTGTATGTGTGCACGTTTTCAAGCCGCTCCTATGGAGTGCCACATGGTGGCCGTTAAAAGAATCTTGAGATATTTAGTGCACACACCCAACCTAGGGCTTTGGTACCCCAAGGGTTCAAAGTTCAACCTAATAGGCTATTCCGATGCGGATTATGCCGGGGACAAAGTGGATAGAAAGAGTACTTCCGGGACTTGCCAATTTTTGGGTACGTCCCTAGTGTCGTGGTCATCCACGAAACAAAATTCCGTTGCCCTTTCCACGGCCGAAGCGGAGTATGTTGCGGCCGGTAGTTGTTGTGCACAACTATTGTGGATGCGACAAACTCTAAGGGACTATGGTTACAAATTGAACCGTGTTCCTCTCCTATGTGACAATGAGAGTGCCATAAAGCTAGCATATAACCCCGTTGAGCATTCGCGCACAAAGCACATAGATATCCGCCATCATTTCTTGAGAGATCATTCTATTAAAGGGGATATTGAGGTGAGCCATGTGAAAACCGAAAATCAATTGGCCGATATTTTCACCAAGCCATTAGATGAAAGCCGTTTTTGCTATCTAAGGAGTGAGCTAAATATACTTGACTCTAGTAACGTGGTGTAAAAGCGTGCACATTTGCTTGTTGTTTTAATCGTTTTGGATCTTAAGTTGAAATGCATGCTTTCGAAAATTAACCAAGTTATTTTGAAAACTTTTCTTGGATCTTGACCAATAGGTCAATTCTTGTCAAAATGTGATCATAGCTTTGGTTGTTGATTGTATACTGATCACATGTTGTCAAGACATCCCACTAGTCCATCAAAATTATTTTTGAAAATCCCCCCAAAAATTTCAACTCTTCTTCTCTGTTTTCCCTCCTATCGGAAGTTCCGGTAGGGAGACGAGGCTCGGCGTTTTCCCGATCGGAAGTTCCGGTAGGGTAACGGAGGTTCCGATTGGAGGTCGAACATGGAACTTTTCCTTCCGATCGGAAGTTCCGGTACCCGATCCGGAAGCTTCGATCGGGAGCTCACCCTCGGGTGTCATGCCCAAACCGGAAGTTCCGGTATGCTACCGGAAGTTCCGGTGCGGAACGTTGACCTAGGGTTTGAGCCCGCACCGGAAGTTCCGGTAGGCTACCGGAAGTTCCGGTGCGGGGCGGCGAGTATAAATAGGTGGAGCCCGTCCCCTTGAAAGGGACGGCTCCCATTTGAAATAGGCTCCACTTTTTCAACTTCCCCACTTCGGATCTTCATCAACCGGAAGCTCCTTCCAACTTCCGGCGGCGGTCTTCGGCAAGAATTCATCAAATTCATCCCTCCGGTCTTCTTCAAGTTCCTAGCTAGAGGAGAAGGTATTCCTTCATTGCCTTCACTTCTAGATCTAGGGTTGAATCCTTGAATCCCTAGGAATATTTGATGCTTAGATGGTTCTCTAGCAGTTCTAGAACACTAGCATGCTTCTAGAAAGTAAATCCATTGGCTAGATGTGATTTTTCGCACTCGCTAGGGTTAGGGTTGACCCCTACCGGAAGTTCCGGTATGGGTAACCTTCTCGACGAGTTAAGGAACCCGTCGGAGGTTCCGGTACCGAGGGTGTCGGAAGTTCCGGTACTAGTACCGGAAGTTCCGACGAGAACCTTTTTGTTAGCATCTATTTAGTATCTCTAGATATCCACATTGTGTATGTTGCTCCTTACACATGTTTTCTTCTTTAGTAGATGACTCGTGGCAGGAAAGAGACCGTGTCCAAGCGTCCCGCACCTCAAAGTCATGATGACTCCGACACGGACTCGGACTACGATGTGTCGAATCCGCGCCTTGCCAAGAGGCAAGCCACGGGAACCGGTCCACAGTCTTCCTGCCGTGGTCTTGGCCCGGCAAGGGCAAAGGACTTGGAAAAGGAAAGGGGAAGAGCACAGCTAGGAGACCTCCTCCCGCTCCGGTTTCAAGTGAGGAAGAAGAAAGTGAGGAGGAGGCGGGAAATGTGGGCGGGGATGAGTGGTTTGTCCCCATTGCCCGCAACTTGCGAGGAGCATGTCAAGTATGAGCTGCGGTCACCGGCTGTGAGTGGCGGTGCAGGCTATAATGTGCCCTTCTACAAAGATGAGGTGCAAAAGTATAGGAGCAAGTGCCCGTGGATCAAGGCCAAGGAAAGGGTGTAGATGACATTCGGTTTTGGGACCACACCCAAGCTGAATGGTACAAGGAGGTGCTCAAGCTGAAAAACAAGACTCATGAGATGAAGTGGATCAAGTGGGACTGGATGGATCGTCGGAATGATCCGGTCTTCACTCAAATCAAGTCCGAGTGTGCTAGGAGAGACATGGTGGAGCTCATGGGACTTGAGCATGGGTGGAACACAGAACCGGTGGTTCGGTTCTATGCCACTCTTTGGCTTGAGTTCAATGATGACTCACAGGAGGACTCCATCATGCACCGGACGCTTGATGGAAACCGCTTCCGGATTACCTATGCTTGAGTTTGCACGGATCCTTGGTTTTGGTCATGCTCGATACCATGAAGAATAATGTGAATGTGTTTGACCCTCCGGATGATGCAGCTTTGGAGTTCATGTATGTCGGTCGCTACGCTCAGCCCAAGGGGATGATCATTGGGACACACTTCGGGCTGTACCCCGACTACCGTGTTCCGAACAACATGTTCGGATGGACTTTGGATCCAAAGATAGGGGATGCTTCTTCTCTGCTAGCGACTTCCAAGACTTTGCTCGTGTGCCATGCGTCCTGGAGCTGAGCCATTCCGTGTTTTTGAGCATATCCGGACTTCAATCATCAACCACTCCTACACTCACAAGGCGAGCCTTCCTTTTGCTCCCTTTATTATGAAGATGATTGAGCATGTCACTAGGATGCATTTCATTTATGATAGGAACCACCCCGGGCTTCGTCCCAAGAGGTTTCCTCTCTTACCCACTACTCGGGATCACCAGTGAGACAGGCAGCTCCTCCTCCACCACCAGCTCAGCCAGCTAGGGATGCTCCGGCTACTTCCTCTCGCCGGACTCGCAGCAAGTCCGGCTTCATCAGCTCGATCCTCAAGTCCATCTTCTGCATGTGCAACGCTAATAGTGAGGACATCTATGAGATGAGGATGGAGCAGCGGCGCATCAATGAAGGACATCACCGGTATCTCTCTTACTTAGCTCAGCAGCGGCAGCAGAGCACCTCCTCCTCCCTTGGATCTTGCACCGAACGTACCTCGGCAGGTGGGAGGATCCGTGGGCTCCATATCGGCAGGCCATAGGAGTGGCGGCACGAGCGAGCAGCTCGGGATGTGGAGGGCGGTGGCACCGAGAGTGGAGAGGATGACAGCGTAGAGGATGTCCCGACCGCCACCGCTCCCCGCTCTAGCACTCGGATCCCGCTCCATGAGAAAGGCAAGGGAGTGGCACGCCCGAGGATGAGGAGGACGACGATGATGATGATGACGAGTGATCCTTCCTTGGACGTTCTAGTTCTTTTCTCTTTTTGGTGATGTGTTGCCAAAGGGGAGAAGAAATTTCTATTTATCTTTATCATTGTTTTTATGATGTAATGAACTATGTGATCATGATGGACAAGTGGTTTGGTTGAACAATGGATGCTTGTAATAAGTTTAGACTTGGTTTTAATTATCTATCTATGTGGTTTGCCCCGGTACCGGAAGTTCCGGTAGGCTTACAGAGAGCTCGAGCTCTCGGAAAAGCCACACCGGAAGTTCCGGTCCCTAGTACCGGAAGTTCCGGTAGGCTAACGGAGAGTTGGAGCTCTCGGAAAAGCCACACCGGAAGTTCCGGTCCTCGGTACCGGAAGTTCCGGTAGGCTAACAGAGAGTTTAGCTCTCCGGAAAAGCCATACCGGAAGTTCCGGTCCCTGGTACCGGAAGTTCCGGTAGGCTAACAGAGACCTTTGAGCTCTGCGGAGTGCCATACCGGAAGTTCCGATATGACACCGGAAGCTCCGGTACGGTCCCGTTTTCAAACCCTAAACCTAAGTAACGGAAGTTCCAGTGCGGGCCAAAGATCCGGATCTAACCCTAATGTGAACCATCCCGAAAGTTCCGATATGCTATCGGAAGTTCCGGTGCGGGGTTTCGGACAGAGCCAACGGCTCTTTTTGGAGCTGTGGTATATAAGCCACACTCCACCCCTTTCACACCCTCTCTTGTACATTCCGAACCAACACACACTTGAGCTTCACTCCACTCACTCCAATTCCTCTCCAAAAGCAAAAAATTCCATCCTTGAGCTAGGATTCGAGTGAGAGACTTTGAGCAAGTGTTTGAGAGACTTGATTCCATTCTTGAGCATCTTCACTCCCGTCAAGCTTGTGATTTGGATTTGTTACTCTTGGAGCTTTGAGCTCCTAGACGGCTAGGCGTGCTCGTGAGCTCCCAACTTGTGTGGTGACGCCCGAGAAGTTTGTATTGCCCGTCCCGGAAAGGACCTTGATAGTAAAAAACTCAAGCTCAACCTTGGTGGTGACTTGAGGGAGAAATAGGGTTGAGAGAAACCCGGTCCTTGGTGGACTTTCTCAACGGAGACGTAGAGTCCTTGGTGGGCTTGAACTTCGGTGAAAAATTCCGTGTCTCTTGTGCTCCCTTTGTTACTTAAGAGCGTTGTTGTTTACTTTGCTAGGTTGCTTGTTAGTTTCTCTTTGTGCCGTTAAATTCCTAGAATTGCATAGGGTTGTGTCTTTCCTTCTTGCAATCACTAGAATTGTATAGGGTTTAATTCCGCATTTATCACCCCGCACCGGAAGTTCCGGTATTTGACGTTTCGTCTTAGTGTTATTTCGTAGAAAATTTTAGGTTCGCCTATTCACCCCCCTCTAGGCGACTTTCACTTATGCTATCTCCAACCCAAAGGACCTAAATCGAAGACCCAAAGACATCAATGGATAGCCATGAGGTTGAAGGGGCACCATCCAAAAATCCATGTCTCCAACGGGAGACCAAAAATTGGACGAGAGCGAGCGCCCGACGGGGAGGCCACCGCCGACCTTCGGCGCCTACCACGGGGGGGGGGAGGCCTGAAAGTTGCCTAGAGGGGGGATGAATAGGCAATCTAAATAAAAACCCGAAAATCACAACACTTAGAACAAAACGGTTAAATTCGCCACCGACGGAACTTCCGTCGAGTAGGATGAGGAAAGCCTAGGGATTGACACAAGAGAGGGAATCTCACGATTCCACTTGAATGGAAAACTTCCTTCTTGCCTTGAGAGTGTTGTACCTGCAAAAATTCAATAGACACACAACGTACAAGTAGATCGGGTGATAACTCACCCGGAGGAGAACAAACAAGCACACAACAAAAACGAACAAGAGAGACACGGAGATTTTTCACCGAAGTTTGGACCCCTCACAAAGAGGTTGCTACGTCTCCGTTGAGGAGCTCATAAAGAGCCGGGTTTCTTTCAACCCTAATCCTCCCAAGTGACCACAAAGGTCAAACTCGGTTTTCTTCTTCTTCCTTCGATTCTTTTCCTTTCGGAGGTGAATCACAACCTTCACAAACTTCCCAAGGCTCACCACAAGCTTGGGAGCTCTAAGGTGACACCTAGCCAATCTAGGAGAACGAATCTCCAAGAGTAACAAGTGAAAACGAGATTAGTTGCTAGGGGAAGATATGCTCTAGGTTGGGTTGATGCTATCAAGCTTGGAATCAAGATGGGAGCTCTCTCAAACGGCATTGGATCTCAAGAGGAATGGAAGAGAGTGAGAGAGAGAGAGAGCTTGAGCAAGATCTCGTGAATTCAAAAAGCACCAAGCAACTTTGCTCACGGGGTAGGTCAAAGCTATATATAGTGTGGGCTCTCAAAGAGCCGTTGCTAGGTCAATTATTGGCTTTGATGGAACTTCCGTCATCCCATTAGGTCAAAGGCGAAAGGAGTCGGGACAGAAATTCCGTCGAGTTGGGACTTCCGTCCCAAACTCTCCGGAACGGGCAAAACTTACGTCAACCCCGACGGAACTTCCGTCGAGTGAAGCTTTGAATCGGAGAAACACCAGGACGGAACTTCCGTCCGATCTGCACTTCCGTGCCAAAATTTCTGGAACTAACGTAACTTTCGTCCTAGATGGTGAAAGGTGGAAATAGGTTGGCTTTTTGATCTTTGGATTTTGGTGTTTTGGTTCCAAGTTGTTTGAAGATAGCTAGAGCACATTCTTCCTCGCACGTAAGATCGTTTCACCCCTCTTAATAGTTTGGCACACCTATACTCAAAAAGCTACAAATCTAAACTTGAGGCCTTTGCATTTGAGTACTTTGATCATTTTTTAATTGAGGGGTTTACTTTCTCGCATTGTGGGTACAATCAATTTGATATCCTGCATAATCACTCAATAACACATTAAAGTTTTTAATTCTTTGTCATTTATCACCAAAACCCGGTGGTGGAGCTACATGCCGGAATCCCCCACCGACCTCGCCATGGTCGACATCGTCGTGGACTAGCTCGCTCGCCAAGCTCATGAACTCGCATCACCAAGATCTCCCCGACGCGCCACACGCCCCTCCGTGGCGAAGCTCCCCTATCGCGCAACTCCGCCTCGGCCTCCGCCGGCAGGCACAACACCTCCATGGTGCGGTGGGGGCTCCTCCCGGTGCGCCGCCTCGGCCTCCTCCCCAACCGCGCGACTCCTCCCCGGCGCGCCGCTCCGGCCACCGGCCCCTCCGTGGCCTCTACCCCCACCACGCGGCCCCTCCTCGACCGTCGGTCCATGCCCGACAAAGCGCCTCGGCGGCCGCTGGTCTCTCTCGGCGTGCCACCTTTGCACTTGTTTTTTCTTTTCTTCTCCGTACGGTTCCGGTTCCGGTCGTTTGGGTAGCCCGCAGCGATGCTCCAAATGTAGGTGGCGACCTTGAGGGATTTCAAAATCGGGTGCCCGTTGGAGATGTGTTTTGATGTTTTTTTTTGACCCAATTTGGGTTTGGGTCACCAAATGGGGCATGGGTTGGAGATAGCCTTAGAACCAAGTAAATATTAGCACATACTCCTTTAATTTGAAATTCTTGTCATTTCGGACAAGGAGAATGGCCTAAAACTAAACTAGCTTGGTATGTCCGAACAACATGAATAAAAGAACACAAGACTATAGGTTATCGCTAGTACAAAAAAAAACATTTTGTTAACCTAAATTATAGAATGAGTAGTCTAGCTGGTTCAACAACCAAAGTTAGTTCTAATATATTAAGATCATGAGTCCAATTTTTTCTATAGCATTTTTTTATAAATTTTTTTTGACATATCCTTTTTAATGAAACTCTAGGTCCGCCGTTGGGCCCTGCAAGAGCTCATGTCAAGTAAGGCCCACACGCAGACGAAGCAAACTCAACCCTGCTCGTACGTGTACTGCGACGGAGATGGGGAACCGTCGGTTCAGATGACAAATTGACACCAGGCACGGCACAGCAGCTATCGTCGCCGGCTCCCCTCGCATCTGCAGATGCAAAAGTCCATCCCGATCGGGTGGTCCTGCACAACCAATCGGCGCGCACTTCAACGCAACGCGTATGAGTACGCGTAATTGTGCTCAGCATACAGTACAGTACAAAGGCGATCGAGAGATCGACCAAACCACATGGGCTGGAGTTTCCTCAGCTGTTGCAGTAGCACTGAGCTGTTCTGTTCGTCAACCTCGTTTTCTCTACAGGAAAAACGATGCCGCTTTTGACATCACTCTCGAGTGCGGTTAAGCGAATAAAAAGGGTGCGTTTACGTCGCCAAGTTGGCTGAAAAGCGCGGCGAAATTATGGTTTTTGAGTGCGAAAGGCGGATGCAAATCTCAGCTCGTCGCGGGGCCTGCCTGTTAATTTGCTCGGCCACCACCATCGCTGGCCCTTCAGGCAGAGGCAGAGCTAGCCACGGATTTGCGGCGCTGATTGGAGGGCCCACCTGCTCGTCTCTGTGAAAACAAGCCTCGTCCGGGGCCACACCAGTACACCACTATGCCCCAGCTGCTACGCAAACCCGAACCACCACTACAATCATTTTTTGTTAGTTTATTAACGTGCCTGCAATTCTCCAATTCCAGCTTCGATTAAACAAGTCTGGCAAATCTTACCGAAAGCCACCAAATCACTTCAAATTACAAGGTGACGCTTGTGTACGTGCTGCTCAGAATTTTTTGTTTACCTACGTATCTAAACGGACCCACCGCATTATTATTTTTCGTTTATTCCGTTTCAATGCCTCTATCTTGTGAGCACATACACAAAGCATACCGAGTAGAAACTTCCGCATGACAAATAAGAGTCCTTTTGGCACAGCTTATGCAACAGGTTTAGCTTTGGATTATGGTTCAAGTCTGTATCAAAGAGCTGGTTTGAATAAGTGATTATGGGTAGAAGTCTGCTATGAAGTTGTTTTCATTTTTTATACTAGGATGGTGAAGTCTGGAAATAACAGCTTTTCACAGCTCACACTCACAACTTTGTTTCGAACAGACGAGGATAAGTCTGTTTTACCAAACGATTTGATCGCATAAACTGCATAAGTTGAAATTAGCGGAAGTCTGTTTTGACCCATAATCCAGTCCATGAGTTGAAGCTCTACCAAAGAGACCCTAAGCATTCCAACAACTTCAAGTCGTGAGACAAGAATTTCCTGATTTTCTAATAAACTTAGGCAACATTTGGTTAGTGGCCACCCTTAAGGTTCATCTGTTAATACAATTTTGTGGCGTTGATTTTTTTACGCCCAAATTCGGCAAGAGAATGCATTGCTAAAGCTATATACTACTCCTCTGTTTCAAATTATAAGACGTTTTTTATTTTCGGACTTCACGTTTGACCGTTCATTTTATTCAAAAAATTTGTGCAAATGTTATTAATTTAATTATGATTTGT
The DNA here is from genome assembly GCA_031894775.1 of Chloris gayana. Classification (NCBI taxonomy): domain Eukaryota; kingdom Viridiplantae; phylum Streptophyta; class Magnoliopsida; order Poales; family Poaceae; genus Chloris; species Chloris gayana. Next base: position 24,660 of record JAUNZO010004766.1, read on the forward strand.
TTTATCATTAAAGATATTTTGTAAATGACTTATTTATTTGTATATTTGCACAAAATTTTTGAATAAGACGAACGGTCAAACATAATCTCCGAAAGTTAAAAACGTCTTATAATTTGAAACGGAGGGAGTAGTTGCCACATCTTTGCTCCAAATCAGACACTTGCAATTTCTCTACATGGCGGCCAGAGACTATGGCGTGACAGCCAGATGCGGGGAACCAAGTACATGAACCAAATAGGATTGTATATAAATCACAAAAAAAAAAACGATTGTACATCAAGCAATATGTGCATCAACGTTACAACAGAAACATATAATCCTATTATCTAAATTATAATAGTTTATTTATTTCTCCATTCAAATTTCTCTTCTTGAAAGAATTGTACTCTACAGCAATGAAACATATAATCCCATCCTTTACAAAAGAAAAATATCTCACTCTAAATAAATAGCACATCATATCTCCTAAGCTTATGGTTGTAGTACACATTTCTACATTTTCTTTGAGCACTCATGACCATAATGGCAACTACCCACTATTGATCCAACATTGATTCTTAATGGTTTCCCTTTGACCATTCATTCGTAATATATCCAGTTTGAGAGAAAATGACCCGGTTTAAAGAAAGATGCTTATAACTAACACAAGTAATTACCATAGGCTATATCACAATTAAGTGTAGTTCCACATGTTGCATGTTTTGATCATAACAAAGTCAAATGTGTGTGTCATGCACATTGCCCTCAATCTGGTAGTCTTTGTGGCTAAAAGTACTTCAATATTCTTGTAAACAACTTAGTAATTATCTCACGAGATAACACGGTGATTTGCCTATTATCTCCATCTCTGACATGTTATTCACCGACTGAAAGTCTGAAACAAAACACTGCTCTTTTGCACCTAAGGAACACATGGTAGTTCTTTTCGTGAAAACCTTTTACTGAAGCAAAATCGCTAGTGTATTTTCCTTGCTCGTTTTACTTTGCACACATCGTCCATTTACACAACCTAGAAGATTAATCTTTACACATCAGAACGTGCTGCGTGCATGTTCTCCTTTTTTACACCCATGATAGCATGCCTGATCTCCTTTACACATCAATATGTGACAATGCATGATAGTTATTTCATCCAAAAAGTTACAGCCTACATAGGTCTCGCTTATTTCCCTTGTTCTGCTCACATTATCCATTGATAGATACCAAAACGAGGCTCGTTATCCTCAAGAGATACACTTGCTTTCCTTTACACCTGTTTATGACTCACTCCGGAAAAAGACAAGCCTAAAGATCAAATAACTGGCGCTAAGAGAACTTCCCAGCTTATCGGCACAAGTTCATGATTTGGTGACCATTGCTGATCTCAACAAAGCTGTACTTATCTTTACCATCTCATGACGACACTCACGCCAAAAGACTGCTGTTTCCAACAAACTCGCTACTATTCTTTATAGTTTAAATTAACAAATAAAACCTACTATGGAATAGCTCCAAGTTAGAAAAGAACAGAGCCAACTCAAAAGGAGAACACTTCAAAGTCCAAAAGTAGAAACAGCAACGCATAAATAAAATACATCAAATTTGCAGTATAAAAATAGCAATGCCATAGTGGAGGGGTCGTCGAATTGGAGAAGAAATCTACCTACGCTCGCAAAAGGAGAGAGTGGGGGCGTGAAGGCAAGGCAAAGGGCAAGGTGAGCTCGAAAGCCCACATCCCAATTCCCCATCTCGCCCTTCTCGCTCTTGCATTAAATATAGGGAACTCGCGCTCCAGCTCACTCCCCCTTCCCCTTCCCCAAATCACCGCAGCGAATCCAATCGAGTGGAAGCTTTAGCTCACGGCCATGGAGCAACCTGGCGCGGGTGCGGACGGCGACGTGCCTGCCGGGCTGGGGCTGACGGCGGCGGAGTATGAGCAGCTGCTGCCAACGGTGGACGCGCACCACCGCTACGCCGTGGGCGCGGGCCAATGCTCCTCGCTCCTCGCGCAGCGCATCCACGCCCCGCCGGCCGCCGTGTGGGCCATCGTCCGCCGCTTCGACTGCCCCCAAGTGTACAAGCACTTCATCCGCAGCTGCGCGCTCCGCCCCGACCCCGACGCCGGCGAGGTCCTGCGCCCCGGCCGCCTCCGCGAGGTCAGCGTCATCTCCGGCCTCCCCGCCAGCACCAGCACCGAGCGCCTCGACCTCCTCGACGACGCCGGCAGGGTCTTCGGATTCTCCATCACCGGAGGCGAGCACCGCCTGCGCAACTACCGCTCCGTCACCACCGTCTCCGAGCTCGCCGGGGGCCCGGGATCTGCACCGTCGTGCTCGAGTCGTACGTCGTCGACGTCCCCGAGGGCAACACCGAGGACGACACTCGCCTCTTCGCGGACACCGTCATCAGGCTCAACCTCCAGAAGCTCAAGTCCGTCGCCGAGGCCAACGCCGCCGCCGCACCGCAGCAGCCTCCGCCGGCGCCGGCAGAATAGCAAGGGAAGAAAGCGGCAGCAAGTTTTGGGCGTTTCAGCAATTTCGCTTCTTTTGGAGGGCCCGCTTTGAATTCAATCTGATGCATGGACTTGGACCGGGCAAGGAGGGGTCAGCTTGAATTAGGTGTCATTGAAAGGGCGCTACCTGTAATAAGCTCCTTCTCTTCTGGATTCCTTCCTCTTGACTTCACACTTGTTTCGGAATTTGGTTAATTTCAACTTTATGGTCAATGGAATGGTTCCTTTCCTTGGTAATCGCTTGCTTCTCAACTACTACCTTCGTGTGATGATGTGATTCATGCATATTCAAATTTTGATTCTGATTAGCACAATGCAAGTCATAGCTAGCACCACTGATCACTGATCAAAGGTGCCTTTTAAGTATCCAGTTCATTTAATATCTCTGAGTTCTTTAAGTGACACTAATGACTAGATGATGTGGTTGCAGCAAAACTTGCTGGATTCTCTTAATTTGAATGCAGCTGCCCCTCCTTTTTTTGGCTAACATTCTGGATGAGCTGTTAGCCTAGACACTAATTTTGTGAATTCATCTCGGAGCTGGAGCCAGTGTTTGAAATCCCGACCGGATCCCGGCCGGTTTCCGCGGTTTCCGGAGATCCCGGTCCCGGCCGGTTTCACCGGGAGACCGGGATTCCGGATTTGAATTTTGAATTTTTTGAAAATTTGAAAGAATTTGATATGAAAATATGAAAAAAAACTAGATGAAAAATCATGATTTATGGAGAAATCCAATCATAAAAATGATGATGTTTTGACTTATGAGAAAAATGAAGTAAGATACAAGTTAAGAAAGAAATAAAAAAACCTTATCTGGTATTGAGTTCATGTTTATCTATCATAGTTTGTATTTGTCATCGAAGTATTAGTTGTGGACTTCATTTAGGGAATTGTAATTGAACTATGTGTGATGGATGGATGTTTTATGTCTTTATCATGCATTTGTGATGGATGAATGTTTTATGTGTGATGAATATGAGTAGAAATTATGAAACTGTTATGCCAATTTTTTAATTAATTTTACGCCTTTTTTTCATGTTTTAACCTCTTCTCAAATTTTACAAATCAGTCACCGGGATCCCGGTAGTCCTATCCGGAATTCCGGTAATCCCGTCCGGAATCCCGGTAATCCCGGTCGGGATCCCGGTCCATCCCGTCTGAACTGCCAAAACGGAGTTCGTCCGGATTCGGACCGGGATTACCGGTTTCCGCGAAAACCGACGTCCCGGTCTCGACCGGGATTACCGGGAGAAACGGGAATGTAAACCTTGGCTGGAGCTGCTTAAATTTATGGTTGCTGCTGGCAGGCAGCGTAGACAGAGTACATGAGCAAACAGCAAGTGTCGTCGATACCTTAAATTGTACAGTACTATATTTGATGATTGTCTTGAGAGTCTAGCTCTTGTGTGCAGGTTGTATTTTGTCTCTTCTTGACATAGTAGTATTTTTCTGCTACGTGTACAGTCTACACCCTGAAGTTATTAATTGTTTTGGAAGAAGCGTCATTGCGTCAAATATATATCGCCATTACTTGCCGCCCTTCTCAAGCAACTTTTGCTTGTGTCGGGCCAATGTTTGTGTGCTGCTTGTGCACAATTTGTCCTTTGTTCCAGCTCTGCGTGCTCATTTGCTTGTGCACTTACTATTACTGGCAAATGGATTGTAATTCCCCTCGCTCAAAAATAACATGATCGCAATTCTGTTGTGAGCTTCAGAATTGCTATTATAAATTCGTGCCTTCCGAACGTTGCCGAGCCTTCGAGAAGCCATATCTTCGACGCCATCCAAAAGGTGCCTGAAGATTCAGAGTTCAGACAGTGAAACGGGAGCGAGCAAGATGCTCGCGAGTAGGCCAATGAGCATTCCTCTTCCTGTTTCGCCACACCCATATCAAAGGTCGCCGCCGCAAGCGAGAATTCAAGAGATTTGCAAGCTTTGGAACAACAGATGGCCCTGTTCGTTTTCTGCGACTCTAAAATTTAGCGACTGTCACATCGAAAAGAATCTTACTATTTATGAATATTTCGATCAATTTAATGACAAAACCCTATTGACAGATTGGTGCTAATTTTCGAGATGAATCTAATGAGCTTAATTAATTTAGGTTTTGCTAAAGTGATGCTACAGTAACCGTCTTCTAATCATGACTTAATTAACCTTATTAGATTCGTCTCGTAAATTAGTCTAGGGACCTGTAATTTATTTTATAATTAAACTTTATTTAATACTCCTAAATAGTAAGATTCTTTTCGATATGACAACTCTAAAGTTTAGACTCGCGAAACGAACACACCGATAGTATATTTTGGTGCTCCACTTCATTCCTGCCAGTGGGGAGGATCCCTTTGCTTCATCAGCAATTAGGCAGCATCACCAAAGCAGAGGCCTAATCGGCGCCCCGTTTCGCATGGCCTTTTCGCCCAATCTTTTCACTCCAATTCCATCGCCACCACATTCAGATTCCTCCTGCTTTGCGGCCACATCTGAAAGCTGAACAATAGCAGCAATCACATGTACCAGTTCACCAATGGACAGAAAAACTGTGGTCCCTGACAGGCATTGGCAACAACAAACACAGCAATCGGGCCTAGAATTGGCTACTACCAACTCTTTCGTTGAGATCCCGGCCGCTCGTCCTCCAGACCGAAGCCAGAAAGAGATTCTCCACATTCTCTGTCGGTACCCGTGGTTTGGAGCTTAGTGAGTATTTGATGATCATCAGTGAATTGCTTGACCGAGATCTATTGTTGGAAGTAAATTCTCCAGGACCCATGTTGAAGTACTCTTTATCTTGCATTTGACTACTTGTTTCACAGATGCGTGTGTAACACGAATATAAATGCAGTAGATTTGATTAACGCGGGGAAAGAGAGGAAGAGGGCTGGGTCATTTTTAGCTCGTTTGGGCAGACAATTGGGGTTTGCTAATTTTCATTCGACATCTAGCTAATTTCCGATTAGATCAAAGTCCAATTACAAAATACAATCTTCTTCTAGTTTTTTTTCTTCCCTTCACCTACATTGCTACTTAACCCAACAAAAATAAATAATTATACAAATTCTAGTACAAATCATGTTGATTGAGAGTTTCCTAGACTTTTAGTCAATTGAAGGGGAGGAAAGATGCAGACAGTTTTATCATCCCTCATGTTCTTTAAAAGATAATTATATCCCTGCTTGCAAGCCGTTGAGAGAGAAAAATGGAAGTACTTTCTAGATGAAAATTGAAGGTGTGGGAGGCAGTTGCAATCTCACATGGCACTGTCTTTTGGACACTGACCTGACCCCCGCCCCTTTCATCAACTTGCCCAACTTGCTACGATAATCAAAGCCAGAAAAGACTCTTTTCTTATGGGCCATCATGTCACGTAGCAGTAGGACTCAATTGATGGAGGCAAAATTCTCGGAAGAAAGCACCGCTTGATGGCCGGCTACTGACTAAATGATCAATTATAATATGTAAATTGTAAAGTTAGGGACTGAAAAATAAAATGGGGTGAGAGAGGCTCGAACTCTCGACCTCAGGATCACTCGCATTTTTAGCTATGAGACCTACGCGCTAGCCAACTGCGCCACCACCCCTTTGTGTTAGACATCAGGAAGTAATATTTATAACCGAAGTTAGGTCCACGTACAAACGTTTTTTTTTCCTTGAAACGAAATGCTCATGACTTTTGTAAAGAGAGAAAGGCCTCCGATTACACAATCAGGAAACAGTTGAAATTAGACGCAGCAATGAAGTCAGACTCGGAGTCTCGGAATTTCAATGGCACCAAATGCACTCATCACCAAGACCTTCACTTTATCCGCTTGATTAAGTGAATAGCTGCCATGCTCAAATTACATGCAAATTCAGATAGATATTCCGAGACAAGAATCACGAGATATTTTGCAGAAGAGACTCAAATCCGCGGTATATGTGTCTGCCGCATTTGACATCCAATTTGCATGCTTTCCAGAACCCGAGGTACTCGGGCTCTTCATTTGCAGGCCTGTTCTGTTTGAACTCGTTTTCCAGTTTCTCTATTGCGGATGCCACCGCCAATGCCCTATGCACGTTTTTTTCCCGCTATTAGTTTTCGCCACGCCGCACATTTCTTGTTCATCGCTGCAGCCTCGTTCCTGGTCCGCCGCGCGGCCCTTGGCGCTCAGCCGCTCACTGCTAGATTGGCCCTCTGTTGGAGCAAGGAAATTATCTAGCTGTGGCTACGGTACTGGATTGGAGTTTTCTAATTGCCCTTTTGGCCTTTTGTCAATTGCAGTGCGGAGCTTAAAACTGTACCAAAAGCCCTTGGTGATACGGTTAGAGAAAGAAAACGTCATGCACGCACCCACCCCGATTTGCTCCATGGCTCTATAGGGATTAATCAGTGTATATGAGTGTGTTATTATCTATATCAAGTTTCGGAAAAGAAAAAAAAGGGTTCGATCAGCAAACTACCCAAAGCAAACCATCACGTCCCTGATCCCAGCGCCGACCGGGTCACCTCGTACGCCAAGAAGCAGGTGCCGCTGGCCGGGACGCTGCGCGCCATGGCCGGGCCGAACCCCCTGAACAGTCCCCTGACCCCGTCGGCGGCGAGGATCTTCCGTGCCGCGTCCACGGAGCCCGAGTACCTCGGGTTCCTGTAGTCGTCCACCTGGATCACGCTCTTCACCACGTCCGTCGGGTACACGCAGGCGCAGGCGCACGCGCCGGCGAGCCCCGCCGCCGCCGCCAGCGCGCCGCGGCCGAGCTGCGACGACGACGTGTGCTGCTCCTGCCCGCCGCCGCGGGCCATGGCCTGCTTCGCCGCCTCGTACACGCCGAACATGACCGCGTTGCCGGGGACCTCGCGCGCCAGCGTCGGCACCAGGCCCTTGAACAGCCCGCGCGCGCCGCCTTCCGAACGGAGCACGTGCCTCGCCACGTCGATCGGGCCGTCGTACTTCACCGCCGCGGCGGCGCCGTCCCCAACGCCGCCGGGAGCTTCGGCTAAGACGCTCTGGGCTTGTAACCTGACGTGACAGCAACTTTTAGGAATGCCGATGTCGAAGGGCAGTAGAATTCAAAAATTTTAAGCTACCGTGCGCCGATACTAACAACTGACCTGCACTTGATGAGGCCGACGGGGCACGCCAGGAACGAGACGGCGACCCCGGCGGCGGCGCCGGCGACGACCTCCTGGCCGATGGTGAGCGGCGCGCCGGGCTCGGAGCGCAGCACGGCCTCCATCTGGCCCCTGACGGTGAAGAGGAGCGCGTTGAAGGCGACCACGGTGGCGAGGGGCGCGCCCATGCCCTTGAACAGTCCCCGGGGCCCCTCCGCGGCCAGCGTCTGCTTCACGGCGTCCATGGCGCCGGCGTAGCGCGGCGGCGAGGGCTGGCTCTGCAGCTTCACCTTGATCGTGTCGAAGGGGTGGCCCACTACCAGCGCTGCGCCGCGCCACCCGCCGTGCCGGCAATCAGGTCCTTGGCCACGTCGCCCATCTCCCTGCCATGCACTGTTTCCAGTTCAGTCAGTCGGCTGCACTTGATCGCAGTTTTTGGATGGAGGTCAACATGCTCGTCAGTTTTCTTTCTTGTTCAAACACGTCAGCAAATCGTCAACCGTGATTTTGAATTTGGAATGTTCGGTTACACAAGGATACCAGCACATCGGTCAAATGTGCTTGCTTGCTTGCTTATTACTAATTGGTCAGTGCCGCCGTTGTCGTCGAACATAAAAACAGAAGCCCTGCTATTCTGAATGTCTCCTGAGTACGGAGTCGCTGCATCCATGCCAGGAGAAGAAATGGCAGTACCGTGGCAGCGGGCAGTGTTGCTCCAAGAAATCAGCGATCAACCTAGAGCTGATCTTGTTATCTCGTACGCCACGAACGTCGCGGCATTGGCGGGCACGCTGCGCGCCATGGCAGGCCCGAACCCCTTGTACAGGCCCTTGACGCCATCGGCAGCGACGATCTTCCGAAACGCGTCGATGGACCCCGAGTACCTCGGGTTCTTGAAGTCGTCCACTTGGATCACGCTCTTCACCACGTCTGTCGGGTACACCGTGAGCCAGAAAGCTGCGCCGGCCAGCCCTCCGGCCATGATCTGGGAGCCCCTGCTGAGGTTGGATGTGTCCTTGCCACCGGCTAGGTACTGCTTCACAGCCTCGTACACGCCGAAAATCACCGCGTTTCCCGGGACTTCCCGGCCCAATGTCGGAACGAGGCCCTTGAAGAGCCCTCTCGCGCCGGCGTCACGGAGGACGTGCTTTGCCACGTCGATCGGTCCTTTGGGTACAGCAACGCCGGAAGCAGCCGCTGTCTCTGCTAAAGAACTCTGGGCTTGCAACCTGCAAGAGCGGGAAATCGTTTTTAGAAGAACTAAAATTGGTTTTATCAAAGCTAATGCAATGCACAGTGCAGAACAGGTGACAGCACAGCCCCTGAATTCAGTTAATTTGAACCACCACCCATTCTACATGAACCTGACTTGCAGAGATTTGTAAGAACTTGATTCGTAAATCCAAAAAAAAAAACACAAGCACACAAAGGATGTGACCAAATTCTACGGCATTTGGATGGCAGACGCTTCTGTTAATCCAATTTGGCATGATATCATGCTAGTGATATAGACCACTATGGCACTATTTCATTCATAAATGTCAAATCCTCATTTCAATATAGTGACGCATGATATATCATGCAAGTAAATGAAATCATAAAAACTTGAGCCCATGGCAATTTAATATCTTATGATGCCGAAAATATGCAGGGAAAAGCCTTTTTAGATTACGTTAGTAGCCCACCTTTGAACATTGCTCTCACTAGATTAATGCATCCAAAAATGCTGGAATGAGAATAGGTATGGCACCGTTGATCTGCATTTGATCAGTTCCGTTGGACACAGCAAAAAGGAAACACAGGCGCATTAAAAAATGTCAAAGAGTGTCCTCATTTGTAGTTAGAGAGATCAGTTTCCACAGTCAAACTTGACTTCTCATTAGAGCAGTATATCATAAATTTAGACGGATGTTTATGCTGATGCAGCCAGGCATGATTATGAGTGATTTAAGCGGGTTGAACTGAGAAAGTGCATTTCATAGGAGGACAAATATCATGACTATGACTCATGAAAAAACCCACCACACATGAAAAGAAACCCCACCAAGCGAACATTGCAGTCGCAAACATACAAATCAAGTAAACAGTAGACATGAATTGGTGATGTGCCACTTACCTGCATTTGATCAGCTCTGTTGGACATGCCAAGAACGAGACCACAACTCCGGCACCAGCACCCGCAACAACCTGCTGTTTCACCGTCAATGGTGCACCGGGCTCCGACCTTAGGAGGGCCTCCATCTGTCCCCTTGCGCTGAACAAGACAGCGTTGAAGGCGGCAACGGTGGCAAGCGGAGCGCCCATCCCCTTGTACAAGCCCCTCGGTCCTTCAGCCGCGACGGTCTGCTTGACGGCATCGATGGCGCCACTGTACTTGGGGAGCTGGCCAGGGGCAGGCGTGGGCTGGCTCTGGAGCTTCACCTTGATGGTGTCGAATGGGTGGCCGACGAAGAGGTTGGCAGCCCCTCCGACGGTCCCAGCCGTCAAGTCCTTTGCAACGTCCCCCATCTGATTCTAAATCTTAACCGTAGTTCATAGAGCAATTCAGTGCCATTCACGAATGGTAGTACGCGAAACTATGCAAAATTTGGTTTTTTAGCTCAATGTTAGCAGAGGTTCAAGGTTCGATTAACAATAGATTGTCTGGATCAAAACTCAGGAGATTCTGTGTCATCCTATATTGCCCCATTTTGCAGAGCATAACAGGAAAAAAAATAAAAAAAAACCTTTGTGAACAATATAAAGTTGAAAGTAATTAGTGAAACACCCGACTGACTAACTGACTCTTATCTCATTTAAGGAGAAAGACACAGGGCTTCACCAATGCCTAATATACATTACGTGGGTATAAAAAAAGTAATATGCAAAGTATTCGTACTTGACCAGGCGAGGAGCAATGCAATGGGGACGAAGCCCAGGGACCGGTGTGCTTCCTCCACTCCTCTTCCCGCTCACCTTACAAGTCCACCCCGAAGCATGAATGACTCAGCTGGCTCTTCCGCAACAACCAACGCAGCAAATTGCTGCTTAAAATAGACAACACTACGCATGCCACTAAGAAAAAGAGAATTATATAGGACATGGAATAAAATCAGAGGAAAAAGAACGATAGAGAGAGGACAAAAGACAGGATGACGAGGGTCATGTTCCACCAGACGCCACACCCCAACAACGACCAGTACCAAAATCTATCACCATCACGGAAGAGCGTCACCACTCCTGCGCCAGCGGGAACACATCGGATGGCAAATCCGCTCCCAGCCAACCATTACGACAAGGCCAGTATTACCACTCCAATCAGCTGCTACTCACTGACTCCACACATTCAATCAACAGGGGAGGCCGTCATAAAATTTGCTTTGCTTGCTTATTAAATAGTGTTGCCATTGCTGCCAAACGTAAAAACTTTCAGCCAAGAAGGTTCTGAAAAAGAATTGCTGCCATCTGAAGAAGAGCTGCATCCATGCCTGGAGAAGATGGCAGTGTGGCAGTGGGCAACGCAATGGTACTCGAATTAGCAATCAGCCTAGCGCCGATCTTGTTATCTCGTACGCCACGAACGTCGCGGCGTTGGCGGGGACGCTGCGCGCCATGGCAGGTCCGAACCCCTTGTACAGGCCCTTGATGCCGTCAGCAGCGATAATCTTTCTCAGCGCGTCCATGGACCCCGAGTACCTCGGGTTCTTGTAGTCATCCACCTGGATCACGCTCTTCACCACGTCGGTTGGGTACACGGACAGCCAGAAAGCTGCACCAGCGAGTCCTCCGGCCAGGATCTGGGAGCCCCTGCCGAGGTTGGATGTGTCCTTGCCACCGGCAAGGTACTGCTTCGTGGCCTCGTACACGCCGAACATCACCGCATTTCCTGGAACCTCGCGGCCCATTGTGGGGACAAGGCCCTTGAAGAGACCTCTTGCGCCGGCATCACGGACGACGTGCTTCGCCACATCGATGGGTCCTTTGGGCAGAGCAACGCCGGAAGCAGCAGCTGCCTCTGCTAAGGAACTCTGGGCTTGCAACCTACAAGAAGGGAAATTTGTTAGAAGCATTAAAATGGTGTTGTAAAAAAGTTGATGCCATTGCCTAGTGCTATCCTTCTTTAAAATATTTCGTGAAAAATAAAATGCACAGTGCAGAACAGGTGACAAGGCATCAATTCTACATGAACTTGACTTGCAGAAACTTGTAAGAACTTGATTTGTAAACCCGAAAACACAAGCACACAAAGAATGTGACCGGATATACGTGTTTGTACTGATACAAATGAGTTTTACAGCCGTCCAATTTTATGGCATTTGGATGGGCATCACTTAAATAGCAGAAGCTTTTGCTAATCCAATTAGCTAGTGATATGTCCTAAAAACACTGTTTCATAAAGCAAAAACCTCATGCTAAAGCTGTAACAAATCTATCTGGTAAAGAATCTTGAAATGAAACAAGGCATGGAGCCACTGATCTGCAGTTGATCAGCTCTGTTAGAAACAGGGAACACAATGGCAGAAAGAAGTGTCCAGTGTGCCCTTATATGCATTTTGCAGAGACAAAATTGAGTTTACTTTCACCAATCCAACGTTTGACTTCATACTAGAGCACTATACCATTATTACTTAAGGTGGAGGAAGCTTATGATTCATGCAACCAGGCATCATTATGAGCAATTTAAGTGGGATGGTGAATGGAGATGCACCTGAATGTACAGTAATTCAGTATGATTCATACAATCAGGCGTCATTATGAGCAATTTGAGTGGGATGATGAATGGAGATGCACCTGAATGTATGGCACTTCAGTATGATTCATGCAATCAGGCGTCATTGCTGAGCAATTTAAGTGGGATGATGAATGGAGATGCACCTGAATGTATGGCAATTCAGTATGATTCATGCAATCAGGCGTCATTATGAGCAATTTAAGTGGGATGATGAATGGAGATGCACCTGAATGTATGGCAATTCAGTATGATTCATGCAATCAGGCGTCATTATGAGCAATTTAAGTGGGATGATGAATGGAGATGCACCTGAATGTATGGCAATTCAGTATGTTGGCATGTATGGTGCCTAAGATCAGCAGGAAAGTGCATTTCATAGGACAATATCATCACTTTGACACAAGAAAAAAACCTAACAAGTCAACATTGCAGTTGCCAGAACATACAATTCAAGTAAAGACTGGAGACATGAAACGTGGTCTGTGCCACTGACCTGCACTTGATCAGCTCTGTCGGGCATGCCAAGAATGAAACCGCGATTCCGGCACCAGCACCGGCGACAACCTGCTGCTTGGCAGTCAATGGCACACCAGGCTCTGTCCTCAGGAGGGCCTCCATCTGTCCCCTCACACTGAACAAGACAGCATTGAAGGCGGCAACGGTGGCGAGCGGAGCCCCCATCCCCTTGTACAAGCCCCTCGGCCCTTCGGCCGCCACGGTCTGCTTGACGGCATCGATCGCGCCAGAGTACTTGGGGAGCTGACCCGGTGCAGGGGTGGGCTGGCTCTGGAGCTTGACCTTGATGGTGTCAAATGGGTGTCCGACGATGAGGTTGGCAGCCCCTCCTACGGTCCCGGCGGTCAAATCCTTTGCAACGTCCCCCATCTGATTCTAAATCAGAAACATAGTGCACATATTAAAATTCAGTACCATGCACCAATAGCAGTATAGCAAACAATATAAGCAAAAAAATTCAGCTCAATGTTAGCAATTAGCAGAGATTCAGGGTTCGATAAACAACAGTACCAATACCCAGAAGGAGCATTGCCATGAATTCTAAATCTGAGACGTAGTGCGCATAACAAAATTCTATACTATACACCAATAGCAGTATTTCAAACAATATAAACTTCATTTTTTTGGCTCAATGTTAGGACTTTGCAGAGATTCAGGGTTTGACAAACAACAGATTGTCAGTACCAGTAAAGGAGCTTTTACTGGAGAGGTGAAGTAAGTAATCCGGTATGCCAAGTAACTTCAGCATCCATACATTGCCGCATTTTGCCGAGCAGAACGGGAGCAGAGTCTAAAACCCTTTGCGAGTAAAGCTGAAAGTTATGGGCGAGACACCTGGCTGACCGACCCTTGAGGCACCCTTCCTCCAAACTCGAAGACAAAAGCAAAACGCTGCGGAGTCGAGGTCCCAGGCTGTACGCGTGGTGATTGCAGCCGCAAAATCGCACCGAAATTGGAAGGTTGGTACATACATGGGCCGGGCGCGCACTGCAGTCCAGAGCAGAGGATCAGCCTGACGGGAGGTGATCCTGACGCGGATGATACAGCAACCGAAGCTCGGCCGGGTGGTTAATACTCCATAACTCCAATCATGGGTGCCTACCGGAATATTCCGCCGCTGGCGCTGGTAAGGCGCGATGAATCTCGCTTGAACATGTTGGTAAACCGTAACAGCCTACCATCGGTACACTAGCAAGGATACGATTCAGTCATTCAGAGGACAGAGAAATCGGCAAGGCGACACTTGGGTGGGGGTTGGGCGACAGGTCGCGCAGACACCGGCAGTCGGGGAAGGTTCAGCGAAGCGGGGGAGCGAACAGGGAGAGGTGAGGTGATCCGCGGGCATTGCAGTCGGCAGGTGAGACGAGAAGCGGGGTGGGGTGGCGGACTCACCTTGCTTCCCGCGCCGGTGGTGGAGCCGCCGGAGGTCAGGTGGCCGCCGCCGGTGAGCGCAGCCGATTCGAATCGCGGGTGGTGTTTGTCTGTGGGCTGTGGCTGGTGGAATCGGCCGCGAATCACAAGGGGTTGATTGGTCCGAGCGCTCGGCCTCCTCCCCTGCCGGTCGATGGGTTTGGGTTGGTCGCGTCAACACAGGATTCGCTCGGTATATACTAGTACACGCAGAGTCGGAGGGGTTGGCTGCTACGTCTCCAAACAAAAAAAATGTGTTGGGGTTGGCTGCTGCTACAGACTCCCCACGCATTTTGCACGCACCGAAGAAAGCGGGGCCAAGAAGATCCCATCAGAGGGCGGATGCGCGATACCGGCGGGGTTGGTAGAGAAATGGACGGGCGGATGGATGTGGACGGAATCTTGTCCTGGTGCTGGCACGTACACGTACCAGCTCCAGCTCCTCTCGTCCGGCTCCCGGCTGCACAAAGCGAACTCGTGCTTTGGCTCGGTTCCCGGTCGGCATCGCACGTGCGGACCAAGCGTGGCGGCCGCCACCAACCTACCTACTTAAGATTACATTGATGTTCCTTGATTTGCTTGACTAAATTTTGGGCCGCATTGATCCGTCTGATCCGCCAGCGGAACTTACCATTCCAGCTCCAAATTCATTCAGAGCTTGCTCCAAATCCATCGGATCCGCCAGCCGGGCAGCATAAACCGTCATATCGGTTTGTATATAGCAAACAATAATGGTGTTTGGCAGGACTTCTATTTTATGGTATGCCTTTCATTTCGCAGTGCGCGCCACGCAACACACACTCCATACTAACCGGCAAACTGAAAGCACCACCTTGTCTGAACAAGGTATTAGTCTAACCAAACTAGCGCAGATAACTTGTTCAGACAAGCTACACAAATTTAAGCTCCAGTTTACCGAAGCAGCAGCTATCACTCTGCCAACACAAAACCTGCAGATGTTAGAGGAAGATCGATGACCCGTCACCCGTGTGATGAAAACAGAGCTGAACCGGTCACAAGTGCGGCGGTGAACCACCGCTGGATGCAACTAGGAGCCCAATGATTTGCATCACATCAGGTTTATTTTCATAATACTATATCCATCCGAAAGTTCGGGATCATATGCTAATGCGACCTTTAACACGGAGCAGATGAGGTAACATAGCAAATCGTTGCAGTTGGTGGTGCGCTCGACTCCAAGTCACCCACCACTGCTGCATCAACGCATTGTCCTTAGCAGGGCAGTATGACTATTGTGCCCCGAGCAAGCACAGCCTGAAGAATCGCAAGTGCGGGACGAAGAGGAGTCATGCTTATGCACTACTCAATGCAGCCGTAAGCCTGCAGATAAATACTCCCTCTGAACCAGTAGTAGTTACTAGTAACCAGAGCCAAATAAAAAAGAACGAAAAAAGGACGAAGTAAATTCTAAAGTTTAATACGATCCTTTGGCCTGTTCATCTTCTTGCTTCATACACTTTATTGGTTAGTTCATCTTCGTGTGCTTCTTTGGCTTCCTTCACCAGGCCAACAGTCTTTGATTCTTAGTCCTATCTTTATGTGCAGACACAATTTCATCGTAGAGTCTCAAACAGGTGCCCTTATGTGCATCAGCCACCAACCTCGACGGTTCCTGTGCTGAAAACATCTGCTCCTGAAACAAACACCATTATAGCCTGTTACACGAATGACGATTAACTTTCCATCAAACATAGAGGATCATTTTTCAATATCGTGTATTAGTATTACCTCTTCAGGATTACCGAATAAAATTCCTTCTTCGGGGCTATTGCAATTTTCAGCAAATCCCCGTCCCGAGGATCTTTGGAAGAGACCTCCACAAAGAACTCCCTAGCAAGGCGTAGAGTGCTAGAGTCCCAGAGTTTTTCTCCAGGGAAAAAAAAACTGTTATACAACATGCAAGACAGTCTCAAATTCTCAATAATATCCTCCAAGGCCTCACGAATAGGACCGCCCATCGACAAAGAAGGCCCACGGTGCCCTATATAGTTTTCCTTTCGTGTTTTTTCTTCTAATGAAGCAAAATCTATTCTGCCGCCAGTTGAACACGAGCAAGAAAACTCCAAAACAAAGCCGGACAGTGCAGTACCTCAGCTTCAGTTTATGTA